>OZ026563.1:182500-192500 GCA_964020155.1 Chondrilla cf. caribensis
GACTCAAGAAGATTGCAACAATTTCTTCAGGAGAATGATGTCATTCAAGGTGAGTGTCACTCCATGCAACATGTCACGTTACTCTGTTGTACATGTCACGTCACTCTGTTGTACATGCCACGTAACTCTGTTGTACATGTCACATCACTCTGTTATACATGTCATGTCACTCTGTTGTACATGTCACGTCACTCTGTTGTACATGTCACGTGACTCTGTTGTACTTGTCATGTCACTCGATTGTACATTTCTCTCACTGATGCTTGCCTTCAGGTTGACGAAAAGAAACTGAAGAAGTTGGAGAAGGACTACCAGGTACACCTGGAGGCTCAGGTGCTGGCTCAAGATCCGTTGCAGCGACTCAAGCACGAGAACAGCCATCTCAGAGATGTCGTTGGTCGGTTGGAACACGAGAATGAGTACCTTGCGCAAGAACTGGTCGGTAGCAAGGTACACCTGAGGGAAGAAATGAATAGAGTGAGTGCATGTTGTGCAATACCCCCTGTGTATGATGTAATCAATCAGTGCTCGTGTTTGTCTTGCAGCTAGAAGAGAAGATTGACATTTTGAGTAAAGATGGTCGACGACACCAGAGCAACTTGGAATTGGCCAACAAGACGATAAGTGATCTCAGAAAAGAGTTGGAAGAGGTAGCAACTCCATGTTGTGACCCTCTGTGTACTGTGTGTATGTATTGTGTGTACTGTGTGTATTGTGTGTATGTATTGTGTGTACTGTGTGTACTATATGTACTGTGTGTACTGTGTGTACTATACTATGTACTCTGTGTACTATATGTACTGTGTGTAACGTGTGTACTTTGTATACTGTGTGCACTTTGTGTGTATTCAGTCAGCTATTGTATCTGAACACTATTCCAGTGTAAACAGATGTATGAGGACGAACAAGAGAAGTTGGTTGAGGAACGCAAGCACCACGAGGTTGCCATCAATGAGTACAGATCTGTGAGTTTAGTTAGTTTAATTGTCATGAGACTGTCATGTGATCTCCATGTGATTAAAATGTCAGGCTCTACGACAAATGGACGAAGATAGTATAACACAACAAAATTTGTTGAAAAAGAAGCTCGTGGAGCTTCAGGTTAGAGCGCTCTCCTCTGTGCCGACTCCCTTGGTTCCATTGCTAGTCAATATCTTTCCTTGTGACTTATAGAGCAAATTGGACGCAGGCATCGTGGATGGGGAGGTTCACACAAAATCTGGTGATCAAAGCGATGACGATATGACAAGTAAATGCAGTCTTCTGGAGCAGAGGGTGAAGGATCTGGAGTTGGAGCTGGCACAGACCAAGCTTGCTCTAGTGGAAGCATCCTGTCACTCACAAGAGTTGGAACACAAGTTGAACTCACACCCACACACCCCAACTGGCAAACGTAGACAGACGGGGCCTTCTGGCACCTAGGGACCACCAACACCTTCTTTGAAATAGCAACTTGTATATTTTGTGCACGCGCACGCAGCTCTCTGTATACTAAATGGATCTTTTTGGTATTACTGATTTTACAACTTCTTAACTGGACATGTCACACTTTGTCCACCTTCCCTGGGTCAGGGTGCGGTCAAGTGTTGGAAGAAGTCAATTGATCTTGACTGTAGTTACCTGAATACATTGCCACCACATCACAGTAGTATGCATCATGGCGAAGAGTTTGACACCAATTTAATAAGGGTGGATCAATAATACAACTTGTTGAAGCCATATTTTACACACCCAGCTGAGATATGACGTCAATAATGAATATTAGCTTGCTGGGTTCGATATGCCAATCCAACCAGTGCTGAATTACATTATGAACAATGTACGTACTGTGGGCAAGATTGGGATCCAAGAACTCGATCTGCCTCAGCTCACACCAAACCCACATCACCTCACACACAACTTGAAAGTAATAATTCAATTGTTGAGAATGAAATACAGCAAAAATGCTAACTAAGGAGTTCTACTAATTTTTTTTAGGAAATTTCTTGCCAGAATCAATTGTCATTACTTCTAGTTGGGCTGAGGAGTGATCCTAATGTACGGCTTCCCAGAAGGAACTTCCACGGTCCGATGCTGCGGGAACATCTTCCCTGCATCGTCCTTGCTGACTGACGGCAGTACCATACACTCACCACCATTCTGTGAGGATGCAAGCGAATATGTGCACACTCACTCGGGACTACTGCTGTGAAGAGTTGAGTAACACATGCGATTGTACTGTGGATGCATTGCGTGGTCTAGTTGCACGTGACCATTGGTCTAGCGTAACTAACTACACAACCCAGCATGTACAATACATATCATGTACGATGGCCCATCCATGCTCCAATGATTACTATAATTAGATTCAATATTCACATGTTGTGATTCTCTTACTCCACCAACCATAACCAGTACCCAATCTTCTTCATGCGTGTAGCAGTGTCCCTACCTGCCAGTTAGCTGGGGTGGCAACTTTCTTGTAGGCAGTCAGCTGAAGTGAATCAATCACTCTCAAAATCTCACTATAGGAAAAGTACATAATCACAATGAATTCACATAATCCTCACAGAAAGAAATGAACTGACTCAAAATTCCTTCCAGTGGTAGCGGGGTAGAGAATGGACAGCTTGAGCTTCTTGTCAGATCCGATCACAAACACCTAGCAAGATCACAGAAAGTACTTAAAATGTTTGTGTATGTGTTGCTGTGTGTGTGTGTGTTGCTGTGTGCATCATGACTGATGACAGGTGTGGGAAACAGCATTACGAGTGATGTTCTCAGCATAATACCCTCTGTACTGTGTTTGGTGCTGTGGTGTCACGAGAGGCTTACTGCTCTTGCAGTGAGAGGGAGTCCAGCATTGTCCTTCTCCGCTGGGTCCAGCATCCCGAGCTTCACAGCGATCTCTCTGTGAGGATCGGAGATGATAGGGTAGGGGAATTCGTTGGCTGGCAGTTTGCCATAATCTTGAATGTCCTTGATCCACGCCTTGTGCGACTCCACGGGGTCGCAGGAGATGGCAATAACCTTCACGTTGCGTTTTGCGAACTCTGGCATAAGTTTAGCAACAGTACCCAGTTCGGTGGTACACACAGGAGTGAAATCGGCAGGGTGAGAGAACAAGATACCCCAGCTAAAATAAAGGACAAAACGAGAGAAGCTAATAGAAGCGCACGGGATGGGAGCATAGACCGTATGATGCCAGCATCAACAAGGGAAGTTTGTCGTTGGTTATTCCTTACCTATCTCCAAAATAATCATAAAGAGTCGTTTTACCAATTGTTGTTTCGCATTCAAGGTTGGGGAAAGCGTCTCCGAGGTTTAGAGGCATATCTGCTAGTCTTCTCGAGTGGTATGAACCTTCGGGTCAGTTTTCCTGGATCGTGATGGTCTGCGAACTGGTACACGTGATAGTCGTGACGTACTACGTGAGGCGAGTTAACTATGAATATGATTAATTTATCAGTCTCGTTCCAATTCCCAATCTGGGCGGTTGACATAGCAACAGTGAGTCACTACACACTCGGAGGACTTCGAGAACTGCAGACATGTTCAAGAATACTTTTCAGTCCGGTTTCTTGTCTATCCTGTACAGCATTGGAAGCAAACCGCTGCAGATATGGAACAAAGAAGTAAGGAATTCATCCTCGAAGAGATATTAGCACGAAACAACGAGTATTACTGCTATTCTGTTTTCCCTAGGTCAGGAATGGTCATATCAAACGTATTACTGACAACGACATTCAGTCTCTAGTGTTGGAAATCGTGGGGACCAACGTTAGCACAACTTATATCACTTGTCCAGCCGACAAGAAGAAAACTCTAGGAATCAAATTATCATTTTTGGTTATGATCATCAAAAACCTGAAGAAGTATTTCACATTCGAAGTTCAAGTAAGTTGAAGGTCTGCTAGCTTGGAAATATCTATTACACGTGTGCCTTGTTAGGTTTTAGATGACAAGAATGTCAGACGACGATTCCGCGCTTCCAACTATCAGTCTCAGACAAGAGTAAAACCCTTCATATGTACCATGCCAATGAGACTGGACGATGGCTGGAACCAGATCCAGTTCAACTTGGCTGACTTCACTAGAAGAGCTTATGGAACCAACTATATCGAGACATTGAGAGTACAAGTAGGCAATTAGTGGATCCTTACAAGGAGCACAGTGGTCTTTTAGCTTCTCTATCTCTGTTTCCTAGATTCATGCTAACTGTCGCATTAGACGAGTGTACTTCTCCGATCGGCTCTATTCCGAGGATGAACTCCCAGCTGAATTCAAGCTGTACTTACCTGTGCAGACCAAAGGAGGAAAGGTAAGTATGTACTACTGGTCTTCATGAACAGACAGGTTCACCTCATCCCTCTTCTCCAACTCCCTCAACAGCAGCCACAACAACAGCAAACTGCAACGACCAGTCAACCACCTCAACCCCCATCTTAAGATTTCTGTATTTTCACTACTTAGGCCATACACCGTATCAAGCACGTATGTTCGTGTGCACAAGTATGTGCATTGTTAATAACACAAATTACATTGTATCATGTGTACTACATATGTGCTGATATTTATGCATGTGTTTTATTGACTTTCACTTGTTTTATTAATTGTAACATTGATACATATAATACGGTGAGTCTAATTCAGTGGAAATATATTATGTCTGAGGTGGACCTCTATTTCATATTCCCTTTGCAGGAATGTATGACATTGTGTAGGTAGTGTCTATGAGCCCATTCAGCCTCTAAAATTCAGTATATATCACATTGTTACTTATTGTGAAATTCATTACGGTATACATATAATACACACTATAGCCAGTTGTAACTCAAAATTACTAAGCTGTTCTATACATTTATAAATGTTTAATTTGTACAGTAAAATGAACCAAAAATGCAAATACATCAAAAGTCACTACATGTGCTGGAGCTGAAAGCTGTAGTTGCTTGTGTCTAATAATATTATGGGGATACAGTCTACTGGCTATAGAACGTGTTACTGCGTCTGTAATTCTGTGCAGCTTGGTTGAAGGCAAGACTTGCTTCCTACAAGGTAAGAAGTACACAGTACACCCAGTGAGTCCTGTAAGGACAAACAGCTTTGCTTACTTTAGCATCTTGTTCAGATTTGAACTGTACTGTTAGCTGTTCAACATCTTTACTGGAAAATAACTTGGACAAGGTAGAGTCTCTCTTCACCTTAACTTTAAGGAGGGTGCCTTCTGAGGACGAGCTGTCTTCGGCCAACTTATCATAATTAATCTCAACATCTCTATCCCATTTATTCAATATATCCAGTTTTCCACCTTGTGAGAAGAGCACTGAAAATCTAAAAATTACAAAAATATGTGTTCAGCACTGATAAATTGGTAAATAGAAAAAAACTCAACTTATTAGTAATGAGAAAAGCTTTCACTGGATCTGCCTCGATCTCAAAATGTGTCACATAAAACAGGTCTTCACTGGCATTTGGTTCCAAGCCCTGGGATATAGGAGTGGTCATGTGACAGCAGCAGTAATATCATGTGCCTATCACATGACACAACCACTCACCTCAAGGAAAGCCTTTCCAGTGGCCGAAAAACAGGAATATGGGCGTATTACCTACAGTAGACACACCCATGTGCTAGCCACATGTACACACATCATTGTACCACACACATGCAACATGTTGCTACAACTCCTCAAATACACTGGTGCACACTCTCACTTCACCTGATCTGGGCCAATATATCGAGGGAGACGAAGTTGCACCAACTCGTAGTCATCAATCTTGGTTACTCTGTAGACAAAACAGATGCATCACACACACACACACACACACACACACACACACAGGCACACACTTTCTCAGTTTATCAACAGCAATTGTTGTTAAATCAAGAGCTCCTCCTAGTGGGCGGAGTGCAATACCAAATACACCCCTCCCTGCACCCTTCAGGAATCCGACCACCCCCTCACTCTGGGCACCCTTCACCGGCTGTATGACCACATTGGTGAAAGCCCCTCCGATGTCCTTTACCAGGCTTCCAAAGCCAAAAGTTATGCTGAGTTCCTTGTTCTCCACTCGTCTTCTCTCCCGCTCACCCCTGTTCTTGGACAGCAGTGCAGCTGCATCACCCAGCTTACCTGTGAAGGTGCTCACCACACCAAGTGCTCCTCCTGTACATGGGAGCAGAAGGCAAACCAGTGAATGATGCTTGTTGTCACAAAGGAACAACCCTCACAGTGGAATACTAGCAATGGAATAAGGAATCCACAACGAACTGATGAAGTACACAATTTGGGTATGGAGATGAATACGTCACACCACACCCATTACCCCACCAACTGCTCTCACCACACCCACAGTCCATATGTTCTCACCACACCCACATACTACACCCACACACCCCACCAACTGCTCTCACCACACCCACAGTCCATATGCTCTCACCACACCCACATACCACACCCACACACCCCACCAACTGCTCTCACCACACCCACATACCACATGCTCTCACCACACCCACATACCACATGCTCTCACCACACCCACATACCACATGCTCTCACCACACCCACAGTCCATATGCTCTCACCACACCCACATACCACATGCTCTCACCACACCCACACACCCCACCAACTGCTCTCACCACACCCACAGCCCACATGCTCTCACCCACAGTGCCACCAAGGGCAGAGTGAACACCAATTCCCACTGCTTCCACAAACTCCTCTGGTCCCAACATGACTGCCTTGTACGGTTCATAGAAGAGGTCCGTCACACCACTGGCAATCCCCCCGACCAACCCCACTGGATTGCCGATGACATTCAAGTTGAACACAACTTTGTAAAGTTTCAGCAAGACCTGCTGAGTGTAGTGGTGTCGAACCAGGTGGATCAACTCCGGGCGAGTCAGAACAAGTTGCGACGCCTCCAAACGATTCAACCTATCAACAAAGAACAGATTTGACAGTAAAGTCACATCAGATCTCACACAGTACTGGAGTCTCAACTGACTTGAGCTCAGCATCTTTGACATCAACAACAAATGCTCCAACTGACTGGAGCAGACTGCGAACAGAGGCAAGAGGGTCAAATCCTCCAAATATCCCCACTGATTCCTCCTCAAGTTCCATTTCCTTTGAGCTGGAGCTTTGTGTTAGGGACAGGCTAAGTACAATCTGTAACATGCACAAGAGAGTGATGGCTGGTGATTGTGGGGATGGTGCTGGTGAGGATGGTGCTGGTGAGGATGGTGCTGTGGGGATGGTGCTGGTGGGGAAGGTGCTGGTGGGGATGATGATCACATGATTATACTCACATGCACTGGAGAAAAGAGTAAGTTATCAATAAAGTTCTTCTCATCTGCTGTTAGATCTGGTAAGAGTGTTCGCTTCAGTGAAGCATTGATGAGTTCCATATCAGCTTCCAAATTCTCTTTCTAAATTTGGAATGGAATAAAGCCTGTAACACTGTCTTCCAGTTCAGTCCCACACATTGGCATACCTCAGTCTTCATTCGCTTCTTTCCAGAGAAGAGCCTCAGTATGGCTAATACAAATCCCAGTTCGACTTCCATTCCAATTTTTTGAAGTACAACCTGAATCAGTCTGTAAACACAAAAACACATTAATCTCTGTTGGAAGCACAAGAATGTTCCATGAAGAAGCTCTAAAAACCAACTTGAACTCTGTCGTTCCTCCTTCACCTGCCATTCTAATGATGACTGACGTGTCAACAAGAGGTTTGGGCTCTAAGGTACACAGGAAACAACAAATGACAACACAGATACCAGTTGACAACAACAACAACAACAACAACAACAACAAGACCCACCCAAACTGGAAGCAATACTTGGAGGGGGAGGGATAGCATGTATCACGTGAGAGAACATGGGATTAGACAACTGGTTGTCCACCTGGGTGTGAGTGGTACATGTACTTGACAATACAAACAACAACAACAACAAGAATAAGCTGTTTTACCTGAAGGCTAAATAGTGTAGCTCTAAACGTAATCTGATTGGCTGATGTAGTATACTTGAGGAAAACCCCTGGGAATTTGCTTCTTCTTAGTCCGTGCTCTTCTTGACCTTTGACCTTTGTCATCATTATCGATTCACCAAAGGTGATCTGAGTGAGGACAGTTCCACTGTAGTTGGGTATGCTGACATGTGTACATACAGAACAGATGTACTTTGAGCAGTGTTTAAGCGTACACACTGTTGGGGACAACACACCAAACACACCACACACACCACACAACACGGCACACAGCATACAACACCACACAACACCACACAACACACAAACACTTCAAACACACCGTGTTGATACACTGAATATTGTGAACAATATCGTAAGGAATAGTACTAACTTTCCATTCTTCGTTTTGAAGGACAATTGTCATTGAAAACTCCTCTGTATTCTCTACATCAGACCTTTCATCAACCGAGGAATCCTTCTCCTTCAAATAGACCTGGTAAGCATCCTCCAGAACAGCCACATCACTGGTATTGAGTGAACGCCAATACCCTCTCCTCTTCTCCCATTCCCACACGATAGGACAGCTAATCGGACATGTAAGTACAGTACAAATGTATCACTCAATGTTTGTACATGCATTCAGTACATCAGCATGTATAATATTTTGTTAGCATATAGCACACAAGTACACATGAATTTGACACGCATGCACACAGTTCATGTGGATGCATGTTCAGCTAAAACTCACGGGGAAATCCCAACATAAGCAACTTCTTTCCCAATGATGTCATCGACTAGGGAAAGTCCAGCGGATTCCAGCGAGGCTGTGAAGCCCAGGTCAGGTCTCTGGATCAGCTGACCTCTCTGAGCCTTCTTGATCGTGTCCTTGTCTAAAGTGAACAACAAGACCCTCTGAATCCCGTCCATGAAGGAGATCCACCTTCCCTTCATCTTATCCACCAGGGACAAGTCCAGATCCTGGGAAGACCTCCCAAAACTAAAGAGTTTCTTCAATTTGTGAGTTTTCTTCACAGGTGTGCTGGGGTCACTGTCTGTTTCTTCTGCTGAGTCAAAGTCACTATCGTATGCGTCTTCTCCACTGCTGCCTTCATCATAGCGGAGCCATCTATCACTGACAGGAAACACTCCGTCCACATCCTCTGCTCCACTCATCTACAGCAGAGAGGACACAGCGGCTGCATTAGCTATCACCAATGAGTGAAGGGGAGAGGACCCACATCGGATTCTATGGGAGTCGCTGGAGTGGAATAGTCACCACGAGAGGAACTGGTCCTTCGCGACCCTCCTTCAGAGAGCATGGTCTTTGCAGTTCTCTCCAGAACTATCATCTGCTTGAACCCTCGAGGAAGCTTGAATTTCCCACTGGCATCCTAGTGTGACAAAGGTGATGTCATTGGAGTGGTATTCCCCACACATAAGGTACTTCCCCTCACCTGTGTCTGCACCAGGTAGCTCCTCTTCTCCCTCCCTCTGATCCAGCACTTGATCTCCTTCTTCTCGCTGGGCATGTCCCAGGTGTACAGATAGGTGTGGCCAGCCAGCACAGAGTGTACGCATCTCGTGCTCTTCTTCACACTGGAGACACATCACATGTGCAAGGAGAAGAAAGAAGGTGGTCATTAGTGAGATAAAATCCATGATGGTTGGGGGCATACTTCTTCTGTTCAAACTCAATGGTCAGATCCTTTAGGTCATTGACGACTAGAAAGGGAGCCGCACCGTGATAGTACGGGGAGAAGGTGGTGAGGGTGGCGTGAACCGTTGCCTTGACCTGGGCCACGATGGCTGGTGTCTGGAGGGCACCGGGGTAGACACAACACATCAAGGCAACCATTTGAAACACAAACAAAATTGTAAACAACAACAACATCACTAACGTCTCCTTTGGTTCTGAGGAGCAGTGTGCCAGGGACAGTGAAGTTGAAGGGGTGTGTCAACGAGGTGTGGTTGTCCAGGGAAATCTGGAGTTCATCAGAATTGACTGAGGGATGGAACACAACCAGCTGTGGGGACAGGCAA
>OZ026563.1:195000-200000 GCA_964020155.1 Chondrilla cf. caribensis
CACAATACACACACACACACACACACACACACACACACACACACATCTGAAGAGAGAATACATCGATGTGGGAGGTTGTTCTGTACAATAATAGGATAATTCAGTGAGAGGATGTGGTGTGCTCTGTCAGCCATGTTAACTAGTTGTGTTCTCCTAACATAGCTCTCCTTCACAGCAACCACCTGAGAAGGGCCAAAGGTGAAAGGTACAGGGAACAGTACATGGTGCAGTGGTACAGGGAACAGTACATGGTGCAATGGTACAGGGAACAGTACATGGTGCAATGGTACAGGGAACAGTACATGGTGCAGTGGTACAGGGAACAGTACATGGTGCAGTGGTACAGGGAACAGTACATGGACACTGACTCTGATGTAGTAAGCAGGGGGCCCAGACTGGACACCATCTGCTCGAGGGCACTCTAACGTAACCCTGTCGGACTTGCCACTCCACTTCACGCTTGTTGTCGAGTATTTCAAGCTTGTGATGAAAGGGAGAACTTTATTAATCCAACATACTAAGAAGACTACAGACATTCTCCTTTACCTCTTGTTCTGCAGTTTGACAAACATGTTTCCTTTGTGAGCTATGTCAAGTGGGAGGGGCTTCCTCTCCTCTGGATTCAGTAGCATCTCCTTGGCAACAGCTTCAGATGTCAAAGTAGGTTTCATTGTCATGGCAACCAGACACGGTTCTTCCATCTTGTTGTAGACCTGCACAGGTGATCTGATCTTGATCAAAGTGACGTTCTCTGAGGTCAATTCTGCCTCCACCACAAAACCATATGGGTGGGGTAAGGTACCCTGAGGTGGGTAGGGTGGGGAAGGTGTTATTGAGCACAGAGTGCTGGTTTTGTCAATACAGTACCTGTGCAGACTTGAGAGGGTAGTAAGCTGTGTTGCATCCGTTGTGGACGATAATGGTGGGCTGGAAACCACTGATAGTAACACTCCAAACAAGGTTGTGTATCTCCTGCTTCAAAAGCCCTCCAGAGGGATCCTCAACTGAAGTTACCATGGACACAAATGCAGCTTCCTCACCATTGCCCAAGACTTTTTCATTCTTGCCCTGAACATGTGATAATCATGTGACAGTCACAAGACCTAGATGGTCACATAACTGCTACAAGACAGCAATCACTCACCTCAGCAGGAAGGAGCTTGTCCTTGGCTACCACCGTCATCTTGAACTGCTGGCCAAGCTGTATTGAGAGGAACAGAGACTCTACCACCTGTATCTCCAGGCATTCTCCATGGTGCACTGTGCCTACCAAGTTCCGTATCTTGTACAATGGCTGGTCCACCTGCTGGTGCTCCAACTTCCCTGATAGAAGTGGTCTTCCTTCACTTTGGACTGGTTTGGTGTACTCCTACACGAACACAGCATACAATAAACCCACACACGACCACCTGGTCCGGAGACTGTCCGATATCCCTCACATCAGCAAGATTGAGGAGTTGTCCTATTGACGTTCTTGACAGTGTGATCTGCATCGGATCGCTGGAGACAATGCTGACCTGCAGCTTTGGGACCAGTTGACTTCCTTTCATGGCAAATAGATCTCTGTCCGAATTGATCTGTAAAGGTGAGTCACAAAAGTTAGGGAGGGAGGGGAGGGAGCAGATACACAGGAAGTAGGTAAACAGGAAGTAGGTAAACAGGAAGCAGGTACACAGGAAGCAGGTACAATGAACAGCCACTACAGCACTGCACCTCGGCTGTCACAGTCCAATAACTGAAATGCTGATTCTGTCCTTCCAGCGGTTCCAGCACGTACTCCCAAACATTGAACTTGTTGTTGTAGTAGGCGGCTTGTAAGGTTAGCGAGGAAGACCCCTTAATCTCGGAGCTCCAGTTGTACACACTAGTGCTGACCTTAGTAGCCACCATCTTGAAGGCGGGACCACCTCGCTCCACATCAGTTGCAGCATGATTCAGTGTGACTGAGACGGTCCCGAGATCAACAGTCACCTGGGGGAGGAAATGGCTGATGAACCTTCTCTCTCATACATATCATATGCACACACACACACACACACACACACACACACACACACACACACACACACACACACACACAAACACAAACACACACACACAAACACACACACAAACACAAACACACACACACACACACACACACACACACACACACACAAACACAAACACAACACACACACACACACACACACACACACACAAACACAAACACACACACACACACACACACACACACAAACACACACACACACACACACACACACACACACACACACAAACACACACACACACACAAACACACACACACACACACACACACACACAAACACACACACACACACACACACACACACACACACACACACACACACACAGTTGGAACACCGCTCACCTCCTCTTCCTTGTGAGGCTGAGCTAGTTGTAGAGTCAGCATTGGGACTTGAAGCTCTGATCTCTCATCTTCATCGGCTAATGAGGAAGTAACCGAGAGTAGCAATGATGCAACCTACAAAATATATCCTGTTCTGTCCTAAATTCACTCAGCCATACCTAAACACACACACACACACACACACACACAC
This sequence comes from Chondrilla cf. caribensis, assembly GCA_964020155.1. Classification (NCBI taxonomy): domain Eukaryota; kingdom Metazoa; phylum Porifera; class Demospongiae; order Chondrillida; family Chondrillidae; genus Chondrilla; species Chondrilla cf. caribensis. Next base: position 197,583 of record OZ026563.1, read on the forward strand.
ACACACACACACACACACACACACACACACACACACCTTGAAGATACCAAATCTCATAGTCAATGTCCTTTAATTTCCAGAGATCTTTGGGAGTTTCCACGAAATCAACTGTCTCTTTCTACCAGAGCACACACCAACATATACACAGCATGTTACCATGTACTACTAAGTACCACACAGAACATCAGGATGACATGAGACATGCACACTCCCAACATGCAGTGGACATGAATATAGAATGTGGATCCCAATCAATTGTGACATATGCTATTGAGTGGCCGAGTGAACTCACCTTAGGTCGCTGAGCAGACTGGACCACAGACAGAAGAAGACGGACGTCTGATGGAGAAAAGACAAAGTCCATACTTCCATCAGTCTCTATCATCAGGAGGAGGTCCTTCCCAGTGGTGCTCGGGGCTGAATAGCTGATGGTGAAGTTAGTGTTCTTCAAAATGGTAGGGGTAGAGGGGGGCTCCAGAGAAGGGTCTTTCAAAGAAGACAGTTTTGAGTTTGAAAGTCTCAAATCAGAAACCTTGGTGGAAGCCTTCATTACTGGGCGGTTCTCTTGGAAACCGCTCTTAACCATTCCACTGATGTCAGCCTGAACAAAAGATACAATATCTCTCAAAACAACAACAACAACAACAACAACAACACACAGACTCACCGTCAGTAATAGCATGCTATCTTGCTTTGAGTCAGCTGCCACAACACCAATTTTTGGGTTGGAAATAGTGAAGGTGAGCTGAAACTCACGCTCCACACTAGACTGTGATGGGCTGATAGCACTATCTACGGTAGTGCTCTTTGGTGACTCCACCATCTTTTTGGAGACATTAGCTTGAGTCGATAAAATCTCCCTGGCAAAGTCCTCCAGAGAATACAAGAACTGAATATCCACTATTACTTGTGTGTTGGGAACCTCTACAGACACTGTACGATGGTGTGTGTGTGTGTTTGTGTGTGTGTGTGTGTGTGTGTGTGTGTGTGTGTGTGGTGTGTGTGTGTGTGTGTGTGTGTGTGTGTGTGTGTGTGTGTGTGTGTGTGTGTGTGTGTGTGTTCATGTGTGTGTGTGTGTGTGTGTGTGTGTGTGTGTGTGTGTGTGTGTGTGTGAAAGAGGATAAAACAAACTCAAACCCTTTGAGTATTTAGAAATAAGCAACTGTGACATCATGTGACATCATGTGACATCATACCAATCTGCAGCTGTCTCTGAGGACTGGGTTGTGACATTGCAAAAGACATGAAGAGAAAAGGGTCATCATCACCGGCTGACAGGGACTTCTGGAGGAACTCCTTCACTTCTGATTTCTGCTCCTTCCGAAGGTCCCTCACAACACACCCACCCACACTCAATTTGAAGTTCATTTCGATAGAGTTGGAACGAACAAGATCAGCTGCAATGTTCTTGAGAGCAAACGACGCCAGTTCGTCTGCAGATTTGTGGTCCCAGGAGGAAGGGTTCGCTACCTCCTGGAGCACGAGAACTACTGTAAACAACAACAACAACAACACACAACATCATAAACAACTCACAAGATGTTTTCCACTACGATAGAGGTTTATTCCAATGTTATCAATGTTGATAGAGAACGTTAGCTCTGGTGATAGGGGTGAATTTTCTTCATCTTCAAATGTAAAGAGATTTGTTCTGGTTCACCAGGTGAACAGATTCATCCCCCCCCCCACACACACATACATTACCACTACATATAGTATGTACACCAATACCATCAGCCAACAACAGACAACGTCACAATGCACATTGATCATAACACACATACTGACAGAACACCAATAGACTAACCTGAAGGAACAGCTGTGTCATTAGCTTCACTGATAACTGGATCATCCTCTTCTGACCCTGACTCCTCCTCCAGCTCCTCCCCCTCTTCTCGTATCACATGATGGATTTCACTTGATGGATGCCTGGACTGCCTTTCTCTATGGTCCGTATGGAAACCATCACTGATGTTACCGGCCATCAACTGAAGCACTCGAACCAGATCATCATCAGCTACACCCAGCTAGGCAAAACAACAACATAAATTATAAACAACACCAATATTAGATGCAAAGAAAACGAACTGTAGTCTTCTTCAAGTGTAGCGCTATGCTAGCAAGGCGAGGAAAATCATGTGACTGATACCATGGTGACAGATTCCTCTTAATGGTAGCCTCCATATAAACAGGTGTTAGAAGTGAGCGAACGGCATTCTCTTCTCCCTTCACAACTCTGAAGAGAGAGAGGAGGGAGGATGGAGAGACAGACAATAAGAACACTGATTGTGCTATTGTTCGACTACCAGTTAGTCCATACTTATCCCCCTTGTAGTCCCCTCCGTGTACGCACCTGAAGAAAGCTGCCTCCTCCAGAATGACGCTCATAACCTCACACACAGGTTTTCGATCAGAGGA
>OZ026563.1:210000-232500 GCA_964020155.1 Chondrilla cf. caribensis
TTAGTGTGGGAAAGCTCCCGAGAACAGTACAAGTATGGCTGTCGAAAGTAGGCGTGATATCAGAAGGGATTAAATTCCACAGCCCCATCAAGACGCCGCTGTGGTTGGGACCACTGAACAGAGCATTGTACTAAAATAGGTCAAATGTACAAAACTGGGCAACAACAGGCCCTCCCTGGCAACAGTAGCCATGGCATCAGCAAAGTGGCTTCTGTGGTGGCTGATAAGTATACAAGTCACAGTGCAGTAACAGTTAGCGACAGCCGTTCCTAAAGCATTTTAAGGGTTAAGACACCTCCTACCAAGGAAGGACTGATGAGAAGATGATTGACTTCCTGTCTGCATAAAGTATAAACCCTTACAATTCTAGAGCTACCTATTACGTCAGCTTCCAGGTGTTTCCAGCAGGTCAGGTCTGCTCATCACACCCAGTTCGTGACCCCACAGCGATGCAAACAATCGAGACATTCTGTTAGGCTAACCTCCCAGAAGTAGTCAAAGGTAGTGGTCGGAGTGGTGTTCGTATTCCAGTACACACCAAGGTTGTTCAGCTGTGCCAGCTGTGGGACAAGACAAGATTATGTACATGCATGTCCATTGGTGCATACATCACATGGGAATGGAACATCATGGTGTGCTATGTAGGGTAGAAATAGGAATGAACACACCCACATACACACCCACACACACCCACACACACACACACACACACACACGCACGCACACACACACACACACACACACACACACACACACACAGCATGTGCAAATGTAAAACGTATACTTCATTGGTAAACTGATCTCCATGGTAACAAATGAAAATTCCCATAGTAGCAGCTGGCATTCCACCCCACCCCCATACACACCCCTAAGCACACCAACTCCATAACATGACCTCACAGAGGGTACACACCTTGTTGTGCTGAGTGAGCGGACATAATGAGTCAGACAACACAGCACACACAGAGGGTGCAGGAGGTACTGCATGCCAGCCAGCTGGCTGCCATCGGCAACCTGAGATGAGTTGGTGCATGCACAGCTGATGGGTAAACAGGCTAAAACCCTAATTCAGCAAAGCTTCCAATAAGGCTCTCAAGTTACCAGTTGGAGTAGCAAGTCATCGCAAAAGTAAAGGACAGTGTATTGGATGTAACACCACGCCAACCAGGACACACAGGGTATACCTGGGTGTACATGTTACCACGCCAACCAGGACACACAGCATATACCTGGGTGTACATGTTACCACGCCAACCAGGACACACAGTATGTACCTGGGTGTACATGTTACCACGCCAACCAGGACACACAGTATATACCTGGGTGTATATGTTACCACGCCAACCAGGACATGTGGCGGGGATGTTTGGTGGTCATAGGCACAGCTGGAGAGACTGTGTTAACACTCGTGAAGGTGCTGCTGAAGGACAAAGTACTCAATGGCCGTAAAGATGGTTCTATTCACAAGGTACACCTCAAGTTCTGAATGTGACACCAGACAGGTCACAGCGACAGCCTATCTGGAGCCTCTCATGTGGTCACCCCTTGACAGAACACACTGTTGAGGAAAATGCCATTAGTAACTCAAGTCAGAACTTCAATGGAAATGTGACATGTCCACATCAAAGTCAGGTGTAACAGAAGCTACTGTGGTCACAACACATCATAACTGCAGGGCAACCGTTTGTGTACAGCATTGCCTTACACACACACACCAACACATGGACACGCTAACACGAACTGATACACACACACAATATCACATAATATGTGTAGGCACCACACGTGGAGAATGAGAGAGGCAGTTTACTGTAGAACAACAACATAGCTGAGTATGCACAGCTCCCAGGGCCTGCATTCAGTGCACGCCTCAACAGTGAGTACCACAATGGGAGGTATGGGCCCATCCTGACACAGTCCAGATGTACCTGTCACTACATGTGGTGACATCTGCTCAGACCGGATTCTGGTGTCGGCTGAATGCAGTGGAATTGCAAAACAACCTTCTTCGGTATGAGAGGATTTCACGGACACTTGGAGTTATTTTCCACTTCACATACCAACAACTCTCTTTGGAAGGTTTTAGTAGGAACTATTGTCAGACGTGTGACCAGGTGACGGCAGATATCACACTAATAGACAAACATCTCAAGCACTCGCCATGAGCTGGTGTGGGGCAAATGTCAAGGGCAAATCACACATTCCTCCTAGCTAACACCCCACAAACACAATCACTAGAGAACCAGTACATAGTCAATGAAGTGGGGACGCCAGGATACAGAATTGGAACATTGGGATTTAGAGTGGGAACAGCATGATTCAAAGTGGGAACACCAGGATTCGAAGTGGGGACACCAGGATTCAAAGTGCGGACACCAGGATTCAAAGTGGGGACATCAGGATTTAGAGTGGGAACACCAGGATTCAAAGTGGGGACACCAGGATTCAAAGTGCGGACACCAGGATTCAAAGTGGGGACATCAGGATTTAGAGTGGGGACAACAGGATTCAGAGTGGGGACATCTGGATTCAAAGTGGGGACATCAGGATTCAGAGCATGGATGTACATAAGGTGCACTATGGCTCATGACAATTGAAAAAACATCATATTATGGTATAATTGATTGATCAGCAAGATTGTGAACACTACTGCTAACATTTAAAATCCCATTTATAATCACTGACAATTTCAAATATGAAAGTCACATCAAAGGACATTAAATCATTGACACAATTACAGTTGTGACTCAATAATAATATCCAAATCCATTACAACATGCATAGTTGGGCATGGCCATATGAGAGGTGATGTAATGATATTCATTAGAAGTCACCATATCGCAGCCACACCCAGTGCTTGGCTAGCAACAGCTGCTGCACCCACAGGAGGGAACTTGCATGGCTGCTGGCACAAACATCATCAAAGCCACACACAATCAATCACGCACGCGCACACTCCCAAACATTCATCTCCATCCAGAAGGGGGCTCTCCATGAAGAACCAGAGTGTTAGGTAGGGTTCCATCCCTCTGGTACCCACTGCCAAACAACACGAACAAACTAACTGGACTGATTACTGTTCAGGCACCTCAGGTGACTGACACCATCACAGGTGGTGGGAGTCACCATGGAAGGCCTTGACACTGAGGAGTGCAAACATGTTTACTCACTGAATCAATATTGGGTTAACTCACTGAGTGGGCTAATGAGATCAACACCTCTATTTACTTGATAAAACATCAAATACTAGGTTAATGTATAATTATTAGAGTGTGTTTGTGTGTGTGTGTGTGTGTGCGCGCGCGCGTGTGTGTGTGTGTGTGTGTGCGCGCGCGTGTGTGTGTATGTGTGTGTGTATGTGTGTGTGTGTGTGCGTGTGTGTGTGTATGTGACAACAGAGCTCAAAAACGACCACTCAATGCCCCACAGACACGAGAGGCAATTTGATCCCTGGGGTTCTCGCATTACCGGACTGACTGGCTACATCACACCCACTACCAGTCATGTTCACAGCCATGCCCACTCAAACACACCCATCCATACCTTGAATATGATCTCATCCGAAGGTGACTGCTTTCCGACTTCCCAGTGGCCATTGGTGCTCTGAGGTAGTAGTACGCAAGAGAGAATGGTGAAAGGTAGTACATAATACAGTATGTACGTAGGATTATTTATAGGTGAACCTGAAAGTTCTGATACCACACTAAGATACAATCCCATTCCAATTTTTTGGATTAGAATTGGAATAAAAAGCTATGTCTGAAATTCAAGGAGGCATTTGAAGCTTATCGTGTGACAGACTCGACACTCAACGTTTGTGACATTCTGAACAATGTTCATTTTCTTGTCCGAGCAACCAACACTGATAACTTTGGTCTGAAGCGTTTTCAAATGACTCTCATTTGGATCAGATACGAGGATCAAATGAAACCACTTAGCTCCATAACATACCTTCCAGATCAAAGCAGAGGGGATTAAGGGTTCAATTGAACACCTGGTAATACATGGCAACATGCAGTAAGAACTATTTGTCAAGCTATTTAGGTATTTCAAGCAAAGGTGTTTGTTATGCGAGTGGGAGTTACACCAGGTGGTTTCAATATTTGTGCTATTTTGTAAAAGGACCCACTCATAGGTGGCGTGCTCGATAAACATGCACAGCCTCTGGGTGGCCACATTCTGCAAACACAGCCATGTTTGATTAACATGGCCATACTCCATTAACACAGTTATTTCAATAAATATAGCCATGTCTAATTAACAATCAACATATTCAATCAACACAGCCATGTTCAATCAACACAGCCATGTTCAATCAACACAGCCATGTTCAATGAAGACAGCCATGTTCAATAAAGACAGCCATAGTGACAAGCCTCCTCCAGTGAACCTACACTAAACTTACCTTCAACCAGAGATAACACAAAAATTACATTTAAAGGTCAAAGTTCAATGAGATGCCAAGGATGTTTAGGGTGAGCACTGAATATTCTAAATACAAAGTACTCTGATTGCAAAGGTTCCCATGACAAAAATAATGTTACTGTACACCCTGAAATCACAAGGAAGACACACCAGTCCACTGTCCACAATAACACGCTCACACACACCATAACAACTCATGCTACAATAAGGTCAAAACAGTATGGCTTCATTAAACATCCATACTGGATCTGTTTACTATCGAACTATAATGATCACCCATTACATTACAAACTATCAAATATTATAGCTGCGAATTAGAGGATCACTTAATTACTACAGAAATTAATATCCCGATCAATCGTAAATTCTGCCTTGTTCTCTGCCAGAGTTGCCCCACCTAACAGCCATCACGTCCGTCACCACTTAAACACTACATCAGCACCACATCAACACCACAGACTGCTATGTGATAACGTCAAGGTGGGGATGACAGCCAGGAACACCACGGGCAATAACACCGTGCGTATCGTGTGAACTATGCCGCTAGGTGGAGGTAAGATGACCCCACACCACTCTCAGCGTGATCACATTGACATAATTACAAGCATGCACATTCGCGGACTGCCTTGTAACGCAAACCTAATACAATATTCCTACCCACTTCACCCCAGTTCACCCCAGCAGGCGTGCAAATCCAACAGAACAACCTCCACCACAGTCGTAAGACAAACACACACACTGCTACAGCCCTACTTCCAAGAGTAGAACACCACCAATGCTCCCAAAGTGTAGACTGGTTCAATGCTACCTCCCTCTGTTCTCCTATTGCAACGCTGTAGCCAGTGTGTGCTGGTCCCACTTCACTTCACGTCGCACTCACTTTTATGTACAGCCCTTCCATAGTGATGCCACATGCGAAAGGATGTGAAGGGTGTGACACCTGGGGGGGGGGAGGGGGGAGGTGCACACACAGCAATGCACAGGCACCTGTTGTGTAGGGACACTCACAGCATCCTCATATCGAATATGAACGTTTCCAACTGAAATCTGAATTGGGAAGGTGAACTGACATCAAGCAACACAACCTCTCGGCAAATGACAAACAACCACTGACTTCCACCACTTTCAAGAGATGGGCAACCAGGAATTCCTTGGCACTTCCAAAGAATCCTTTCTGCTCCTCTTTACCCTCTGAGGAGAGAGGAGTCAAACAACAAATCCACCACTTGCCAATGGAACACCTTTGAACAATTCATTGCATTACATCTCTGATCAATTATTGCGATCGGATTAATCAATCAAGTTACACACAGGCATTCATACAGAATATCGATGTGATTAAATGCAATCTGACCTTTCTCCAGGGCAGCCTTCACCTTAGCACTCTCCACCTTCTGCAGCTCACGCTGTTTGAGTTCAAAGGACTCTCTATCAGCTGTATCCTGGTCATATTCAAAACCTACACCAACAATCAGAGATTGGGGAGCACTGACAGTGTTGGTGTGTGTGCATGTGTGTGTTATCTGATCGTGATGTGCTCACTACATACACATGAGCTGTACATAGGTCATATCTCAATATCAGTACATATGCAATAACATACTAAATCCACTATGCAAATCGAGCCAGTTTAGCAAAACTCCCTGGACCATGCAAAGTTTTGCCCAAGTCATTTCTGTTCAAATACCTTCAAATGCTAGGGATTGATAAGGTAGCCAAGACAATGCTGGAAGTATTGGCTGTAAAGTGACCCCCCCCCCCCCCCCAATGGGCTCAAGTTGACACACACAGTGCAACTTGATTCTGGGAGGAACACACACTACAACCTTTCCAGCATTCCTCCACAGGACGCCAGACTGGCGGACTCGCTTCCTTATAAGGAATAATTCCCAAGTTGATGTTTCCATGACATAAGGTTCAATGTACTGGTCATTGTCTCGGCAGGAAATGCTCGTTTGTTACCGAGCGACAAGATGTCCACTTCCAACATTACAAAAAAGTGAACACAGGAGTTTTTCATCAAATCAGCACCTTCTAACAGAATTAGAACCTACAACCCCCACAGATCTGAATAATTATTAATGTTTTTCCAGTTTCAGTCCTTTATCGTGGGAATGCGCTCATTCCACTCGTGAATTCTCAAGATGTGGAGGATGTGAGCTCACCCAGTTTGGGATCAAAGTGCAAGGGGGAGGCTTGTAATCATTTATTACCTCACTCCATTTGTATTGCTTCGAATACAGCTGGAGAGATATCCGTACACACATTAATCCCTTATGAAGTGTGAGAAATGGCGTATGCCTTTGAACCAGATAAGACAGAAGTCTACAATGAAGAATGCACGCTTCATTCCATTCAAGTAGTGCATAAGTGTGTACACATTCACAAACACACCCACGCCCACACACCACATGTTTAATTAAACAATAGTTCAACACTTATAGATAGAGATAAGGCATTATGAGATTACAAACTGTGTGTTAACTTTTGAACACCAAAAATGGCTCTTTGAGAGGTAGAGAGTGAATCCTATAAGGAATTATTCTGAGTGATATCGGTGCACCCGGACGCTGTACACTTGGACACTGTATGTATGGCCTCGAGTACATGAATGGAGCATACACCACAGCACCAGCTACACAGTGTACACACGGCACCAGCTACACAGTGTACACACGGCACCAGCTACACAGTGTACACACGGCACCAGCTACACAGTGTACACACGGCACCAGCTACACAGTGAACACACGGCATCAGTTGAACACACAAAATAAAATTTTTGATAAATTTCTGTTGGAATGAAAGCGAGGATCACGTCCCTTTGGAGCTTGTGTCAACTGTACTTGAAGGATGGTAGTGCTTTAACATATACGGTACGTTGCATACACACGATAATATTACGCATGTACCGCATGTTGTTGGGTATATCCTAGAAGGATATTTCGAGTCACGGACGTTGCTGTGCTGGAGGACACGTTCACACACGTACAATAACCACTCCCCCACTCACTTGTGATAGGTCCAGCTGACAAATACAATGCTCCAACCTCCACTTCCCATTTTCCCTTGTACAAATTTGAAATGGGGACTACAATTTTGACTTTCTCTATGCAGAGGAGAACATGATACGTTATCACTTAATAAATACCCAATTTACCCAAATGCAGTTATCAAAATGTGAATGAAAAACATGCCAACCAATCATAACTCTAACGTGTGCTATAGAATATAATTGAAGGAACTATTAACACACATCATAACACAGCTGACATGCAAATTTCAGAGTGGACACACATCTCCGTGTTTAGACACGCTAACTTCAGCACTGACAACTAACCTGCGAATCCTCTGTGTAGACGAAATGGGAGGTTGAACTGATCCTATGGGAAGACAAGGATCAGATAAACACAATAGATGACAGAGGCCATGAAACATGTGAGAAATGTCACGCAAGCTGTTTGTGCTTCCTAGTATTGACCATTACTAAACAATCAGACAATTAGCATCCTACACATAGAGATATTTTATAACACGGGACGTCAACCTTCCGTGGAATTACACCGCAAAATGCACTGTTAACAAACACACACGCATACATGTGCATGTATGCCAGCTGGTGTCCACTGCCTATGTGTGTGCATGTATGCCAGCTGGTGTCCACTGCCTACGTATGTGCATGTATGCCAGCTGGTGTCCACTGCCTACGTGTGTGCATGTATGCCAGCTGGTGTGGTTCTGGAACAGAATTGCCACTTATTGGAAATGGATGGTATCAGCTTGTCCCATGTACTCGACAAGTAAATATATGGCAGAGGGAATGCTGCACACACACACTTCACACACACACACACACACACACACACACACACACACACACACACACACACACAAACACACACACACACACACACACACACACACACACACACACACACACACACATACACAACACACACACACACTTAACACACACACACACACACACACACACACACACACACACACACACACACACACACACCCTCTTAACACACACACACACACACACACACACACACACACACACACACACACTTAACACACACACACACACACTTAACACACACACACACACACACACACACACACACACATTAGCTCATCTCTCCACTACATGGTTGTGCACATTTAATCACTTCCCATGCAACAGCAGGTAACCAGGGAGAACAAGGACATTAAAGAAGACCTGGGGCAGCTATTACATGACATCACACCGAATAATGAAGTAACGACCACTGCTCACCAAGCACACAACACCACTGAAACAAGTCTTACTCTAATCTTCAGTTCACACCCTCATATCACACAATGATTTGGATGACAAAGGGACCACATCCACTTTTAGATGATCTTACATTACACCACAATGCACTAAAAGTACATATCGACACACTGGTGGATACAACATGACATACTGGAAGGTACATACGATACAGAAGACTGCTCAAATAAATCTTTACACTTTAAGGTTCTGCACACATGGACATGAAAGACCTGAGGCTAGCCAATCCACAACATTTGACCACAGTGTACAAACAAACATCAAAGGTACTTTAGGCTTAGGGTTGGGTTACACGACCATCCAAACTTTGATTAGAAGATTACTGAACTTACAAAAACGTTTGGCTTTAATTCAAGTCTCTCTAGATGAACACTTCCTACAGAACAAACACAACTAAAGATTCAAAGCTATTGTTGATAACTGCGAAGTAATTATTATGAAACAATAGCACAAGATGCAATGAAATACGGGAAGGAAGGTGGAAAATTTGAAGTAACTACACACACTGCTGCCAATTTCTACTCATAGATTATTAATTTCATGAAACTTTGTACTAGTTTTATACCGTTCCAAAGAGATGCTGTCAGCTTCGAGGGATCGATGTCCTTCACATAGGACCCAGCCGCTAGTTTGATAGCCTGAACTATCAGGCCTTCGATCACCATTTTAGTCAGTCGCTATGTCGATCTAGATAGACTACTTAGCTGAATCACGTGATGCGCGTACTTCAAAAATGGACGCGGGCAATGTTGTGAGGGGAGTTTTGGGAGAAGTATTAAAAAGTGTAAAGAAACGATGTTCTGATGGAGAAAGGACAATTAATAGTGATGACTTATTAGCACTCAATAATCTTTGCGGACAAATGGTCCTTCAAGCTCTGGATTTAGTAGACAAATCATCTATAAAGCTGTCATCTTGTCCAAGTGGACGGAAAGTTTATGAGGTTTTAGGTTCATCAAAGAGTACGTATGTGTGTCTAACAACTTCCAATTTTTGCAGTTGTTTATCGTTTCAATACTCTGTCCTCATGAGAGGAGATTCATTGATGTGCAAACATCTTTTGGCTGTTCACATAGCAGACGCAGTTGGCATGGTTACACAGCAGACAGTATCAGACCAAGATATGTCGGAAATGTTGAAATTTGCAGCATCCTCTTTCATCACGGAACTTCTGTGACTGCATTGTTGTGTCCTCCTACACGATATACTGTTGTCTACAACACCCTATATACCTTTGTATGGCTTATGAAGCAATGTGTATGTACAGTATTTTGTTGCATGATAGTGTGGTATGACATAACAGGCATCGTTGTAGATGTAAACTGATATAGTTTGGAGTAATCATGTAATACACATTGCTGTTAGCTGTCATAAGTCATGAATGGAGATGACTCTCTTTCTCTGTGTGTGTGTTTGTGTGTGTTGAAGAGCAATGAGCTAAAGGTAAAGAAATGCTGCTGTCAAGTTTATTCCAAGAGGTGAACGTTCGTCACATTTCTCCTCTCCTTATCTAATGGAAGCCGTGCGTTTTTGCTGTGCTTCCAGGCAAAGAGGCCAAGTAGTGGTATGACAATAGCGATTGAAGTCATGAAAGATCATCTCAAGAATTACAACTATTTCATTTGCCGACAGTCCCCCTCCTCGTTGGCGCCAATGATGGAATACAATACCTTTAAACAATCTGGGATCAGGAAGAACCCTGCATTTCCTTTCCGGATTAGACGGCTACGACATGAACTACTTTGTTCTTCTCGCCCTGTGCGGTTTTCCATTCGTGACGAGCTCGTCTTTCGGTTCCAGTTTTCGCGTGGACGATTCCTGTGAAGTCTTCTCTTCGAGTCTTTGCAAAGGGTACAGCCATGCCTCTTTCCCCAATCACCTGATGGACGGCGTTCGCACGCCAGAAATAGCAGAGGCGAGCGTCGAATCCTACTCTGTTCTCCTGACTAGCAAGTGTCATCCATTATTGACCAACTTTCTCTGCTTAGCATATTACCCGCTTTGTCAAAAGGGCTTGCCATTTACCGTTTATCCTTGCCGATCCATTTGCCTCGACGTGAAGGATAAATGCCTTGGCTACTTCAAAGCAATTGGTTTGGATTGGCCAAAGGCATTGACGTGCGAGAAGTTCCCTACTAACGCCACCTCTTCCGTGTGCTATCAACCTTCAATCCCTCCAACAGTGTGCGAGACTTGTGCTATTCAAGACAAGAAGAAATCGGTGCTCAACTCGGTCTGCAGAAGTGAAAAGAGTTTGTGTGAGTTGGACGCATTTGTAACCAAAATCCAAATGTTTGCATCAATATTAGTTGGATGGACCTTAGGTACTTGTGCCAGGGACAATTAATATGTAGACTTTAATATTTAACTAATTAATGAGTGAATTTAAATTGTAATAATTATTATAATGATAGCTCATATGATTAAGGCATATGCATTCTACAGCTCTTCAGTCTTTAATGTCTGCCCCATTTCTTATTCAGATGCCCTAATCAAAGTGTTGGACCGTAAAGTATTCCACAATCGTGAGGCCTTTGTTGTGCAGCTCTTGAAACTGTACAAACCGGCACTGGCCGCTGGATCAAATGCCCCCACCAATGTTACATTCATTACAGAGTCCACCACCAGCTGCCCCTGTATTACCATGTCACTGAAAACTGGTAAAGTGTACTTTGTTGGTGGAATGTACTTGCCGTTCTCAGAGAAGCGGCTGTATGTTCTCCCCAATGATGCTTCCATTGTCCACTGGAAATCAAGCAAAAAGTTTGCCAAGAAGGTCAAAGCTTGTCTCACCGAAGTTGAATAAAGCTACAACTAACCCACATGGAAGTTCAACAAACCGTTCATATCAAACAGTATTTCATCTGCTATAACATTTATCAGAACATACTCAATTTTGTTATCATATTATTATAATTACAATCAATGAACATGGTAGTACATTACTGTAGCTGTAGTAGATTCTGAAATATTTTTGCTGTAACATTTAATCTCAATATTCTCAAACTTGTATAATTATACATAAAACCAATATGACTTTGTAAATGATACGAATGGAAATTATCACAACACACACAGATCGGTACATGTGACATATACTGTATGTGTATATGTGTATTAATGTTAGAATATGAATCATAAACATACTTCGATTTGGTTGTATTTATTGAGAGCCTCTCACAGCGCACACTTTAATTTCGTACAATTGCATTCCCACTATCACATAATTTAATGTGTATTCCTTATAGGTACCTCTAGATAATTACATCGTCCTATTAATGTTTAGTGCTACATAGCACCATTGGTATGTCCTAGCACATTCTGGTGCGGTGCACTCAAAAATTATTGATTGATTGATTGATATGTAGTACGCAGAGTAGCACTCTGTAACGTGAACACGTAGCTGTCAATATAGGGGATCTACTGTACAGGTCATTGAATTCTCCTGATTCAACGCAAACTGAAATACCACACCCCAAGGTACATGGGACTGTGAATGACGACGTTCAATAGAACCCTTTCCATTACCCTTCCATACGTACGCACACATACCGGGGGGGGGGGGGTTTCTCAAAGGTTTGAAGTCCTTAGAGGGCTGCAGTTCGTATACGCATTCCAGGAATAGTACTGCATATGACGTCATATCAACCGCAAGTTTGTCGTGCTAGACTATAAAAAGAGCGCTGGTTCCAGCGCTCTCTCAGCAAACGTTGCAAACAAAGTTCAACTTCAAGATCAAGATGAAAGTGACTCTCTTTATCCTCGGAAGCATTATTCTCTCAACGGTATCTTCTCTACCGGCCAAGAAGAGAAACTTGATAGCATTGGGACCCCAATGTTTCGAAATGAAATCGGATTTCTGTCGAGACGTCAGAGGCTACCCCACGAGTATGAAGACTACCACCAGCATATCAGACCGTGCCCTCACAGAAGAGACACTGCTCGGATTCCAGCCCCTGATAAACTCCGGATGCGCAGCTGAATTGAAACAGTTCCTCTGCTTCGCTCACTATCCGCTCTGTGTGAACCTACCGGATCCTCGTCAGCCCAGTAATCATGAGATCAAGCCGTGCCGTACATCCTGTGAGGAAGTTCGAGCGAAATGCGAGCCGTTCCTCGTGGCTGCTGGCATAGAGTGGCCAGAATCACTGGTCTGTGACAGCTACCCTACCGATACGTGTATCTCCGTGCCCGTACCAAACTCCGTGGAGACACCCAAGATCAAATGTGAGGAGTGCGAGGTACATGGGAAATCCAAAGCTCTCGAAGAAATATGTGACAAGAACAGCCGAAAGATGTGTAAGTTTCCATTAAAAAAATCTATATATACTTTCACAGAGACATTGTCATAAGTGGATGTGTTTGCCAATAGGGAGAGGAGTGGGGTGTACATGTTCAGTTTATTCAATTTATTTCTACGTTTAACATGTCTTCTTCTCTCTCCAGTTGCTGTTGTAAGAGTGTTGGGCAAGAAAGTAGCGGGTGACAGGAAATCTCTTCTCTATCATGTCCAAATCGAACACATCTTGAAAACAGACAACACCTTTGGTGTTAAGTCTTCGGATACACTGTGGGTGATAACATCGAGCACTGAAGATTGCGATTGTCACAAGCTAAAGCCTAAGGAATCGTACATACTGGGGATCGATGTACAATCCTACTACGGGGCCAAACTGTACATGGTCTCAAATGATGCCGTTGTCATGAAGTGGAAAGATATGAAAGACTTGAGTAGTCTGGTTGGAGGGTGTAAGGACGCCCTTGGCAAGCATTAAATTAGTCCATGCATGTACAACCATGGTATGTGTTTATCATCTGTTTATACTGACTTAATCTGTGTTACGTGGTTCACATTAATATCCATGTATTATAATTATAAATTCTTCAACTGCGCAGCTAGTGGTGTGTGTAAATATTTACTCCACATTTCTCCTTTTAACCTCATTTTTACATATCGATTGGAATTAACAATATTAATAATAATTATACTGTGAAAATCATTATGTGGTTCAGTTATTTCGTGATAATCACAACTGAGAGCTTGATAATGTACCTTCCGAGATAAATTTGTATTTGTCAATACTGATAATGTGTGGTTCGGAGTACAGAAGATTTAATATCGATTTCTGGAGACAAACGGGTCAGCACAAAGTACACATTCTCGTCTTGGACAATTGGACTGCATCGAATTATTTTAATTTCCACAACTTTCATACCTGGATAATTCAAAAATATCAATCACTATGCTACACTAGATTGAACATTAGGAAAATAAAATTAGTACAAATTTTTCACAAATTGAATTCTATAACCACATGTTAGTCGCTCTATGGGGTGCCTTTAGGCTGAAAAATATGTACAATAATAATACATATTACCAAAATAACCTTATACTACAGGAGAGTACTTAAATAAGCATGTAGCTACCTTAGCAACTGAAGTAACAAAATTATCTACCTACTTCTGGTGCATGGTGGCAGAGTTCCCATCTAGCACCCAGCGATGATCGGACCTCTTCCGTCTCAACCTCACAATAGTGGCATCAATAGAAGAAGCCAATTTCTTGTCATTGATGTCGGACTGCAGCCGAGACCCAGCAAGCCTCAGAAGACCCATGTTCCTCCGAGTGGCAGCCATGGAGTCTTCCAGGTAGTTCTGACTGGCCACGTAGTGTGCCGCTTCTGGTAGATCTGTCCCGGGATGACGCTGAAATACACGAACCTGTGGACGGTCCAGTCGTTCACTAGTGTTCAGATGTGACGAGGATACTGGACCCTGGATAAAGAGGAGACATGATGTGTTCATACACAGTGGGATAGGTGTGACAGCTAAAGAGTATGAGCAGAGCCAGTGAGCACAGACTGCACGGAGAACAAGTCTTGTCCATTACTAGATGAAGTGTTAACATGTCTGTGTGAACCCACAGAGTGGACAACAGGTCCAAACTGGCACTGACCAGTACATATCCCTGTGCTTTGTACTGAGCATCATAAAGCCTCTGTCCTCTGTTGATGGCATGTTTAGTCTCTCCTGAATTCACCTCCAAATGTTGCTAAAATAGGGAAAATTAATATTCAATATCATATCCAATTAGCCATGTACTACAAATTATACAGTTCTTAAATAGAACACATACCCACACCCACACCCACCTTCAAGGTAACTGTAGCTGCAAGCTTGTTGACAAGGCTCTCATTCACAGACTCATGAGCAGACCTTTGGAGTCTTTCAGTATGATCAATGGCTGAGGCTAATTCCCTCCTGATGTCTTGGGACTTGGACTGTGCATCTCTGGCAGAGGACATAGCTTCCACACACTCGGGAGTGAGCGGCAGCAGAGGTCCCACCCCACTCAACCCTGCTCGACTATCAGGACGTGATCTGGAGGATCCAGGGCGGGATCCAGACAGCGATCCAGGTAGTGATGAGGTTGACAGAGACCTACACACACAGTAAACAGGGACACATGTACTGCAATAAACCATAGATCAAACTTCAGACAATACAAAATGTACCATACATGATCCAATACTATGTACTTTGTCATAATGTACTACCTCTTGTGGGAGTACGAACGTAACATATAGGTTCACTGAGTACATATGATCCATATGTGGGCTCAACATGCTGAAGATGGTCTATGTACCTTGTATGATACTTTTTATTTGAAGACACAGGTGTTTGGCGATTGAAGGTGACCCCAGTCGAGGTTAAGGATTGGGGGACACAAATCAACTCTAACACTCGCGACCTTTCCTGAATGGCATTACCAAGTCTTGTCCTGCAGCCCCCTAGAACCTACAATGGGAATGGAAGGGGGAATCCCGATACATGACAAGAAATTCTCCAAATACACGCACCTCACTGGAAGAATGCATTTTATCACTTATTAGTTCAGGCACTAGTGTTTAAGCTCGTGTGTGCATATTATAATAATGCATATGTACTTACATATACTAACATTGATAAGAGGTGTATGTATATGTACATATGACTACACAGAGTGCCAACAATGAGTGAAAAATGGTTGGAACATTTATAGCACTCATCATGGGCAGAGCCCCTGGCCCAGACTGAGTTTTGCAGAAACCTTGGATGGACAGGTGTGATCAAGAGTGAGGGGGCGTGTGTGCACCAGACCATGTATACCAGGACACACCCAACTGAGGTCACAAAGCTTGCTGCAAAGCAAACTCCACCCACACAAGGCCCATGTCACTGAGTACCACAAACCTGCAACTGCCTCTGAACTTTCCTCAGCTGTGCTTCCAAGGTCTTCTTCAGGGTCAACAGATGGGCTCGTTCGGCTTTGAGGAGATCATCAGCTTTATCAAGTTCCTATAATATACCGATAGCATTGTCAAAAAGGAAGGAAGGAGAGGAAGCAGGCATGATATCTACCTTCTCTCTTGGCGGTCTGGTGCTCCTTATCGTCATGGAATGCACATTGAGAGCTAAGTCCTTCCTCTTGTGCTCCAATGCTTTCTCCAGGGCTTCTTTACCCCTGGTTAAAGACTTTATCTCTTCATTTGTACTTTGAAAATTCTCTCTCAATTTGACCACAACAGATCTTGTGTTCCGAACATAAGCGTGGATTTTTTCATTGGATTCGGAAACGCATGCTTCTCGAATAAGAGGCAGTGGATCGGTGGCGCAAGCTTCTTCTAGCCCTCTATCACTTTTATTGATGATGGTTTGCGCTAATTTGATCGTCCTGATGCTGGCGTCCTTCCAGCTATCTGGAACAACTTCGAACGCTGTAGCCATCAAGTCCTCCAACGTGTCTTGTTCGGTTGCTAAGGACTCTAGGCGGGCGTTGGCAACGAGAAGGCGCGGGAAGCTATTCCAAATAAGGAGACCCTCCACAGACTCGCGCTTGTTCGAACGTCATAATACTATGTAGGTTGTCGAATTCAATAGTTTGTTTGATTAAATAATCATTATAGAAAATGTTACATACAATAATCAAATTACATTTGACATGTCAATACAGCATGACATGACTTATAATTCACCCATAAAATATTATGGAAATCTATCAAATTACTTAGCTATACATAATAGTATGATTTATAAATTGAGATTGTTCTTTGATATCACGATGTAGCCTCAATCTCAATTAAACATTATTTTGTAAATACAGGTCTGGGGAATACAATCTTCTGTAGCTTGATTACATCCTGTCCCGTTGCCAGGTGGTGGAGTAACAGGTTCACAAGGGACCCTATAGGAATCATTGTAGTGAACAAATCTCTTCTCTTCAAGACTTGGGGTTGCACAGTCAAGCCAAGTTGGATACAACCCCTGGTCTGTTGTACAGTTACCTTTCACAGCCATGCACATCTCCTTACAAGGGAATACTTGCAAGCTATCTGGAGTCCGGGAAGGCCACAATACCCGAAGGATATGCTTCGAAAAGTCATAACATCTCGGGAAAAGCATTCTACACACGTACTGTTTGAGCTGATGGTGGCACTGTTTCTCCTCCGGCAATTCAAACAAGCATTTAAAGGTCCGCAGTCTGCTCAAGGCTGCCTCGAAGTCCTCGATCACGCTACCATCTGCGTATGTATTGGGGAAGTGGGACTCGCAGACGGTGTATTCTCCGCACAAACTCTGCATCTCCTGAAATCCGGGCTCCCGTGTCAACAGCTTGCAATCCTTGATGGCGAAACTCCCTCTCGGGTTGCCGCTGCCGCTCCCAATACACTGTAGTGCCGGCGATCCTATGGTCGCTGCGTCCACGACCAACAAAACAGGCAATATCGCCGATCTGAGAAGAGATAACATTGTCTTCATCGTTCAATTCTTTACCTCAAATGAATCAGATGTCCAGACACACGTTCAGAGTTGCTCGTGTTTGAGGAGAAATAAGTTGCCGTACGCTCTTTCTGAGGTCATTTTATAGCGAGCGGCTCTTGGATGGGATGGCTGCTGTTAATCATCAAATTCATTATTTAATTAAGTGACGTGCGGCCAACCTGTGTAATAATAACTTAGTGATCTCAATCATGCCATTTTCTTATGAAGTGACGCATCAGTTGAAACGCACGTGACGTCATATATAGGTCTTCTAAAGGCTGTACAAGTGGAATATGTACACAATAGACAAGTCCACAACACAAATGATACAGACATAAAATATGAGAACAAAGGCAATTGGCTCTATAGCATCAAGTCGACCGCCTCTGCCCTAGCAGTGATGGCAATGGTGAAGGGAGTTCTGGTCTCTCCAAAATCAGTCACGTCTATTCCGTGATCATTCCTCTCTTGTTCCTTCTGCTCGTGGTATAACAGCTGCAGTGAGGTACAGACCTAGGGTGGATGGTTGTGTCACATTGGTAACATAAATGTGGGTTGCAAGCGCACATAGCATCCATTGAGGTGACCCCTGTAGTGTACACAGGAGCCTTCAGACCTGCACATACCACTGACATGGACTTACTTGGGTAAGAGGTCTCTGAGGCCAGTTAGTGAGTGGCTTGTGTGAGATTGGTTTGACAGTGTTGGCTGCCTTCAGGCTACCAAATGATGTCTTTCTTCTGCTCATCTCCACGTATTCCAGTGGAGTTGGTAGCACTGCTGAGGGGGGTCTGGGGGGAGGAGGGGGACCCTGCAAAAAGGGAGAACAGATGCACACTTTGAAGGATGCACACACACGCAGACAGAGAGACAGTGTGTGTTGTGTGTGTGTGTGTGTGTGTGTGTGTGTGTGTGTTCTGTGTGTGTGTGTGTGTTCTGTGTGTGTGTGTGTGTGTGTGTGTGTGTGTGTGTGTGTGTGTGAGCATTGCTTTGTATATACATTGTGTCATCTGAGTTATTGCTCTCACTATAGCAGGTAGCTCATCCTCGTCGTCCTTCTTCTTCTTCTTCTTGTCTTTGCCTTTCCCTTTTCCTTTGTCTTTATCTGTAGGAAGGTAATGCTTTAGTCAGTTCTGTCAATAAGTAAAGCCACACGCATGCACACAAACACACACACGCACACACACACACACACACACGCACACACACACACATACGCGCACACACACACACACACACACACACACACACACACACACACACACTTCTCATCTCACCTTTGCCCTTTTTATCAACTGCAGGAGGGAGAGTGTTGAACTTAGCATAGACAAGTGCCAGTATGTAGTCATCTCCCCATTTCCTAGCAACCTCCAATGCATTGTCACCAACTTTATTCTCCAGAGTAACTTTAGCCCTACAAGAACATATGATAAAGGAATTTATCTGAGAATACTCAAATGAAGTTGGGTATGGGCCAGCTATCACGAGAGGCAAGGATCAAACAAAGGAACACAGACAGCTGGTCAACTGGACACCTGTCATCACGTTTGATCACTAGGAGAGACCCGGGACAGGCAAGGCGACAGAAAGCATTCCAGAACGTGAGCTATTCCACACAAATCACATAACCGACTACACATGTGGATATTGTATTGCAGGTGCCCTCGAGTGGAATGAGGTAAGCCATACACTGCCGCCACCTCCAATCCACCTAGTCTGACCTCCACCACTGCCACACATGTACTGTACTAAACGTTAGCAGACCAGCCCTCACCACAAAGATATAGCTAGAATAATATCCAATACTCTTGTCTTTCCTACATATGCAATGTTATCTGCTGAGTGTCACATTTCATGGCTTAGTCACATCCACAGTGAGTCACAGTCACACACATGCGGTGCGTAGGTAAGTGGTGAGTGTGCAGGCTGTGGTTAATACTGTAAGCTAGGTAGACTGCTCCAACAACCATGACCCAGATAATAGTCTGGTGTACTGGAGACAACAGGGTTGTGTGAACACACAGGTACATATCACGCACGTACAGTCATGAATGTATGCAAGCGTGGAGGTGTTTGTAATTTGGTCTTACAGATCAAAATTAAAAGAAAAGTTAAATCCAGGAATTCCTCTTACACACACACACACACACACACACACACACACACACACACACACACACACACACACACACACACACACGCAGAGACACATACACTTCACTAAAGGTGGTCACATAAGCACCAAAGCATACACATAATTTAATGTGGCCAAAACCAGCTTCTGTGTTAAAATTACTTTACCTATTTCACTGTGAGGAAAACCAAATAATTACAAGCCTCCATACCAGCAATTACTTGATGGCATTGTTCCCACTACATTACCTCTACAGCACACTATGTAGCCATCACAACAGAGATCAAATAGTAGCTCCACTGCTAAAGCCGCAGTCCAAAACAGACCACCACACACCACATACCCTCGGTGTGATGGAGGCAGCTCAGGGCATCCTACACTGGTATTCCCATGCAAGCACCTCTGTGGAATGACGTGTGTGGTAGCTCTTCAAAGGCTATGCTGATGACTGCCACTTGAGAAAGAGTCACTTGATAACTAGGTGTTATCCTTGGTTTGTGGGGGCAGCATATTCCAAAGTGAAGGGTTACACAAACAGCTGGGCTCGATCCTACGTAAGTGTGTGTCTGTTGCACCAGACACACCCACTAATAAGCTACACGGTATGCAGGCAGCACTAGCTACTGTGGATGAGGAGACATCAACTATTGACATGCACACTGTTGTAGTGTGTGGTACACACTGCAATTCCTCATTAATTAACCACGCACATGGTGTGCATATGCCATGTAATGACCCTGTGTTGGGAGGCAGGCAGCATCTCACCACTCTGCCCCAACGGAAGGTAGTGGCAAATTGTCTCACAGGGTGGGAGTGAGCGGTATATAAACCATGAAATGACACAATAGTATAACTTTACATGCTAACATTGCATACATTGTCTTTGTATCAGCTGTGTACTTATGTTTATACATTATTATATGTATATAGAGGATTCACTTACATATGTATGTATGTATGTATGTAAGTGAATTAGCTAAGTATGTCAATGCCACCACCCACCCATTGCATGGAACACACACACACACTGTTGTGCACATACATACATACCCTCTGTCAACTAGCAGTTTAACCATGGCTCTCTGTGTGCTTTCAATGGCTCTCATCAGAGGAGTCCCTCCATTGGCACCTTGTGCATCGATATTAGCACCAGAATCCAGGAGCAACCGAACTACACCAACCTATGTGTTGGGTTGTTGTGTGCAGGATGTGGTGTGGGTGTGTGTTGTGTAGTATGTGGTGTGTGATGTGTGTGTTTGTGTAGTGTGTGGTGTGTGATGTGTGTGTTTTGCAGTAGTAGATAAGAGGAAGTGAATAAAATGCAATAACTCAACCCCTGACCTCATGTCCAGTGTGTGATGTCACAGATAGGAGCTTGTGAAACAATTACTTCCCCTTTGTGCAGTGGAGGAGATTGAAGTAACCAATTGTGTACTTTCACACACTTAAACTTAATTAAGCACTATGAATGGGAGGACAATAACTGAATTAACAATGAGGGTGGGAAAATGCCTGTAGTGATAAACTGACTTCACACACCACTTTCCACCAAGAGCACCCCACTCCACCAGGGTGGGGTGTACTGATATGCCACTACAGTGTGTGATGTGGGTTAATGGCACTCACCTCACCAGTGTGGCATGCGTGATGTAGCGAGGTCCAACAAAAGTTGTCAATAGCATTGACGTCTGCCCTACAATACAAGAGTGGGCACAATGAGTAAGTATGTACAACAGAGGTGTAAGGCAGTAAACTTGATACCACACAGAACCAGTCAGGTAGAATAATTCCATATTTGTACGGCTCTTCATTCTACTTCAGTGCATGCATGCACATAACATATATGTACTTGTATGTATAACTTCTAAGTTAGAAAATTCCTTCAACTATCTTTGAACATGTCTATAATTGTTCAGCGTCGATGTTCACCATAATTACAACTTCCTCTCCCCTTCACATACAACTTCCTCTCCCCTTCACATACAACTCCCTCTCCCCTTCACATACAACTCCCTCTCCCCTTCACATACAACTCCCTCTCCCCTTCACATACAACTTGCTTTAATAGTGATTACTGAGGGACAGAAGTACATGGAGAAACAAAGCTTAATCCCACCCAGAGAGGTTCCCTGCCGTATCCTTGAAGATCTATGTGTACAGTGATTGCCCACAGGGTGGCTGTGAGTGGTGCCTATTGTGTGATATATTGCTGGTGCAGTCATCCGCCAATGAAGCACTTGTAGTTACATACCATGTGATGACTATGAATTGAGGACAGTGTGAAAATATGTTATCTGAAAAGCACTCACGACTGACTGTCTGTATTGACACTTATACCATATACTGTGGGTATTTACGGCACATTGGCAAAGGAAATATGGGATGCCGCACGTGTGTGTGTCCAGTGTAATGTAAGGATATCAAGTGACAGTAATCAAAGCTTTGAAGGCATTCTCAGCCGCTGCAGACCGTGTATCACTCAACAGCAGAGGAACAAAGAAATTCAAGAGATAACCATGCTATTATGGCAATTCTATAAGTGCCTTTGAATACACTGGAGTGTATGCCGACAAACGGTGAATATTTCAGTCAGGAAACCCACACATTGCTCTATTCACAACACTGTATAACACTCTACCACAAACATTGGATATCAGCATAGGCATTTACACACAACATTAGTATTAGTTAGTTTATGTACATATGTACCAACCCACACACAAACAGACACGCACACACATACATACGTATACACACGCACGCACGCACACACACACACACTAACCCTCGGTCTATCAGAAATGACACAATATCC
>OZ026563.1:237500-246123 GCA_964020155.1 Chondrilla cf. caribensis
TGATGTACATACACTTAATACACCAAACATACGTACATACATGGACCTGTAGCAGCACAGTATGCTGGTACAGGGATCACAATTTACTGTGAATTTCACAAGTACACATGTGTGTATGTGCATACATATATATATGCACATGTATGTACACATGTATGAATATGTTTGTGTGTACAATACCTCTTAGTCCAAGGAATCTAATGACATTCTGGTTCCCTGTTGGGAGTGCAAAGTGCACCGCGTTCTCTAGTGCGAGGGATGTCCTTGCCTTGAAGTCAGCACCATAAGCAGACAGCGTTTGCAGCACATCAAAGTGTCCCAAAGCAGCAGCTCTACACCACAAGCACACAAAGTCACAGCAATGCCAGCCCTCACACACTAGCATACAGTGACTTCTTGTTAACCCATCACCACTTCATCTGGCAAACCTTTGGTCCACCACAGTTTCACAATACAAATATAATATACGAACAGTAACGATTATTTGGAAATTCACTACACTCATTAATCCACCATATGTTCAGGGGCTGCCGCAGACAACACATACATATACTATTTTCATTTCCACTTCTGGTATGTTACGCTCGATATAATTATATATAATATGTGTTCCTATGCGTAATCACAACACTGAATTTATTTTATAATTATGTATGTAAGTATGTCAATATTTTCCATTTCACTTTTCCCTTTTTTGTCTATTTGTCTTACTTGTACATTAAATTCATCATTATTATTATTATCCCGTGAAGAATTTATATTATAATTCATATTGCGTGTGAGGTTGGCTGAATTCAGAACACTGAGGATTAAAATAGGGCTAGAATTCGAGTGTAAGGGCTTTGATGAACGAAATAACTTTAATGGAGGTTCTTCTAAACCTCAAGAGACATCCAAGAAATTTCAGTCCGGGGGCAGTAGCATATGTAAGTGCATACACTGCCACATGCAACACTTGTGCACACACATATCTCCGACACAACTCACCGATGAACTGCATTCAAGTTGTCCCCGAACACTGCATCCTTATCCACCTTTCCTCTGAGAAGGATCTTGATACAGTCAACGTGGTTACCCTCGGCAGCCAACACAATCGCTGGTTTGTGCGTTGCCTTTGAAGAACACAACCGGAAACATAATATGTAAGAAGTGTTTAAGACTAGCTACAATATCCCTGCCAGTTACATACATGGAATATTGGAGTGCAACCTGCCGAACAAGTGAATAGTACGTATGTACTATGCAATAAGAGTGGAGTTACATACTTACAAATGCATGTGTAGTACATGTACACACACACACACACACACACACACACACACACACACACACACACACACACACACACACACACAGTAGAATCACATTGTAACAAAACTTGGGCCACCGAGAAGAGCTCCACTATAATTATCAGGAATTCACCACACCCAGTTGAAATGAGTAGGAAACATGCTATCTTGGACATAAAATGATATTCACCATATAAAGGAAATTCATTATCAGAGAGTGCTTCATAGCAAGACTCAACTGTACTGGTGCAGACACGAGGAATAGTACACTATTGGAATACAGTACACTATTGGAATACAGTACACTATTGGAATACAGTACACTATTGGAATACAGTACACTATTGGAATACAGTACACTACTGGAATACAGTACACTATTGGAATACAGAACACTATTGGAATACAGTACACTATTGGAATACAGTACACTACTGGAATACAGAACACTATTGGAATACAGTACACTACTGGAATACAGAACACTATTGGAATACAGTACACTATTGGAATACAGTACACTACTGGAATACAGAACACTATTGGAATACAGTACACTATTGGAATACAGTACACTATTGGAATACAGTACACTACTGGAATACAGAACACTATTGGAATACAGTACACTACTGGAATACAGAACACTATTGGAATACAGTACACTATTGGAATACAGTACACTACTGGAATACAGAACACTATTGGAATACAGTACACTACTGGAATACAGTACACTACTGGAATACAGTACACTACTGGAATACAGTACACTACTGGAATACAGTACACTACTGGAATACAGTACACTACTGGAATACAGTACACTACTGGAATACAGTACACTATTGGAATACAGTACACTACTGGAATACAGAACACTATTGGAATACAGAACACTATTGGAATACAGTACACTACTGGAATACAGTACACTACTGGAATACAGTACACTACTGGAATACAGTACACTACTGGAATACAGAACACTATTGGAATACAGAACACTACTGGAATACAGAACACTATTGGAATACAGTACACTACTGGAATACAGAACACTATTGGAATACAGTACACTACTGGAATACAGTACACTACTGGAATACAGAACACTACTGGAATACAGTACACTACTGGAATACAGTACACTACTGGAATACAGTACACTACTGGAATACACAACTACATAACTAGCTACCACCAACCGGATCTCGTGCATTAGGGTCAGCTCCCCGGTCCAGCAGGACTTGGACCAGTCTCGGATATCCTCCACTACAAGCAGCACACATGATGGGGACACCAGAGGAATCCTGCAACACACAGCATACAGTACAGATCATTGTTACTCACCCTCATCCCCACACCCTCACACTAGTGTTGGGCAATATCCTAGCTTTCACACAGATTGATTGCCCATCGCAAACTGTGATTATCACAATTATTGAATTATAGAAAGTCATCATCATCTAAAAGTATGAGGTATTTTCTAAAGCAATAATGCATAGTCCTATAGCTATATTATATATGTACAGCTGTCATCAACACACACTAGGTATGTTGAAAAGGGGGTTGTTTGGCTAGGTAGCATCTCAAGGATGACGTTCATTGGAGTTTCACTAGCCACAGAAAATCTATTTCACCGAACATTTCAGCAGCTGTCATATACCACTGACGAAGGTAGCAGTTAGCTGCCGAAACATTTGGTGAAATAAATTTTCTATGGCTAGTGATTTCCCAATGAACTTATCCGCACACTACATACGTAGGTATGTCATGATATGGGTGAGACCTTGGATAGGTATGACAGTAGCTGATAATTGTGCTACTGAACTTATGCCAATACAAGTATTGTTCCGGTCAAATATCATGACTAATCCGATTATCAAATATCTGCCTCACATCACTTCATACACATGTTACACATACACTGGTAACATAATGTACTCTTTATTCAACACTTACGGTCTGGTTGGGGTTGGCACCACACTCTGTAAGGAATTCCAGGCACCTTGCATGTCTCAGAGTGTTGTGCAGGCAGTGGAATAACACAGTCTTGCCTTCGTTATCATGAGCTGTAGTCAGTACATGCACAATCAGGAAGATGGAGACTGCGGTTGCAACCAGGCACATAATATCAACATGTGTATTCAGTACATGTTCATGACTATATGCACACATACATAGTGTACATATGTACGTATGCACAAGATGGCAGTATGCTGTGTGCCTATGCATAGTGCAAGTAGTGAGGGTCGGTACAGGTCACGTGCATAGCACGTGAATAGTTACAGTACTCTGTCACTGCATTGAGCATCTATGGCTGCTGCAGCAAACCTCCTGCATTTATTCCCTTCAGCGCGAGCCCTTGAAGCACCTCCAGGTGCCCGTGTGTAGCAGCGCACATCACAGGTGTGTGACCCTTCCTGTTTCCAACGGCAGAAGACGACCCTAAGTCCAGCAAACGGGTAACGACCTTTTCGTCGTTGGCTAAAACAGCAACGTGTAGAGCAGTATCTCCAGAATCCGGATCTAGTGGTATTAAATGTAGCATTCCGCATTAACGTGATGGTGGGGTTTGAGTGAGAATACATGTCGGTCGTTTACCTTGATAGTTCAACAGATCTGGGATGCCCTTTTCCGTCATCCTCTCAATCTGTCCTACATCTTTATCTCTGACGCATTGAATGAGCTTTCTAACTTGCAATATCTCCAAGCGAGTCTCAGCGTAGGGCATTCTGGAATACGACCACGTCCTGGTAAAGTTGACAAACGGTTACTCAGTGGGGAGCCATTTTTGGTGTTGTCATAACAACCACGTGACCGAACGTGGACTGAGCCTGTGACCATAGACCCTAGATCTATGCCGTGATGCCGTCATGAAATGTTCCGTAGAAGGAGCACATTTGACATCCTCTAGATAGGCCGCGATAGCGCAGTAGTCTGGTGACACGATTTCTAGTCTCCAGATTGGGGGTTCGAAGCCCGGACTGTACTTTCACACCGAGAAGTTATTCTTACTTGTTGGTTAAATGAGATTTTCAGATAATTATTTTATTCATCACTAAATGTTGGCTGAATCAGTGTATGGTTGGTAGTATAATATATACATCACACACTCAATAAGACTGGAGATTACAAAATAACAACGATTCATAATTACCCTGATAATAATATACAATGTAGGCGTGTTGGTCAATGCACGCAAATATTTTGCAACTCAATAACAAGAATACATGTCAATCGGACAGAAGGGGCACGGTGTCAACCTTGAGGTCCTCAACAGAATCATCGTCATCTTTAGGCACCTTGATAACTTCATGTGTCAAGGCAGTTTCATAGGCGGGAGGCATTTTGGCCACTGCTTCCATTTCTTTCCTCTTCCTCTTCTCTTCATTCTTCTTTTCTCTGTGTTGATCACCACGTCTTATCTGAGTTCTAGAAGGTCAGAGAAAATTATTGCACATACATATGTTGTGAGAAGAATGTGTCCATGTGAACACAGCAAATAACATGCAATTCCATTTCACACACACACACACACACACACACACACACACACACACACACACACACACACACCTGGCTTCTGCTTCATAGCGTGCCAGTTGTCTTCTTCTCATGGCGTCAGTCTTATCCACAGAAGCAGAAATAAATGTAGTGTACAATATAACTACACAGTGCTCACACATAGGTATGTAGTCTATTCAGTGGGAGTGCCAATGAGTAATGTGTATACTGGTCACTTGACAGGAAATGCCAATGTGTAAAGTAGAAATCAGTCAGTGACAGGAATTGACCCTCAACACTTCAATATGTTGTGTAAGTGAGTCCATATTTCTAGCAAAACACCAATTGACACACATTCATGTGATGAGGATTATCAACACCCTATTACATGCGAAATACCTCAAAGCCAGTACTAATGAGCATCCATACAGACCTAGACCACACAATAACACAGACAACGAATGTAGTCTACTCACTCTACACTTCTCAAAGCAACAGATCCTGTTGTAGCGGTTCTTGTAGATGACAATGATCAGGATTGCCATGACAATGAATCCAATTACAACCACAGCAAGTGGGAAGGCAATGTAGGCGAGTTGCTGTAGATGTGAAGGAACAGTGATCAATTAACACACACACACACACACACATGTACAGGTACATATTTACATACGTATATTACCATGCAAATATGTATACATGCATACACACTTTCTTTCCAAGCATGCTTATCATCTTGTGGGATGCATATCCCAGCATCCCACTCATCAAAACACCCAACTGGAAGACGTACATTACTATGGCACTAAGAGCAAAGTGAAAATAGTCCAAACATGCGCACAGTGTACACATTAGATGCTGTACAAAGCACACAACACTAGGGGCTCTGCTCTAATAAGGATGGTGTCAACTTCATATCCGCATTGTAACACCGGTAAGAATTCACCAAAACGTCTCGTTTTACATTTCACAGTTTGGAACATGTCAGACATTTCACTGTGCATTGGCGACAATATGTACACTGCAAATAGCTCTTATAACATATCAAACTGGTTGTGGTGAACGATAAGAGATTATGGATGTCAACACACACACACACACACACACACACACACACACACACACACACACACACGTACACACACACACACACACACACACACACACACACACGTACACACACACATGTACACACACACACACACACACACACACACACACACACACACACACATACACACACACACACACACACACGTACACACACACACACACACACACACACACACACACACACACACACACACGCACACACACACACACATACACACACACATACACACACACACACACACGTACACACACACATGTACACACACACACACACACACACACACACACACACACACACACACACACAGACTTACATGTGCTATCGATTCACTACGCTTGTTGGGCAAACCATCTGCACACAGGGGAATAGGTAAAACACCGCATAACGTAGACTATCGATGATGTAAACAAATAAGATGACATCCTTCACTGTACACAACATATCTATCTATAACGAAGCGGATCACTCTATAGGATTATCTCTCTTACTTGGGTGATTGTCGTCGTCGTCATTCTCCTCGGAATCCTCCTCGTGATCGCTTGGGATCGGTAGAGCTGAGAACAGCGGGAGAAGAACAAAGCAGACGAGGCAGAACGCGTTCAGCAGCTTCATGGTTTCGGTGGATATGCTGTCCGGTCGATTAACGAAAGACTAATACTACCAAATAACCAGCAAATTGGAGCTTAGGAATCAAAACACTTCCAAACAACCTCTCGCCTTCCTCGCTGACGAACTTGGTCTACGGGTCGTTGTATAAACAGGAAGCACGCGCCGTGACTCCTGGGGAATGTACGGACCCATGCACGGACCCGTATACGGAAATTAACCATAAGCTGATACCTTCTCCAAGCAATCGTGTGAACAGGTTGTAACGGATTTAAAGCCTTCTCGTAGGCTACCGACCATCACCAAGTAAGCGGTAATCGTAATAGATACATCCAGTTATGAGGACCTTTTCATATTTGAGATTAATTAATTCGATTTATTCCGCTTGTTACTCCAATGGCACAGATCTCGCGTCTTGCTCAGCCGATAGACAGGCTCACACAAGAAATGACTACTCAACACGAAATAAACCTCGTCGGAGGCAGGCCTTGGGGCTTCTCTTTGCAAGGAGGTTCAGACCATCACTCCATTCTGAGAGTTGGAAGGGTTAGTGAACTCGGATTTAACTAGAACTCATGTATCCACTCAGACAGTCCAGTTTACCTGGGGCAGACCCTGGAATGCGTTTACTTTCAGTATTTGTGTTGGCCTTAAACCTTTTATACAACTGGAATAGTAGTGAAGCTCTTTCCCCAACAAGACGTGACATCTGTCATAGATGCAAGTACTAGAAAGCTTCCATTGTGGTCCGTATAGCCATTGATACTCTATTATGGTATAGCTAACTTGTTGAGACCATGTACGTACCTCCGAGTGTTCCAACCCTTCCCTTGGGTGAGAGTCATTGCTCCCCTGCATGTGTCTGTTTTGTGGAGAGTGTGTCCATCCATCGACTGACACTGGATCTCGGAGCAATGCTACGTATGTCACGGGTGGAGACCGAGCACTTGTATGGATTGGTTACCATGGTTACTACACCACCCCCTGTGCTATTCAAGCAATGTTAGTTTTTCGCAGTGCTGTGTGCCATTCTTCGATATGGTGCTATCTCACCTCGACCCATGTATGTACATCAGGGGACAACCTGATAATGGCATGCATCAAAATTAGTACGTGTTGGAATGACAGAAGTAGTACAGTGAATGTTGTTTACGTTTCAACCATAATTTTATTAGCACCTACAGTCCAACTTGCCTAGCGAGTACCTTGAAGGCCATACCAAATCTGTGCTTTTTAAAAGGTGCTTGCTATCAGTACAGGTCGACATAGTGTACGTGAGATAGGGTCTATGTGAGGTGTACTCACTAACCAGGGTATTTACTAAGCAAGTTGCACCGTATGTATATTTTACACATATGTACTTGGGATATGTATGCCTATGGTTTGTATGTATCCATCATTCCTGTTCACCCCTGTAGGTCACACCGGGGTCAAAAGCCCACAACAGCGGGTTGAATGATGGGGATGTCTTCGTGTCTATCAATGGTCAGGATTGCAAAGGATTGAAGCACGTAGAAGCACAGCAGATTGTCAAGTCCGCTGGACAGACCCTTGCTCTAGTTGTTGCAAGGGGAAATGTCCCTATCAAACCGGGAACATCGACTGCTGTCAAGCCTTCACCACCCCCACAGGTTGTACCCGATGGAACACCTAAAGCCCCAACCACGCCCACAACCCCACCAAGTCCCAAGCCCAGCCTGCCCCCCAAACCAAATGTCACTCATATTTCCACTTCACGGTCCAAACCGGCCCCACCTTCCCAGAAAGCCCAAACACAAAAACCTCCACCCCCGAGGAGATCTGCTAATCAAGAAGAGCAACAATCAGCATTGTCACGTGGCCGAGGCGGTTCAAACTGGTACAAGCAGTTGATGAAGACTTTACACACGCAGGATGACACCACAGAGGTCGTCATTCCCATGACTGGTTCTCGGACACCGGCATCCGAACTGCCTCGAAAACCAAAACCTCAGAATCAGCAAGTGTCTCACCAAAAACGGTCTCAATCACCTCCCCAGCAGCAGCCTATTCCTCAACAACAACAACCATCCAAACCACCTCCTCAACAACAACAACAGCCATCCCAACCTCCTTCTCAACAACA
>OZ026563.1:246323-281323 GCA_964020155.1 Chondrilla cf. caribensis
CAACCACCTCCTCAACAACAACGACAACAGCCACCTCCTCAACAACAACAGCCATCTCAAGTACCTACCAAACAACCAGGTGTACAGTCGGGATCGAGTGGGATACGTCCAACTCCTCCAGCAGTCGGCTCCATCCACCCGACACCACCTGTGTCATCTTCAGCAGGTCCTCCTCCATCCAGGACCGAGAAGAAGCACTCTCCACTACAGCAAGAAGTAGAAGCCGAGTATAAGGATGCAATGGATATGAAGAAAATGGAGGAAAGCAGACTGAATGAGCTTGAAGAGCAAATTGCTGCTGATTTGAAAGACTTAGCTGAATCTGTAAGAGAACAAGTACGATCTCCAATGGTACTCGATCCAGAACCAGAGCCGGAACTAGTACCATATCAACCAGTAATAAAACCGGAACCCGAACCTTATCAACTGCCAGTGAGTTTGGAACCTGAACCCGAACCTTATCAGCCACCAGTCAGTTTGGAACCTGAACCCGAACCTTATCAACTACCAGTCAGTTTGGAACCTGAACCTGAACCTTATCAGCCACCAGTCAGTTTGGAACCTGAACCTGAACCTTATCAGCCACCAGTCAGTTTGGAACCTGAACCTGAACCTTACCAGCCACCAGTTCCCTCGGGTCATCATGACGCTGATAACATTGTTAAGGCCAGTGACAATCATTTGCAGCAGATGCATCCTCTCATTGCACAAGAAATGATGAAAGAAGCACACCGTGAGACTTCTCCCGGCCGAATCACAGGAGACTTCTCCTCTCTAGAGCAACTGACTGCGCCTGGACGGCACATGCCACAAGATGGAGCGGTTCAGACCCACAGGCAGGCTGAACCCGATCCACAGCCACTTCCCAAGGAGAAGAAGCACAAGCCTCCTCCAGGAGAATTTGCTAGGGCTCTGTTCGACTTCACCACCGATAATGCAAGAGAGCTGCCCTTCAAGAAGGATGACATCATCACCTTAACAAGAACAGTGAACGACGATTGGTTGGAAGGTGAGTTGAATGGGGCCTGCGGACTCATCCCCTTGGCTTACATTGAAGTGTTGTCGAGCAGCGAGCCCACTCTTCCTCCTCCGGTGGAGTTCGGTGAGACTGTGCCATCAGCCAGAGGAAAGTTCAAGTTTGAGCCAATGAGCAATCGCGAACTTGAATTTGATGTTGGTGACATCATAAAGCTAACACGTGTTGTCAATGACGATTGGTTGGAAGGCACCTTACAGGACAGGAAAGGGATCTTCCCTATAGCGTTTGTGGAAATAGTGCACCCTCTCCCCGGCATGACGGTCCCCGAGGAGGGTGGGGACTCACAGCAGTCTACTAGTGAACCCGCAGACAATACTAACAACCTCACATCACCGCAAACAACTGAAGTTGAAGGGAGTGAACAGCAGACTGAAGAGAGAGGTGTGTCTATTAGTGAACTGCGCGAATCTCTGGCTGGTATGGAGAGCCAGCGATATCAGGTCATTTACGAGTATGAACCGACTAATGCTGATGAAGTGGAGATCCTCGAGAACGACACCGTAAAGGTGTACGTGGAGTGTGACGACGGCTGGTTCCTGGGGCTCAACGAGCGCACACAGAAGTTTGGAACCTTCCCTGGAAATTATGTGCAGCCACTCCTTTGAAGAATTTAGAAGAAATAGATCTAGTTTATTTGAAAGCTTTTGAATCTGTAGTTTCATATTATCAGCAATAATATTGTAACAGCAGCTTCAATTAGTGTGTTTTATGTAGAATACAAAATTATGTTTAATAACTAGAATAGTAAACAAATGTATTGTACATTAACGTCTACTGTTTAACTAATCAACTGGTGGACATAACATCATTAATATACTGTTATGTACTTTCACAATGATATCCTATTGTGTGTGCATGTTCTTGAGAATAGTAACATTATCTAGAGTATGTATGCACTGTACTAGTGGTGTCATGGTGGATAAAATTCTGTCCAATAGCTTGGAAGTGCCAACCAAAGTGTTGCTATGACAACAGTAACAGCTGCCATGATAATATTAATGGTATAATAAAATTATGGACTACTGTAGTCTATTTCGACTGGCATGGCGGTTTCAGTACCACCAACTCCTCAACATCACAGGGGGAGGTGTTGGAGATCATCCTACGATTCATGTGAACATTACTGCAAACTTTACCATGATAACATTGTACACATTATTATTATGAGATTCATTACACACTGGCAGCAATATATTAGGTATGATTTCTGATCGGACTATAAGAAGTGAAAATAAGGACCAGCCTTGTGAAGTGTTAAAATGAAATAAAATAATCAGTGATGAAGATAATGTGGTCCCTGAGGTTGATGAGGTTGGTTAGGCTGATGTTGGTGAGGTTGGTGAAGCTGCTGTTGGTGAGGCTGATGTTGGTGAGGTTGGTGAAGCTGCTGTTGGTGAAGTTGGTGAAGCTGCTGTTGGTTAGGCTGTTGCTGGTGAAGCTGCTGTTGGTTAGGCTGTTGTTGAGGTTGGTGAAGCTGCTGTTGGTGAGGTTGGTGAGGCTGTTGTTGGTTAGGCTGTTGTTGGTGAGGTTGGTGAAGCTGCTGTTGGTTAGGCTGTTGTTGGTGAGGTTGTTGTTGTAGTAGCTGGTGAGGTTGTTGGTGGAGTTGGTGAATCTGCTGATGAGTCTGATGGGCAAGGTTGTGTGTGACAGATGGGATGGCTGGAGGTGCAACAAGCGGCCACATGGTTTGCTGCATCACTGGTGGAGTTGGAAGAAGAGGTCCTCGCAAAGACTTGCCCTGTAAGTGTGGAGCTGTTTGCGACCGACCAATCCCAGAAGGGAGTTGTGGCACTGAGGTGTTTGGTATGATCTTGCTCTGATGCTCCTGGGGTACTTTTCTGTGTCCAGCAGCAACTGTTCTTGGCAAGTGAGAAAGAGCATGGATGGATAGCCCAGATACAGTAGGGTTGCCCGCGACTGAAGAGGGGACACCACCCCCACCTGCACTGGTTTGACTGTTGGTTGGAGCTAGGACAGCAGTCACGTTATACATGACTTCAGACTGTTTGCCAGAGTGCGGTAGTCCACCTTGAGGGTGCTGGCCTGTAGCTCTTACAACCTGGTGGACCATACCAACTGGGACCCCACCCATACTCTGTGACACGCCCTGTGACATCATCTGCATCTGGTGGGCGTGACCCAGACTACCACCCTGATGGGGAACACTGGGGGAGGGGTAACGAATCTGATTGACCATTTGAGAGAATACTCCGGGAGGCATGAACTGGTGAGGGATCTGCTGTGGGTGTGTGTGCACCTGTCCCTGGACTGAGCTACCAGTGTTGGCCATGGACGGTCTGTGCAGCACTGGACTCATAACAGGTACAGTGGCCGACATCATTGTACCCTGCTGAGTCAGCAATGGCGGCACCATGAACATGGGATGGTTGGGCATCCTGTTGACACTGGGGCGAAGTGCACCAGCAGGGGGCATCACCATCTGACCACTGGTATGCGAAGTAGAAGAATTAACAACGGTGAGCGGAGCTCCATGGTGAGGGGTAGGTGTATCACTAGCAGTGTGCTGGATCCTCTGTAGAGACCCAGATAAACCACTGGGGGGGTGGGGATCTGTGACAGACGTGTTAGCGAATGGGACAGCTTGTAGGCCAGTCTTGGGTGCAGTCCCCGACAACTCAACACCAGCATGCGACACAGGTACCTTTGACAACTCGGGTTGAGAGGAGGCTGGAACAAAGGGCTCTGCTGCTACACTGAGCTGTCCGGGATCCTTGCTACTAGCGGGGATAACTGTGACAGCCAGGTTTACAGGCATGCTGGCGTAAGAAGGTCCATCGGTGTAACCGCCACACAGCACTGGACCATCCGGCAGTGAAGCAGAGTCTGTTGTCATAGAAATGTCCTGCACTGCTACACCGCCACCCGACTTGACCGTGAGGAGGTACTGTGACGGAGACACAGGGGGTTGGGGGGTCAACTCGCACAAAGTGGAGTTGGAAATAGCCACTGCAGTTGAACTGGTGTCGCTGGTCTGGCTGTCTATCAAGGGAATACTGGTTGGTGCACTGGAGAAGGAGATTTCTTCTGCTGTTAGTTCGCTCTTGTTCTCGCTCGTTAGTGTTATATCCAACATGCGCTGTGGTTTGACATGGGCTACTGGTTTGGGCGGTTTTACTGATGATAAGACTGCCACATTCGGTAAGCTCAGATCAGTGCTCACCTGGTCCTCCATAGTACAGTCATGGTCATCCTCGCGCACATCAACTCTTGTGGTGGGAGAGGTAACAGGATCGGAGTCCTGTGAATACTCGTCCTTGCCATCTGTACTCCCCTCCACTGTGGATGTTGCAGGTGGCTTGCATTCGGTGCTCACAGATGAGGCAGCAGAGGATGGTCTGCTAGTGCTCTTGACAACACAGGCGTAGGATATTGTGCTCACTACCGAATGATGTACAGTTGCTGGCTTCTGACTTTGGGTGCTGGTTGGCACACTAGGCTCCACTAGTTGGGAGCTATCACTACTGTGTACAGGTTCATGCAGCGCAGTCTGTTGATCAGTTTCTCCAATGCCTCCCTCCCTTTGCCCTACTGGTGCTTGCGTCGTGACGACACTACTTTCAGAAGAAGATACTTCCTTCTCTTCCTGTTTCCCCACCTGGGTTCTCTGATGAGGCCCAGCTCCACTTCCCTTTGTTCTCTTCTGCCTCAGCTCTTGTCCACGGCCTCCACTGACGTCTGAGAGAACCTGTACACACCAGGGGCAGGAGGGAGGGAGGTCTTACAGCGGCTACATATCACCCTAGATTTAAAAACAAAATAACTCCCCAATACGTATATCAAAGCAGACACTTGAAATGTTCACCTATTACAGATACACACTCCCAGATCATGCTTCTAATCAACACAATAGGAACACAACAAGAGCTCGATATTCAATTAATAAGTCAATTCTTCATTACTTCACTGGAATAGGACAATGGGTATATATACTCACAAGAGAAGTTCAATGTGCACACACGTACATGGAGATGGGGTAATGGGTACAGAACTCACACAAAGCAAAAATTTGTTTGACAAAACAGACATAAATAGTTATGAATTTAACGTGGTGTTTGTTCCCCTGGTCTCACACTTACTCTCGTATCTTCTCGGCTTACTGGGTCCTTTTGACTGCGAGTTACAATCCTTGTTTGGTCTAGAGGAGGCCCTTTCTGACTAGGGGATTCCCCTGTTTTACTGGTAGGTGGTCTAGTTTGACCGAGGGAACTCCCCGTTTGACTGGTGGGTTGGCCTTTCTGGCTGTTGGTGGATCTTGTCTGGCCAGGCGGGAATTCGGAGTGTCCTCCCCGTACAAGTTGGCCGTGGGGTTCCCTCTGTTGAGGCCTATGACCAGGCTGTGACTCGGAGCTGGGCCTCAAGTGTGCTCCCTGGAAGGTAAAACAAAGGCAGGTACACATGTGCACACATGTCAACAACAATTGCCGGTAGCACTGGCTAGCTCACATACCCTTCCTCTATTGGGCGGGACATCACGCTGCTTGTCATGAGCCACACCTTGGCCTCCTGGTCCAGATTGCGTGGATCCTTTGCCACGAGATGAGGGGTGGGCTCCCCTACCACTACCACCATGACCTCGACCTGACCCCAAATCCTTCACATTTGATACCTTTTGAGGTTTGTCCGCACTCTGTCTTTGCTGCCTATCCACTCTCTGGTCAGTGGGGGCCCTCCCAGTGTCATGATCACTTGTATGTCGATCACCGGGTAGTCGATCACCAGGATGTCGATCACCAGGAAGTCGATCACCAGGATGTCGATCACCAGGATGTCGATCACCAGGATGTCGATCACCAGGATGTCGATCACCAGGATGTCGATCACTAGGATGTCGATCACTAGGATGACGGACTAACTTCTGGCTACTTGACTGCCGGTCACTTCTTTGTTCGTGAGAGCGTTTATCAACCTTTCGATCACCGGATTGTCTGTCTGTTCTATCTTTGCGCTGCTGCTGTGTTCTGGTCACCTGACTACCATGTGACTTCCTCACATGCTGCTCGCTATGGGACTTCCTTGACACTGACGGGTCCTGGTCCTGGTGAGGGGCGGAGACTTCGTCCACGAGTGGTGAAGACACAGTTGTCTGGCTACTACCTCCAACTGGTTGTTGTTGTTGCTGTTGTTCTTGTTGTTGTTGTTGTTGCTCTTGCTGCTGCTGTGAAGATGAGGTTACAACTGAATGTGCCTTTGTTTGTATTGGTTCATGTGCACTAGACAAGTGCTGGGAATGACTTTTTTCCTGTTGTTGTTGTTGTTGTTGTTGTTGTTGTTGCTGCTGCTGCTGCATATGATGCTGATGTTGACTAACAAACTCTTGAGGTTGAAGACCTGGCTGTGGGTGCAAAACAGAATGAGCTGATTTTGTCTGACGCATGCCGACAGACTGGTGTGAAATGTCTTGCACTGCTTTCCCGATCAGTCCACCTGTGATGATGCGAGGGGGCACTGATGGCTCGGTAGAAGGGGGTGTACTGTTGTCTGGTGTTCTGCCCACAGGACTTGACACAATTTCTCGAAGCACACCTTGTGGTCCACTATCGAACAGGGAGTAGCCACCTTCTTCAAGCTGCTGCTGCTGTGGAGTGGAAGATGAGGCAGTCCTCAACGGCTCCAGAGGACTCTGTACTGTGGGGGACAAAATTCCTGATCCAATAACCCCGGGGGACGGGGTAGGAATGGTCCAAATTTCTGTCCTAGAAGGGACGGGTACGGCAGATAGCTGGTGAGATGGAGTGGGAGATTGAGACACAGGCTTACTGTACGTGACGGATTTCAGGGGAGGTACCTCACTAGTGGTGATGGGTGGTTTGCCGCTGGATGGAGGATCAGACGAAGGTTTCCCTCTCGCTTTTGGATGACTGGGTGCCTTGTCTATCTGAGGTTTTGAAGGGAGCTTCTCTGCTGGGACCTGAGGTGGTTGGGATCTTTTCCCACTCGATCCTCTCTGACGATCTGCTTGGGTTCTGAGCTGCTCACTCGATTTCTCTTTCTTCTCTCTTTTGTCTCGTTTTGACTTCACTTCAGTAAAATCAGATTCATCGACTGGAGAAAGTACTTCGATATCTGAAGAAATATCATTGTCGATGATGTGAACACTGTGACTGTGCAGATCAAACTGGGATATATCGGGTCCTTTGGTGACTACTGTGTTATCGGGAACAACCACTACTTCTTCTTCAACCTTCTCTACAGTTTGGATGGCAGAGAACCGTGGAGGAACCGTCTTCACCGGAGGTGGTCTTGACTTAGGCTCATTATCCTGGAATCTACCTGGTCTCTCTGACTTCTGCGTCCTCCTACCACTGACGTCAGAGGTGTGGCCTTGTCTACCAGTCACATTAGAGGTGTGGCCTTGTCTACCAGTCACATTGGAGGTGTGGTCCTGCCTACCAATCACATTGGAGGTGTGGTCCTGTCTACCAGTTATATTGGAGGTGTGGCCTTGTCTACCAGTTATATTGGAGGTGTGGCCCTGTCTACCCGCACCACTGGAGGAGTGCCCCAGCCTGCTACTCACATCAGAGGTGTGACCTTGCCTATTACCAACTGCTTGAGAGCTTTCAAGATACCTGCTGTCTGGTTTATCAGTTACGCCTTTACCTTGTCTTCCATCACTACCACGTTGCGATCTACTGTGACTGATCCTGTCCACTCCTGATTGCTCAGTGGAGGCATCCTGTGGCACCTGCCTTGCAGGATGCTCGTGCGAGTTGTGTCTGTCCTTCACATGCGAGGTCTTCCTCCTATCAGTCGTGTCGTGAGCTGGCCTCCTGCCTCCAGTTCGTCTACCGTCGCCGGATTCCTGGACGCTGTCATCATGCTGATCCTTATGATGTCTCTGCTGATGGTGAGGGTCCGTACGATTGTGCTTTCTCTCTGCGGGATGATCTGTCTGCTGGTAGCCTCCCGAGGATCTGCCTTTGGTCACTGGAGGTTTCTGCTGATAAATTTTAGTTTTGTGGTTTTGTGTATGCTGTGCAGTGGTCCTCTCAGACTTCTTGCCCCCGTCATCATCAACCCAACCACTCTCGGCCTCAACCACAGTTTCAACTGCCTCTGATCTCTTCTCAGTTTGATGCTCATCACTATCTCCCCAGGTTTCTGCTTCCCATGACTCTTCTTTTCTCACAGACTTCACTGTATGCTCACTCTCTATTCTTCTTTCATTTTGCCCTCTATCGTGACTTCTTCTTCCATCATACCATCTATCATGGTCTTGTCTTCTATCACCACCTCTATTTGGATATTGTCTTCCATCACCACCTCTGTGTTTTGGATCTTGTCTTCCATCACCACCTCTGTTGTTTGGATCTTGTCTTCCATCACCACCTCTGTTTGGATCTTGTCTTCCATCACCACCTCTGTTTGGATATTGTCTTCCATCACCACCTTTGTGTTTTGGATCTTGTCTTCCATCACCACCTCTGTGTTTTGGATCTTGTCTTCCATCACCACCTCTGTTCGGATCTTGTCTTCCATCACCACCTCTGTTCGGATCTTGTCTTCCATGACGACCTCTTTCCTGCTCTCTCCTTCCATCATGCCCTCTATCATGTGACCTCTTTCCTTCGCGGCCTCTGTCATAGTCTCTCCTTCCATCATCACCTCTATCATGAGTTGGGTCATGCTTCCCATCAGTACCTCTACTGTGAACCCTTTTGTCACTGTGAGCTCTATCATGACCCCTATTTCCATCGTGATCACCATCAATAACCTTTCCATCATGTCCACCATCAGCAATTTTCTTTCCATCATGACCACTGTCCTGAGTCCTTTTGCCATCATGGGTCCTCTCATTCGCCTTTCTTCCTTCATATTCCTTGGTAGACCTGGATTGCTTGTTCCTTAGAGCTTCTCTTCTTCCCTTGGTCTCACCTTGTTCGTAGTAATCACTCGGATCAGTGGAGTACTTCTCCTGGTATCCATAGCGATCATCTCCGGGATATCCATGGTGATCACTGAAATCGGAATGCTGTTGCCTCCCAAACCCGCCTCTACCACCACGCCCCCCACCACGCCCCCCACGCCGTGCACCACCATGTTGCTCATAGTGCTCACCCGATGACCTCTGCTGTCTTCTGCTCACCGAACTTTCTGATTGGCTCTGCTTTTTGGTGGCAGTTGGTACTGATTCTACATTGGTGGTGCTTGAGCTACTCTTGTCTCCCTTGAAAATGGCTAACTTGCCTTCTGCATGAGGAGTCGCTGGTGATTCTGGAGTACCAGGATGATCACCTGGAGTGGTCACACGCCTCTTCTCACTGCCCGTATCATTGTCATGGATCCTCTTGTAAGCAGTGAACTTCTTCACACTCGCAGGACCCTCTGGCTCATACAGCGTACGTGGTGCTGTGACGGGGCCTCGGACAGATGTGTCCCAAGGAAACTTTGTTGATTCCGCAGTTGACGGTGACTCAGACTTAACAGCGGCAACTCCAGATGGGGACTTGTGTGGCTCATTCTCATCAGGGGACTGAGCTTGAGCCAAAGGCTTAGTAGTCACCGACCATCCTTGAGGCTGCTTCACTTCTTGGACAGACGTGACAGGAACATCTTTCTCTTTGTCCTGAGACTGCTCTTCTACGATTTCCCTCATCATTATCCTGAGCTGTTGCCTTGGTGGGTTTGGTTTACTTGGCAAGTGCTCAGTGAAGTCCTCCATATCTCCTTCTAAGTCTTCGAGTGCA
Source organism: Chondrilla cf. caribensis (assembly GCA_964020155.1). NCBI lineage: Eukaryota > Metazoa > Porifera > Demospongiae > Chondrillida > Chondrillidae > Chondrilla > Chondrilla cf. caribensis. Next base: position 256,071 of record OZ026563.1, read on the forward strand.
CCCTCTTCATCCACCACCCTGTCAGTAGCATGGTCTGGAGACTTCTGCCGACGTTTGTACACACCCCCTTCATCAATGCTGTGTTCACGATTGTCTGTGTAGTCAGCACCCCTATTGTGAGGTGCAGGGTGGCGCCCGGACCACTCCCACTGCTGTCTACCATCACCATACTGCACACCAGGATGTTGTCTATAGTTGTACGAAGAGTAGGCATGCGGTGGAGGGTGGCGTCCCTCGTACTGGGGGACCTGGTGGTGGTACGGGAGAGTTCTACGAGGGTCTGGTGGTGCTCTCCAGGGTCCGGATCCATAGGAGCCAGGCTGCCTCAGGGGTGAGCTGGTTCTATCCACCCCCGTCCCCTACAAGAGACAGGCAACACATCAATTATACTCACCATGCAAACAGCGTTTTACAGTGTGCAGACCAAACAAGATCACAGGCACAAACCTCAACACTGGAGTGAGACTTTGGAGGCTTTCTGGAGTCACTGGAGCCCCTTCTTGGGCCAGACGACCTCATCTCCTGTTCTCCACCGGATTCCTCCTCTGAATCAACAAATACAACTTCTTTGGAGTAGTCGACTTCATCGTGGTGGCCAGCCCAACCTCCGTCATCTTCATCAACAGTGAGATCCAGGTTCTTCAACTCTTCCTCTTTCACTATTTTCGGCCGTGACACCATTTGGTCACTTCTATTACAAAATGTATACAAAAATCAACACATGTACACAAGACTCAAACGATTCCAGTGAAATGCTACTATTCCAAATCACCTTTGTTCTGGGAATTCCCCCAAACCTTGATCACCAGGATACGGAGGGTGATTTGAATGAGGATAGTGATGCATGCCTCTCTGTCCTCTGTGCCCATGTGGTCCTCGTCCCCGCTCATAGTAGGGGTGGGGTTGGTGGTAGGGCCCACCGGAGCCATAGTGGTGATGCTGACGCATTTTCTGTCCATGGTAGTGATGTGCGAAGGAGTCATCTGTGACAAGTACAAGCTCATACCTGTGAGCCTACATACATACACAGTGGTTCACACAGACATGGCCACATGTATGTATGTGTGTACACATAAGAATAGTGAATTCCTGTTAATCTGCCAGAAAATCCCAGTTCTAATATAAAATACTATTGAACATACAGTTTTATCTGCTAAACTCATTGAAACTGCTGTACTTTCTGACAACAAATTTTGATGGATTAGAGAATTCACTGTACATATCTATACACCCCAGTTGGTTACGTCACACACACAGCAAAGATTAAATGGCTCAGTACACGTGGGTGCCCTGGGACAAGGGGACACAGAATCCACCCCTGACCTGTTCCATGACTATGAGGTCCTCTGGGATCATCCATATAAAGGTCACTTCGTCTCACACTTCGCCGCTCTCCTGGGGAAGAGTCTCTCCTTGGCCCATCCTTTTGCTGCTCATTCAGGGTGGGGAACTCTTCCCTCAGGTGCTCAGGGACAGCACCAGACTTTGGATCAGGACCACCTACAGTATACATACGCAAATGATGGTGATAGTGATAGTGATGATTACAACAGTGGTGGTGGTGGTGATGATGATAGTGATGATGGCAATGACTATAATGGTGCTTGTGATTATTGTGATATTGAGGATACATATCAAGCAGACTACTGATAGCAACTGACCTGATGATGACCAGGTCATAGGTTCTTTCGGCTGAGACGTCTCCTTCTCCTCGTTATTCTCCTTCCCGCCACACCAGCCCCCCTGGCCTCCTGGGACAAGGTTAACGTTTGGGTCGTTTCCAGCATTTTCCGTACGAAGACTGGGCAAGGTCGTCGGACCGGGCATGCGGCGGCTTTGTACCTTTCCCAGACTCGTCATGCCGTGGCCTTTGGCTGTTGATGGAAGAAAAGGATAGTTTACGCGTGGATAAGCATAAGAACGTGAGTAACTGCGAGCAGAATAGCTTACTTCCAGGAGCTTTCGCCTCTGGACGGCCTCCTTTATAAGTATCGTTGACATTGTAAGCTTGAAACTTCTTCCCAGCCCCAGTCTCCTTCCGAGCAACGCCCGACATCCTGTCGCTGGATGCCCGACATGAAGAGACTTCAAGTTGACAAAGAGTTCTTTCTGTGTGACAACATACGTAGAAACATGATAAAAGAACTTGAAATAATTGGTGATAAATGGCATGCGTGTATAATTAATAAAGACTTACCTGTATGACTCCAAAATGGTAGTCAACAAAAAAAACTTGTTTCCTTACACTTGGAGTAGTTGATACGATGAAAATCCGAACAGAAGCTGGTAAAATAGAAGGATCCTTTTTTTTCCAAAAAAGAGAAAAATGGCGGTTCAAAGGGAAATTTAAGTGGGGGCGGGACCAGCAATTTTTTCATAGGAATCTCCTCATCTGTTTTGAAGGCTCCATTTGGTGGTAGCACCATGGTAAGGATCGCCTTGGTCTATACGACCGGAGATCCCTAGCTCCATTGACATGTGGTAATGGTAGCTATTTTTACCATTTATGATGCAGGCCAACTTATCAGACCAGGTGGTTGGAAGTTTTTTAATGCTGCTTTCGTCTGCAATATTTGTATATTACACAATCTGGGTCATCATTCTGGTTAGTTGAAAGTGGATCACTGAGCTTTGTGGAATTTCATCGAATTTTCTTTTGCTTGCATCTTTATAGCCTTTTGTATCAGAAGACCACTTGATACACAGTTTATTTCTTCCTCGATATTATGCACTAGCACTTCCTATTGCTGCTGGTGCTCTTCTGATTCTAGCTATAGGTGTGTGTGTGTGTGGTGTGTGTGTGTGTGTGGAATATGTTGTGTATAACACCTGATGCGTTTGTGTGCATAACTGTATGTTGGATTTAGCTATCACAATCCATTTATCCATCTCTTCAGGAGTGTTTGTTACTGTAGTAATGATAGGAGAAAGTGCGCGGAAGAGAAAAAAGCAGGCCAAGTTGTCACAGAAGAAAGTCCAATAGTTATAGTGTTTGTATTTTCAGCGGATTGTGTGTACACTCAATTTCAATTCCCTGTATGTACTGTCTGGTCATATTGAACAAACCTGCTCATAAACAATAATTTGTCATCCTCTTGGAACATGATACGTTTATTATTCCAAGGTGTTTAATCGCGAGAACCTTAGAGTAAAAATTGACAACCCCATGAGATAAAAAAATAAGCATGCAATAGTTCTTGGTGTGATTTTTCATTATTGAAGTGTTTGTGATAGGTCCATTGTGAGAAACAACTCCATTTTCTTGCTACGTCGCTTCAACTTCTTGGCCAAATTGCAAGCCTTTTCCAATTGTGCCTCTTCTATTGAGGACACTGCTGGTAAAGACCTGTATTGAGACAAATCATGCTCACCATAAGTGGTTGATTGTGAGATATGACTGATATCACTGTAACTGAGAGGAAGCCACACACACACACACACACACACACACACACACACACACACACACACACACACACACACACACACACACACACACACACACACACACACACACACACACACACACACACACACACACACACACACACACACACACACACACACACACACACACACACACACACACACACACACACACACACACACACACACACACACACACACACACACACACACACACACACACACACACACACACACACACACACACACACACACACACACACACACACACACACACACACACACACACACACACACACACACACACACACACACACACACACACACACACACACACACACACACACACACACACACACACACACACACACACACACACACACACACACACACACACACACAGTACAAACCTGTCTACTTCTAGGGATTTGGTTCTACTGTGAAGCCTTGAAGGACTGAGATAAACTTGTCTGGCATAGATATTCACATTTGGGCTAGTCTCACCAGTTACCATGGCGATACTGTCCAATTTAGTTGATGTTAATGGATTTGTAGTCCTATTGTGATCAGACTCGTCGTAGTTGTGAGCCTGGTGCCGCCTGTGATGGTGATCTCTGTGCTGCTGTCTTAGGAGATGAACAGGGTATTCACTATTATGTGAGAGGAATGGTTTTTGTTTCCTGTCCCTGATAGTGCGGGGGTACGAATGTAGAGGAGATGAATAACTCTGGTGTGGTAAATGATGGGAAGGGGGAACATAGCTCTCTGAGGGTTGTCGGGACTTGTGGGAAGGGGGAACATAGCTCTCTGAGGGTTGTCGGGACTTGTGGGAAGGGGGAACATAGCTCTCTGAGGGTTGTCGGGACTTGTGGGAAGGGGGAACATAGCTCTCTGAGGGTTGTCGGGACTTGTGGGAAGGGAGATCGTAGCTCTCAGAGGGTTGTCGGTACTTATGGGAAGGGGGAACATAGCTCTCGGAGGGTTGTCGGTACTTGTGGGAAGGGGGAACATAGCTCTCGGAGGGTTGTCGGTACTTGTGGGAAGGGGGAACATAGCTCTCTGAGGGTTGTCGGGACTTGTGGGAAGGGAGATCGTAGCTCTCTGAGGGTTGTCGGTACCTGTGGGAAGGGGGGTCGTAGCTCTCGGAGGGTTGTCTGTTATGCTTGAGAGGAGGACTGTAGTCTTCAGAGGGCTGTCCATACTGATGGGTAGGAGACAGATAACTGCCATGATGATAATAAGCTCGACCGGATTCATCATGGTGGTGATATTCATATTGAGGAGATCTACATCGATATTGATTGGATGTCTCGTGGTTATCAGTATGTCGGCCATGTTGATGGGATGTACTGTGACTATCAGTATGTCGGCCATGCTGATGGGATTTTCTGTGACTATCAGTATGTCGACCATGCTGATGGGGGTTTCTGTGTTTATCATTATGTCGGCCATGTTGATGAGATTTTCTGTGACTATCAGTGTGTCGGCCATGTTGATGGGATGTTTTCGAACTCCCTGATGGCTGGTAATAATGATGGCCGGGTTCATGATCATGATGACAAGAGGATTGACGCTCTCCACATCCCTGTCTATGGTTCCTATGTTTACCACCACAACCAGAAGATAGCAGACTATCTCTATGGTCCATTGATAGTTCTTGGCTAACAGTATCTTCAGAACAGCTAACATCTGAAGGAGTGCAACCAGTTGTATTCCCTCTCTGTTGACTTTCAGACTCACTAGTGTCTGGAGTGATGTACTGAGTTGAGCGGTCCTTCTGTCCTGCATGCTGCTTGGCTGTCTTCTTTTTCCCATGTTTCACCTTTTGAGGAGTGGAAGTTGACTTTGGAAGCACAGTGAAAGGCTGAAAGTTTGATGAAAGGTCCTCCGATTGAGTATCTGTTGAGGGACATTCTGTGAACTTGTGTTCCCGTGATCCACCCAACTCCATCCGTTGGTTGGCAGTTACACACGATCTGTCACATGAACTGCCGTTCGCATCCTCTCTCTGCACACCATGCATACCAACACTGACACTATTTGTCAAGCTGTGTGTAGGAGACATAGGCTCCACCATGTCACACTGAGTGGATACATTCCTCGTAAGTCCACCTCCAGCAGGGGGCATAGGAAGGTCCTTCCGATGAGGTGAAGTGGTCGTGTCTTGGTCTCTACAGGTGTTCACACTTGCGTCACGGAGGTTGAGTTCCAGCAAACCACCACTTTTGTTGAGTGGACCACTTGTGAGGTGCACAGTATCACATGACACATCTCTTCTTCCGGGAGGAGTGTTCACTTGAGGTGACCTTGGAGTTGTGCTAGCATCAGCTTTAACTGGTCTCCTTCGGACAAAACTGGTTTCAATGGGCTCTCTGTCCAGCTCACACTGGACTGAAGTGGTCATTACTGGTACTCTACTGAGATCGCACTGAAGTGACAAAGTACGTGTCAATTCAGGGGTGAAGGCGTGTGCATTGCTGTGACCATGCTTATGATTTTGGGGTTGAATGAGAGATGGATCCTCCAACTGAGGGTGAGGGGTCAAGGCATCACGTGGATGCCTGTGGTCTCTGAGAATCCGGTCACAATCAGACAATAAGCCACTTTCCCGTCTAGAATTCACCGGGGTGCTGACACCTGAACCAGACCTACTTTCCGAAGAGACGCTTGACACAGTAATGCTCCCACAGCTCTTGTCAAGTGTCCTAGGCAGCTCTACACTCTCTGATTGGTGAGGCATGTCAGTAACCTCCAGTGAGTGACACTTAGTGTCAGATTCCACTTCTGGTGGAGATGACTGTTGTCCATCCTCCAGACTGTGAGAGTTGAACGCTTTTTTCTGGTCTTTCGGTTTGTCAGTGATGGATCGTTTTCTTCTTATCTCATTAGTGCTGTGGTGATTCTTATGACGATTGACAGGAACTGTCCTGGATGAAGTCTGCTGCAAAGGATGTTCTGAAGTCTGCTCTGACGTCTTTGAAATCTGCTCTGACGTCTGCTTTGGAGTATGTTCTGGAGTCTGCTCCGAAGGGTGCTTTGGAGGGAGTTCCGATGAGTGTTTTGAAGATGCTATAGATGTTTGCGAGTTGCTGGTGGTAGATTGTTGCGTTTTTGTATTGGCTACAGTGGATGAGTGCGAGCCACCACTGATGACAGGAAGTGGGTTGGAACTGGCTCTGTCAACAGTATGTGCACGGGACACGCCCCCAGTGATGACAGGTGATACTGAATTGGAGCTGCAGGAAAGAGATGGGTTGTCCATTGTAGTCACATCAGCACTATGGGTGGGGGTAACAACTACCATCCTGTTGTTGTTGACGGGATTCGGTTGGTTTCGAACTGACTGCAGGGATTTCAGCTCCTCCTGAGCCAGGGCCAGCTGGTGCTGGAGTGTGGAGATGGCCTCTCTACAATACAATGTGATGGAACATATTACAAATAGAAGTATGTACGTACATACAACATGAGTTGAATGCATGGGTGTGGATAAATGTACATACCACACAAGGACTAACCTGTACACTGTGCTTCCAGAAGACCTTGATGCTGGTCGTTCACCATTACAACTCTCAGTGATGGTATCATCTGGTTCTTGAAGGGAAGAAGACAAAAATTGCTCTTTTTCAGATTTGAAGGACACACTTCCCCAACCATCACTTCCACCACGGCTTTCTTTCATCTGCTCATCCTTCAAGTGTCCCTTGAGGCTGCCATCAGAACCCACAAACCCACTGTCTCTCTCTAGTGGAGACCCAAAAGACGATGTTGTTGTCATGCCCTGCTGGAGCACGGGAAATCGATGAACTCTGACTGGAATACGAGAAGGCTTCAGTGACTTTGGCAGAGGGCCAGAGGGCGGGCTTGACAGCATTGAGGTGGTGTCGGACACCAAGGACACAGTGTCATTGTCGTCTACAAGTGCAGGCAGGGGCTGGATGGGGTGATGTTGGTATCTGACTTGAGGTGGGCGCAGACCTGTTGGTCTTGGGATCCTACAGACTGACATTGATGGTCTGAGGAGAGCAGACACAGAACCAGTGTCACTGTTTGCACAACCATACCCTTAGGTACGTACATAGGTATGTATAACTATCGTCAGCATACTTATGTATATAACATACGTACGTACATATTTGTACATGTTACAAACATGTGTACAGTCAAGTGGGATATCCTACATAGACACATACGTAAGTACACACAACAGTGTGTAGTGTTGGTTCATTGTGATAAATGTACAATACTAAGACCAATGTGGTCAATACTCACCGTGACCGGACAGCAGGTTTTTCTTCTCCTGTTGTTGGCTGCACTGGCTGAACGTCTCCATCTTGTGTGATGGATGCTGGTCCAGTGAATGTCGGATTACCCTGTCCACTGGTTTGTGCAGGGAATGAAGGGGAATCACCTTCCTTGTGAGTTTGTTCAGTGGGAGCAACCACAGTGACAAGGTCCCCGGCAACTGGAGGAGTATGTCGAATTTCTTCAAACGTGTCTGAACGGTACCTGGACTTCTGTCCAGTTTTTCTGACTGACAATTGGCTGGATCGGCTTGGTGTGTTCTCGGAACAAGTCTTGCTAGATTGACTCAGCAATTCAGGAAGGTTACCATCTTCTGCTTCAATAGACAAGGGATCAGTACAGGACTGTGAGAACATGTAAGGAGAAGAGCTCTCGATCCACTTGGAGACATCATCATTCTTGCCATCACTCTTCTCTGACACGTCCTCCATTTTGTGATTACGCAATGTGGACATATCGTGTGGCGTTCTTGTTTGCTTGGGAACGTCCTGATCCTGAAGATACGGAGTGGACAAATATTAGGGTTATTGCAACGAAACTGAATTACAAGCCAACAGACTGACATGAGAGCTCTCCACTATTGTAAAAATACAATCACAACGACATGGGAGAAAGAAATTGATGATGCGATAAAGAGCTCCAACCATGTCCCACTAATGACTTTAATTAACTCAATTAAACAGGATACCATTACATAGTACTCTTATTACCTTTCCACTGTTCATCTGCTCCACTTGTCTCTGACCAACTGACATTCCCTTCTCAGCACCAATGAAGTCATTCTTATGTGTTTGTGGATTTGGAGCCCGTCTTGTTCCCTTCAACACCACTGAGGGGCTGTCCATACCAGTAACGCTCTGCTTGCTGGAATTACATTCACTCTCCAATGCTTCTCTCTCGCCTGTGCTGCGTCTGTTCAGTGATGGACTGTAGTCATTATCACTGCTCAAGTTGCACGAGGAGTCGTCCATGAATCCGGGAGTGATGACAAGCTCGCGGTCCCTGGTGTCCCCGGGGACCAGTGCATCCCCACCCAGCCCCAGTGGTGGGTCATGGCCATGTGAAGTGGTAGTCGCGTCTGCTGGAGAGAATACCTCTGGTATTGAATTCAGTGGAGTGTTGGGGGGGAACTCGTATTCAAAGCTTATCTTCTTCGTCACTATGTGGTCGTCGCTGGAGGACAATCGCAAGCGATCAATGTGTGATTCACACTCTGCCAGTCGCTTCAGAACCTTCTCATACTCCACTTGGAGCTCCTTGTTAAGTTGCTCTGTTTCCGCTCTCACCGAACACTCTCTCGCCAGTTCCTTTCGAAGTCGTCCAATCGCGACGTCGCACTCTTCTTCTGTCCTTCTGCTGGCTTCAGTACTGCTCCCGGTCAAGGACGCTTCCTTGTAGACCGTGCTTTGGCTAACGATTGAAGATTTCTCACAGAGGGTGGTTTGGCTAGTGCTGCGCTCCCCTTCACACAAAGTGGAGCTACTGCTGACGCCCTGTGCGAGGTAGAGTGCTTCTAGAAACTCGCTCCCCTCGAATTCGCCTCCGTCACTAAACGACTGAGCCCCGCTGGGTTTCTCGTCAACCGAGGATTGGTCACACTCTACAGAGACAATCGAACATTTCTCAAGGCTCCTTTGCAAGTTCTCTATCTCCCCTGACAACCTACTGCTCGATAGGGACTGCAGATAGCCCAGCGACTGGTCATCGGAGAAGGCATCTTGCTGGTACAACAAAGCGTTAGACGAACCGTACTCACTACCAACTTGAACAACATTCAATTCTTCGTCAGTCTCTACGTCACTCAATAGGCTGCCGTCCATAGTCAGTAATAACCGAGTACCAGCTAGAATTCTAAAAGCGCCAGGATCGAAATGCCCGCTCTATTGACCACCATCTTTTCTGACACTCGCTCGCTTCGGACACGCCCACATTCCACAAAAAGGCCACAATAATTCGCTATCCGCGATTGAACAGAAAAAAATGAAGTTAGAAAATGGTTCACATGTCCTCATTGCCGGTACCCTGGTCCTCCACAGTCAGTACAACAGAGTCCGGCTTGCTGTCCACATTTGCACTGGTAGTACTCGGAGGGTCTGTGTTGGATGGTTCCTGATCTCCGTCCTCCATCGAAGGCCAGGTGTCGGAAGTGGGACTTTCAACTTTACTCAGTCTTTCATTCAGAGCTCTGAGTGCCTTCTGCCTGTGGTACACATCAGACGCACACAGTAGTGCCAACACATAGAGACAACAACCAACACTCTCAAGCTCACTTACTTCCTCCTCTCAGCATCAGCAGAATCCATTCCTGGCAGTTTGATGGTAACAGCAGATGACGAGCTCAAATCATAAGATCTCACCCATTTTGGACATATCTTTACTTTCACTAAGATCCCATACACAACTTCAGACAAATGCGATATGCTTGTCCTGAGAAAGGGACCACCACAAATGATACACACACACAATCCCACAACCACAAGCAACGGTCACTTACTGTAAGATTTCAGGAAAGAAAGTTGCAAATGCAAAATTATCAGCCAAGTCTCCTCTTCTGCTGTCCGCATGAGGCTGGTAGAACCTTAGGTACACCCACCCCACCATGGCACCCATGAATATCATTACAGGAGCCGACCAGCTGATGAAACCAGTAAGAGGTAAGAAGGCCGAAACTAGCAAAGTGTATGGAAGCCAAAACTGCAGCATAGAAGGAATGGATGAATTTGTGCACGTGAGATTTGCTGGGTTGTGGTCCTACCTTAGCACGAATCTGGGGCACAGATATGACCGTCAGGTCTGGACTGATCTGCTTGACCGCAACCAAGTTTCCTCCGAGAAGCGTCCACACCCCATGGAGTGCTGCAAACCTAGCACACATCATACAAAGCTCACAAATGAGGCACCTTGTCTTGACGCCCTGTTTTCCACAGCTACCACTTGTGAGTGGTAGCTGTGGAATGAGAGGCATTATGAATATGGTATAGGTTGTCTAACTAAGTGATAAGCTGCTCAAACAGTGACAATGTGCTCACAGTTATATGGTCCTCGTACAGTGACAAGGTCCTCGTACAATGACAAGGTCCTCGTACAGTGACAAGGTCCTCGTACAGTGACAAGGTCCTCGTACAATGACAAGGTCCTCGTACGGTGACAAGGTCCTCGTACAGTGATAAGGTCCTCGTACAGTGACAAGGTCCTTGTACAGTGACAAGGTCCTCGTACAGTGACAATGTCCTTGTACAGTGACAAGGTCCTTGTACAGTGACAAGGTCCTTGTACAGTGACAATGTCCTTGTACAGTGACAAGGTCCTTGTACAGTGACAATGTCCTTGTACAGTGATAAGGTCGTTGTACAGTGACAAGGTCCTCGTACAGTGATAAGGTCCTCGTACAGTGACAAGGTCCTTGTACAGTGACAATGTCCTTGTACAGTGACAAGGTCCTCGTACAGTGACAATGTCCTTGTACAGTGATAAGGTCCTCGTACAGTGACAATGTCCTTGTACAGTGACAAGGTCCTCGTACAGTGACAATGTCCTTGTACAGTGATAAGGTCCTCGTACAGTGACAAGGTCCTCGTACAATGACAAGGTCCTCGTACGGTGACAAGGTCCTTGTACAGTGACAATGTCCTTGTACAGTGACAATGTCCTTGTACAGTGACAATGTCCTTGTACAGTGACAAGGTCCTCGTACAATGACAAGGTCCTCGTACAGTGACAATGTCCTTGTACAGTGATAAGGTCCTCGTACAGTGACAAGGTCCTAGTACAGTGATAAGGTCCTTGTACAGAGACAAATCCTTGCACAGTGACAAAGTCCTTGCACAGTGACAAGTATTGCACACAGTGGTACACTTACAGTATAGTCTCACTGCTGGACACCATATAAAGGAACAGGTACAGACACGTCATTATCAGAACACCTCCACAACCTGAAAGTGCCTGGAATATCTGCAGTGAAGAGTGGAACAAGTGGTTCCAGCCAAGGAATACAGAGTAGCATAGGCTACACAGTCATACACAACATGAAATTGGACACACAACATACACACAGTAGATAAAGGAACACCAAACAACTTTTATACACACACATCCCCACTCAACTCACCAGGAACTCCTTCATGCCCCACAACGGCTCCAGAAGTACACCCGAAGCAAATATCACACCGATGCTGCAAGGAACCTACAGCACACCTCAATGTTAGTCAACATTACTTCAATTTACAGAAGAAGCTACATTCTAGAAAACTGCTATGAAGAGGACACATCTTAGAGTATTGGTGAGGAACTCACAAGAAACCACTGATTTTCATAAAGTGGAGCAGTGACCAGAGTCCATACCTTCATATGAGCCGGGAGTATACTGTCGAGAGAGGGGGAGGGGGAGAGTTGTGATGGGGAGGGGAGAGTTGTAAGCTGATATGGTGTGACAGCAGTAGGAATATCCAGATTAAGGAGTCTATTACATTATAACACACACACCACACACTGAACTACAGCTACAGCACACACACACCACACAACTGAACTACAGCTACAGCACACACACACCACACAACTGAACTACAGCTACAGCACACACACACCACACACTGAACTACAGCTACAGCACACACACACCACACAACTGAACTACAGCTACAGCACACACACACCACACAACTGAACTACAGCTACAGCACACACACACCACACACTGAACTACAGCTACAGCACACACACACCACACACTAAACTACAGCTACAGCACACACACACCACACACTGAACTACAGCTACAGCACACACACACCACACACTAAACTACAGCTACAGCACACACACACCACACACTGAACTACAGCTACAGCACACACACACCACACACTGAACTACAGCTACAGCACACACACACCACACACTGAACTACAGCTACAGCACACACACACCACACACTGAACTACAGCTACAGCACACACACACCACACACTGAACTACAGCTACAGCACACACACACCACACACTGAACTACAGCTACAGCACACACACACCACACAACTGAACTACAGCTACAGCACACACACACCACACACTGAACTACAGCTACAGCACACACACCACACACTGAACTACAGCTACAGCACACACACACCACACACTGAACTACAGCTACAGCACACACACACCACACACTGAACTACAGCTACAGCACACACACCACACACTGAACTACAGCTACAGCACACACACACCACACACTGAACTACAGCTACAGCACACACACACCACACAACTGAACTACAGCTACAGCACACCACACACCACACACACACACAGAGAGAGAGAAAGAGAGAGAGAGAGAGAGAGAGAGAGAGAGAGAGAGAGAGAGAGAGAGAGAACTACAGCACACATACAGGGCAGGAGTAACTACGAGATTGTCTTCAAGTAATGGTATCTTCCCGAGCAAATAAAACACAAACACAGCCAGACACATTATTTTTGACCCAAGGGATAGCTCCATGGAAGCTTGTAAAATCTACACGGGGTAAACAAACGCGTACTAACGAAGGTTAAATGAATACCATGATAACCTACGGAATTGGGCTACTACGACTACGAGACTACAGGGTCTCACCTTCTGAACATTCATTCTGTGCATAAGCCAATACGATATCGTATAAGTGGAGTTGAAACGGATCAATAATGAAACAGAGATACGATATGCTAATTATTCGGACGCCATTTTAACCTAGATCCAAGAACTATGAATCTCGTTATAGTTCTGCGTCAAATTTTAGTCATACCATAGACACTCTAAACTACGTAGTTTAGAGTGTCTATGGTCATACACAACAGTAGCACCGCACTTTGCAAACCTGCAACATATGATCAAACACATTGGGAGGCTGTATGGAGTAGTGTCCTTGGTGCAAGGGTTAAAAAATATTTCAATAGGATGGAATTCGACTACATGATATATAGGAAAATGTTTAGTTGGGTGTGGTAAAATTTTGCTTCTCAAAAATGTCGTGGGTCTGAAATTTAGCAACAACATTCTATCCTATGGTATAAATATCACTGCAAGTTTTTGACCTAGGGCAGCTTGATAAATTAACATCTTCCTTTTTCATTTACAAGGACAGGGGAGGGGGTGCAGTGATAAAAAGTGATCGGTATTTGATCATTAATACGTAATTGGGGCTGCTAGCACTTTGCAGCAATCGATTATGCAGTAAGCAGCCATTATAATTCTGCATGCCTCCACCTCAAGGTTATAAGACACGCCCAAATCCTCTCTCCTGCCGCGATGGTAACCTTTCTCGAGTGTTCCCTCGCAAAAGGTGATCACGCCTAGAAAAGAAATGAAGGGTTTCATCACCGTTCTGTTGCTATGTGCTGCAGTAGTGGCGTGTTCACAGGGAGCTAATCTTCTAAACTCTTTGCCGCTGATTTGGGATGACGTTTTACGATGGAAGAATTTTCCGAGTTTATACTCCACATTTTTGTTGGAACCGCTTCAGTCCTTGAATTTCGTAGTGGCCTATGCTTCCCAGGTCCTGCTGTACGTTGCTCCGGTGGTCCTACTGTGGATTCTTGTAAAGATTTATCGTTTCCTGTCTGACCCGCTGTTCGTGGTACGTCATCTTGGAGATATAGGATACGTCCAAACCAGGGAGCAAAATATGAGAAATTCAGTGAAAATTATGAGGAAGATGAGAAAAATTGGAGACCTTCCTCCCGTATACCCGAACGGTTGGTATCACGTTTGTTTCTCGCGAGATGTCCCGCGCAAGCAGGTCAAGTACGTGCAGCAGCTAGGGGAGCACTTCGCAGTGTTCAGAGGAGAGGATGGAGTAGTTCATGTCCTTGACGCCTACTGCCTCCACATGGGAGCCAATCTTGCTGTTGGTGGACAGGTTGTTGGAAACTGTCTGGAATGCCCCTTCCATGGGTGGCGTTACCGAGGTAGTGATGGAAAATGCACACACATACCCTATGCTGAAAACCCCACCAAAGTTCCAGACATGGCCAAGCTCAAATCCTGGCCCTGTTTAGAAAGAAATGATACAATCTTTGTCTGGTATCACGCCGAGGGTATCGACCCCACCTGGGAACCTGACGAGATACCTCAAATTACCCAAAAGCAGTGGACCTATCGTGGACAAACAGTTCACTACATTAATTGTCACATCGAAGTGAGTTTACTTATTATCGATTAAATTTGTAAGCATTCTTGAAGTTTTCAATATGCCCTTCACTGCCCATTTGAGCGGCAATTGTTTTGGTGGGTTGTGTAATGCATCAAACATCCATTATATCTTTGTAGGAGATTCCTGAAAACGGTGCAGATATTGCGCACCTCGGGCATCTCCATAGCCCATTCATTGCGGCAGGTACTGACATTAGGGACATTTTCCAGAAGAAATGGAAAATAGCTCAACACCTGTGGGATGCTACATGGGCCCAGATGGACGAACCCAACAGCCATGTGGGGAAGCTTACGATGGCCCACCAAATGGGATTCTTGAAATGGAAAATTCCGTACACTAAAGCCAGTCTCACAGCTTACCAGGTAGGGAGGTTGTCTGGTGCCAGATTGAGCTCGGGAAATGTTCAATATTACACTTATGTTACAGTACACTAACAACAGATGTACTGTTATCACAAGTGGACAGAGGGGAACTCATGAATGGCTTCTGTAATAACAGTGTGTTGAATCTGGTTACCGTGGTGATACCCCAAAGAACTAGATACCTTAACCACCAGAAATGGAAATGCCTTCTGAGACCAGAAGTGTTAATCTTCATTGAACTTTAAACTATTCCCACATTTGTGCGGGAGACCTCAAACCTATTGTATTGAACAGGAAAAAGTGTATTGTATTGGGTGTAGTAGAAATATTTGTATGTGTGGATGTGTGTGTGTGTGTGTTTGCATGTGTGTGCGTGTGTGTACATGTGTGCAAGTGTGCGTATATAACCACAGGTGTTTGTACGTACCTACCTGAGAGGCTTATGTGAACTCTTAGGTGGTTATTTCAAGTATGTATCTCCCAAAGTAATTGCTTCATTCTCCTAGATTGGACCTGGGCTGGTACACCTTCACTTGAAGACTATATTTGGTGATGTTGTCCTGATTCAGACTCTGACGCCAGTGGAGCCAATGGTTCAGAGAATGATTCACACTGTGTACTGCAGTAGATTCATACCAACGTTCTGTGCAAAGCTAGTCTTGTATGCAGAATCACTGCAGGTGTGTGATGTAGATATCTCTCTATCTCTGTGCATCTCTCTTTTGTAGTGTAGATAGTATGTGTGTGTGTGTGTGTGTGTGTGTGTGTGTGTGTGTGTGTGTGTGTGTGTGTGTGTGTGTGTAAACATGCCAATTGGTGGTACATGGGCTTCCATACAGTCAGTCTATCAACTTCTTAGTATATGGTAGTTAGTATAGCAGTATGTGTCATATAGCATCTTTCAAACCTTTTGTTGGTTCTTGCGTTCCACTCAACGACTGGGGTTGTGCGCTTGAGAATAACCCCAACATAACACTACCGACAGTATTGTTCCATTTGTGTGTTCTTGTGGACGTGTATGTAGACTTGAGTGACATCCTCTTGTTTGTCCAGGTGGATAGAGATGTTATGATCTGGAACAACAAGATGTTCACCAGTAAACCCATGTTTGTTAAGGAAGACAGTTATTTGGTCAAACACAGAAGGTGGTACAGTCAGTTCTACTCAGAGCACAGTCCAAAACTGAAAGACGTGCAGGAGAAAAACAATGGGCTCAATTGGTGAAGCGCTCACCTGTGGTGGCTGTGTTGGTACTTCTGGATGGCGTGAATAGGAACAGTAATATTTTTTGAGAAACAAAATTAACTGTTAATTTTCAGTTATTATTAATTGATTTGTACATAATATGTAGAAAAAGCTATGTTAGTTGCTTGGAATTAAAATTGCTTTGCTAACACTGCTCTACAGTATAAGATTAAAATCACAAAAACAACAATTATAATCAGTTTGAAACAGTACGTATGGATCTCAGTCATAGATTTGGTGGTCAAGAATGGTTTGAATAGAGTTTTTAGTTAGATTTTAGGTTTCTTCTCTGGAGGAGCTGTTTCGGAGGAGATGTTGGATGTCCCAGCAGAAGAGGTCTTCTTCGGACCAAACCAAGCCTTCAGGGTCTTCTGATTGCTGTTCACTTCAAGTCTAAACAAGTACAAGATGTACAGCAAGGTGATGAGCATGAATATCAAGATTAGTGCACCACCTGGTGTGGTGGAAGGGGCACGCACTCAGGGTCTATCTTCTTCATACACTCTGGCGACTTGTGCTTGATGCTGTTCACAACTGTAGACACTGGATACCACTGGAGACAATCTGTGGGATGCAGCAACTTTAGTGCCTGAAGAAGTAAAGATATACATACTGTTCTGTACATACTCGGTAGTATGATACTCTATGTACTGCGTGGTGTTGTACATACATATGTAAGAGCTGATCATCTGCAATGATGCATACTTTGCCATTGTTGTGTACCCACCTTTTGCGTAGGAACATTTTCAAAGTCAAGCCACTGACTAATGGCACTTTGTCCATCCAAAATAGCCTACAGTAGTAGGAACACATAGCTCTGTTGCCAGTGTCACACACAGGTACGAGAAAGACCATTGGCAATTATGTTCACATAAATAGCAGAGACACACGCACACACACGCACACACACACACACACACACACACGGACACACACACGCACACACACACACACACACACACGGGCACACACACAGGCACACACATACACACACACACACACACACACACACACACACACACTCACACACACACACACACACACGGACACACACACACACGGACACACACACACACACACACACACACACACACACACACACGGGCACACACATACACACACACACACACACACACACACACACACACGGGCACACACATACACACACACACACACACACACACACACACACGGATGCACGGATACACACAACCACTCACCGGCATTCTATCATGAATATGGGCAAAGCTGGGATGAGCATCAACAGTGATAACAGTAAAAGTGAACAGTACATCTTGGTCCACCTGACAGGGGCAATACATTCACATGTTACGACATGACATGTGCAACATGCATTCCAGATGCTGCCAGCAGGAAACTCATGTATCAACATACAGTATAACACTATACTCACATAGACTAAAAGTCACTACGTCTAGGATACTACTTGTAGATACTAATCTTGGATACCAATCTTGAATATGGATACTAACCTTGGATACTAATTGTAGATACTAATCTTGGATACCAACCTTGGATATGGATACTAATCTTGGATACCAATCTTTGATATGGATACTAATTCTGGATACTAATCTTGGATACTGATCTTGGATACCAATCTTGGATACCAATCTTGGATACTAATCACGGATACCATGTAGCTGTGATTTTCCTGCACTACACTGGACTATGACTAGGGGACTCTGTGTGCCTGGTGTAGCATGAAGTTACTCACCCCGTCCAAAGGTGGCTTCCACACGTCGAACAGTCCAGCCATTGTCAACATGCGTCCTTCAGTTGGCGGAGGGCTATGAATACACTTATCATCTTCTTTTTGTTCTAACAGCATTTCTTGAGTCTCCTCTGTCAGTGTATTGTCAGCCAAGTATATAAAAAATGGCTGCTTTGAACCAGGCTTGGTAGTTTGCCATTCGTAAAACCTGCATGTATAAATTCAGGTTCATACACAGAACAAGATACACCTCACAAACAATCAGGTGGAATGTCTCGGAATGTCCAAATATTCCACTTCTATTTGAATTGTGTCTACATTTGTTCTTTTGCTGTGAGACTGCTATACGGTTGTTCAGTTTTGGGTTATGCATGCATGAATGTAAATTGTTGTTTGCTGACTTGCTCACCCGTCTGCCACCACAACACATCGCTGTCCCTTGTGAAGAGCCCCTCGAAAGGAGGGCTTCTCCGTTCCAAATTCTATCGAATCAAATCGACAGTTATTCAACATTGTGCCAAACTTGGTTGGGTCCCCCTTGTGCCAGCCAGGAACAAGCCCCCACTTCATACACTGCAACACACGTTCACCATCCTCCTGAGCACACCCCAGCTTGCTACTACCTTCAGGATGACCACATAACTGTTCACTGTGCTTGTGTTTGCTGGATAACAGCACTGGCCTGGAGGAATGGATCCTGACTAACACACAAGAGTGCGAATACAAGTTACAGGCAGTGTAGAACATATGATAGTTAATCAGGGGTTTGAGCATTTATGAGCTTATACGTGCACACACACACACACACACACACACACACACACACACACACACACTATAGATCTAGCAAAGCTGAATTAACTTCTACAACATTACATAGTGTCGACATACAGAGATGCTTACATGTAGGTCTGTGGACCAATGTTGTAGGAAGGCCAAAAGTCGGTCGAGCCAATCCAGGATGGTCGAACAACTTTAGAGCTCTTTGCTGATTTATAGGCACAAGCCACTGCAACTGCGCCGCGATTTCTGGTGCTGTAAAGAAATATGATAACTGTTTAGACCATAAAAGCGTTATTCTATGAAATCTTACCAAGCACAGCGTCCACACATGATGAAACGCAATATCAGATTGATATAAATACACCCCTAAGACACCCTTCAAACAGCCTGTCAGGATGGCCGAGCGGTCTAAGGCGCCAGACTCAAGAGCATATCTTGCACTCTGTTGAGTGTTCTGGTCTACATATGTAGGCGTGGGTTCGAATCCCACTTCTGACAGTTTTTTTTCTTTTTTTTTTGTGCAGAACGCTATTTTATATAGATCATAGCCAATAATATTGCAGACTGGCATATCCGTCAGTACGACCAATACCAGTGTTAAAATTGAACAAACTAAAGCACCACTTACAGAGGAAAATACAAACAAAAGTACATTTAATACGATTATATGTGTCATATGGAAACTGGGGAGGCGTGGTATACCAAATATACCTCATTGGTCGCCACCATGGCCACAGAGCCTCCAAGAGGGTGTACATGCATCAATATTTGTGTTATGTATTATGTGACACTGGACAGACCATGGTGACCGGAGACAGATTGTAGAACTAGCTGGCCAGTCACTGTGAGGTCTATAGCAACTCTATTGGAATGTGTAATAGTTACATTTGTGCCACCCAGTAACCATGTGTACAATATGGTCACTTGTAGGCGGTGGTGACTAGCAACAAAACATATCTGATTGACTAGGTTTCTAAAAGGTGTGTACCACCTCCAGAAGGGTGTAAATGAAACACTATTTGTACTATGACAGATCACATGGACACCAGAGTGGCCGTGGTGACAGCAATAAAATTTGATATTTTTTGCTAGTCACCACGAGGTCTATAGCACACCCAGGAGGGAGTACATGCATCTGAATTTGTGTTGATAAGTTCGATATGATCATCATGCAGCCCCTGATAGACAGCAGCAAAATTTGAAATTCCCTGGCCAGTAACCAAGAGGTCTATAGCACCACCATTGGAATGTACATAAAAAGGTATATGTATTTATATACAATATATGCTCAATATTTTTTTAATGTATGGGAAGGTATAGGAAAAATAGTGCTAAGCACCTTCTTGCATAGCTCATGGGTGAGAGGGTGTGTCAACATAATATTTCAGGGAAACCTCACTGTGGACATATACTAACTCATGAAACAATTCCCATCTTCGTATGTGGTCCCTAACCCTAGCTACATTCAGAGGTGCTTAATATTTCTTTAAATGTACATTTGGGAGAAATAATGCTAGCACCTTCTTGCATAGCTCATGGGAGAGGGGGCAGGTCAACATGATATTTCAGGGAGTCCTAGATGTGGATCAATGCTACCTTATGAAACAATTCTCACCTCCATATGTGGTCCCTAACCCTTGCTACATTCGGAGGTGCTCAATATTTTTTAATGTATAGAGAGGTATAGGAGAAATAACGCTAAGCACCTTCTTGCATAACTCATGGGAGAGGGAGCGTGTGAACATGACATTTCAGTCAGACCTAGCTGTGGACGTATACTAACTTTTGAAAGTATTCCCATCTCTGTACGTGGTCCCTAACTCTTGCTACATTCCGAGGTGCTTAATAATTTTGTAATGTATGGGAAGGTATAGGAGAAATAACGCTAAGCACCTTTTTGCATAGCTCATGGGTGAGTGGGCGTGTCAACATGATATTTTAGAGAGACCTAGTTGTGGACATATACTAACGTTTGAAAGCATTCCCATCTCTGTACGTGGTCCCTAACTCTTGCTACATTCCGAGGTGCTTAATAATTTTGTAATGTATGGTAAGGTATAGGAGAAATAACGCTAAGCACCTTTTTGTATAACTCATGGGTGAGTGGGCGTGTCAACATGATATTTTAGGGAGACCTAGTTGTGGACATATACTAACGTTTGAAAGTATTCCCATCTCTGTACGTGGTCCCTAACTCTTGCTACATTCCGAGGTGCTTAATAATTTTGTAATGTATGGGAAGGTATAGGAGAAATAACGCTAAGCACCTTTTTGCATAACTTATGGGTGGGTGGGCGTGTCAACATGATATTTTAGGGAGACTTAGCTGTGGACGTATACTAACTTTTGAAAGTATTCTTATCTCTTTACGTGGTCCCTAACCTTTGCTGCATTCCGAGGTGTTTAATAATTTTGTAATGTATGGTAAGGTATAGGAGAAATAACGTTAAGCACCTTTTTGTATAGCTCATGGGTGAGTGGGTGTGTCAACATGATATTTTAGAGAGACCTAGTTGTGGACATATACTAACTTTTGAAAGTATTCCCATCTCTGTACGTGGTCCCTAACCTTTGCTACATTCCGAGGTGCTTAATAATTTTGTAATGTATGGTAACTTAAAGGTATAGGAGAAATAACGTTAAGCACCTTTTTGTATAGCTCATGGGTGAGTGGGTGTGTCAACATGATATTTTAGAGAGACCTAGTTGTGGACATATACTAACTTTTGAAAGTATTCCCATCTCTGTACGTGGTCCCTAACCTTTGCTACATTCCGAGGTGCTTAATAATTTTGTAATGTATGGTAACTTAAAGGTATAGGAGAAATAACGTTAAGCACCTTTTTGTATAGCTCATGGGTGAGTGGGCGTGTCAACATAATATTTTAGGGAGACCTAGCTGTGGACGTATACTAACTTTTGAAAGCATTCCCATCTCTGTACGTGGTCCCTAACTCTTGCTACATTCCGAGGTGCTTAATAATTTTGTAATGTATGGGAAGGTATAGGAGAAATAACGCTAAGCACCTTTTTGCATAACTCATGGGTGAGTGGGCGTGTCTACATGATATTTCAGGGAGACTTAGCTGTGGATGTATACTAACTTATGAAACAATTCCCACCTCTGTATGTGGTGACCAGTGATGAAATTTGTCATTTTGCTGGTCACCACAAGACCTTTAGCTCACCAAAGAGGTTTACATGCATCATAATTGGTGCTGATAAGTTTGATATGGACACTGGGCATGGTGACCAGCAACAGAATGTGGAATTCTCTAACCATCAGGTAGCAACTCCAGTGGAATGTACATACAAATGTATGTGTGTATGGACAATAGGGAGCTTTTGAGACCAGTGAGAAAACACATCTTTTTGGCCATCACTAGGTCTGTACCACCTGCACAGGAGGGTGTACATGCATCAGTAGTTGTGCTCTGATCAATCACATGGACACCAGAGTGACTGTGGTGACCAGCAATAAAATTGTCATTTTAGCTGGTCACCACGAGGCCAATAGCACACCCAGGAGGGGAGTGCACACATCCGAACTTGTGTTCCAGGAGTTGCATATGAACACTGGGCAAACCATGGTGCTCAGCAACTAAATGTACAATGTTTACCACCAGGTCTGCAGCACCTCCATTATAATGTATAGACAAATTTATGAATCAAGAATCTAGGTATAGCATGCATATCAAAAATCGTGATAGATCACAACAATCATAATTGTAACAGATTGTAATTCACTCATTAATCAGGAAAGATTAAAATGATGACTATAATACATGCAAATAAATGAATTAAAAGCAAAAATTAGTTCAGAGAGTAGATTGGAACTTTCTTATGCTAGAACCACCATCGGGAAGAATTCTCACTAAAAGCCGGTGTAGTTGCTGAAGATATTCGACTGAGAATGGCTGAATAAAGAAGGAGAATAGAATGAGACAGATACCTCAAATAGCAAACATGCAGGTACCTCAAATAGCAAACATGCAGGTACCTCAAATAGCAAACATGCAGGTACCTCAAATAGTAAACATGCAGGTACCTCAAATAGCAAACATGCAGCTACCTCAAATAGTAAACATGCAGCTACCTCATGGGGTCCTTGTTCTTTGGAACATATTTCCAAATATTGAGCATCTGTTTGCAATGACAGGTACTCAGAATACATATCCATGGCAACAGTTGCGACACGAACATTCTTGCAAAGCTTGTGGTGGAAAAAACTTCATCACCATGGCAACCAAGTGACTACAAAAGATCATCTTACCTCAATTAGAAATACTTCCATTAAATTTCTCGCAATCCTTGGCAGAAAACAGAAGAGTAAGATTAGGAAGAAGCCACACACTCGAGCAGAGACAACATACCAAAAGAATAATAGTGGATTTAAGCTCAGTCTTGACCTTGCGGCAGGAAAGTGTTCCCTGAAGCACCTGAAGGAGAGATGTATGCCACACTTTTGAAATACAAATAACCTCACACACACTACACTGACAACTTCACACACACACCCTACACCAACAGCCTCACACATACACACTACACCAACAGCCTCACACACACTACACCAACAGCCTCACTACACCAACAGCCTCACACACACACACTACACCGACAGCCTCACACACACACAGACACTACACAGATTCAACATACTTCAAGTATACCACCAGGTCACGGTCCACACAAGCAACACTTGCTGAGTTGAGATCTCCGACTAATTCAGAATCATAGATAATACACACATTGTCACAATACAGGAAGCCCTATTTCAGCTCACCAAATGCTACCACTGATTCAGGGACACAATGTAAGCACTCCTAATAAGGAAATATGTGCATCGAGGTAGATGTTTCATTTTTTTCAATCAAATTTTTTAGTCACCGCAGAAATATGAAAATTGAGAAATAAATAGTGAACAGGTAGACGTTTCATTCATATTATATTGTCATCAGTTGTCATGGTAACACACAACAACCGCTGCTTACCTTGACCAACTTGATCATGGGCGGTGGCCTACTATCGACATCCGAATCCAACAGAATAGCACCAAGGTGTGTGAGGGCCAGGTCCAGTAGAGTGACGGCAATCTACACACACAATGGAGACACACCTACTACACACACCACAAAGATTGATATAGTAGCATTCGTTGACGCAACCAACTTTGCTCTGTGCTAGTCTATCTCCGTGTTCACATTGCATTAATCTTTCAAAACTTTTCAGAGTTTTGCTGCATTCCAGGACAGTTGAACAAGTCATCACACATCAACATGTGTGGATGCATGGCTACTGGTACATGTAGCACTTATTCACGATGATTGTTGATATGTTGTGCACACACACAGCACACACATGCACATACACCACCCAGCCATCCACACACACACACACACACCTTATATCATCAGTGATAAAATCTTCAAACATGACAACTACCTTTACCATATTGGACGGATCGTCAGTAGCAGACCAGGAGCTGGTAGAACTGAGTCGTAACACAAGTACATTACCAAAGACACTACCCACTGTGACAGCTTGTGACACAGGATGCGTGTATACACATACATTGGTGCCTGGAAGGTGGCCATTTTCTGTCTCATTTCTCCAATTAGTGTATTAATTTCACTTTCAAATACTTTCTTGCTTTTGGTGAGCCGCTGAAGTTGTAGAAGACGCAATGCAGTAGAGAACGCACATTACACACACACACACACACACACACACACACACACACACACACACACACACACACTATAGTGTACATTCACACATACTAGCATACATACTCTACTTACAGACAGGGAGGCTAAGAATAGTGGAGACAAACATAGAAATTCCTGAAAACTAGTTGAAATGACATTTTGTTCTTTGGATGATCTCAAAATGCATACAAAACTCTATAGAAACAATAATTTGACATGAAAACAAACAAAGATGTGACCACTATATCCAACTTCACTTTCACTACCAGCTGCACAGTCTCCAAGGGCAGCAGTCGATTTACACTGAGCAAGCAAAACTGTAAAAACAACAGCAAACAAGCATTCAAACCACCAGTGCCAGGAGGGTAGGAATAGACTGTACTCACATCCTGGGATGACAGCAGCTGAGCCAGCGCCAGGAGGGACCGGGGATCGGGTGGGCAATGGGTGCTCTTCATAAGGAGAAGATGGGGGGGTAGGTGTGTGCACAGTCTGGGGG
>OZ026563.1:286323-293823 GCA_964020155.1 Chondrilla cf. caribensis
GGCGAGTTTACATACACAATAACTGCTTCACACAGAGATGATTGGACTGTACCTTTGAGAACAGTTTCCGTCGACCATGGGACAGGTTGCCATAGATGAGGTCATCCTGGTTTGAAATCAACATGGGTGTGTCTACAGATAGCAAGGACATCGCAGTAAGGTCCTGTTCCTTGTCTGGTGCCCCACGTAATCACAGCACATACAGTAAGGTTACCTTCGCCTTCACTGAAGACTGTTTCCAGGAGTTCACTGAAAAATGACTGCATAACTGCCACATTGGTGAGTTCAGGCACAAGGCTGAAAACATCACAACTACATGCATGAAGATATACCAGTAACACAAATGTGGATGGATGTACAAACGATATCCACAAAACACACCCAAACACACCCAAAACACACACACGCAGAGTGAAAAAGAGAGAGAAAGAATTGACAGCTATATGTACCATTCTCCACTTGAACAAGAACAGTCCTCATCTTTTCCAGAGCTCTGACAGCTGCACACTTCTAGTATAAATAGAACATGAAAATGACCTCAATACTATGATGTCTACATCCTGATCACAACAAACCCTTCATAACCCGGAAGAGACATGCCTTGGCAATCTGAAGATATTGAACACAGGTAGCACTTGGGACAATGAAAGTAGACTTGTATTTTGAATGAACTCACAGGTGAAGCATTTTCAGTTTCAACAGACCTTTGAACATGGTCATACCCCAGGGAAAACAGTTCCTTCATCAGAGCTACATGTCAAACACACTATCATACTTCAATGTAGTGTGCTGCATTGCTTATTGGCAACCATTTTGTATTGCCATGACAACATACATGGAATAATTTGGGTATGTACTGTGGTCGTTTCCTCCATTTGCAAACAGCTTCTCACGAAACAGGCAACCATGTGGTCTTTGGCATCACTACAATCAAGGAACAGCAGAACCATTACTATTGTCAGCCCAACGCTAGTGAGCTTGTTACAACACTCACTCACCTTTGCTGTAAAAGGTCTTCAACTGGTAACAGGTTTGATTCATGCATGATCCAGAGGAATTCCAAGGGAAAACTCTCCACTTGCTTGAATCAGGAGCATGCGAACAAGACAGACAACAAGGAAGACTCAGACACAATGAACAACGTCTACCCCAGTCTTGCAAATTTGATGCACAGTTTGTCGTTTATTCATTTCCAAAGTGGCATAAGGTGGAAAATTTATTCACAACACACAAATTTGCCCACTAAATGTGCACATTGGACCACTTTCTATGGAGAAGGACAAGTCTATCCAACGACACAGGTTGTTTGTATCTCAACTGTAACTGGTTGCGACAGGTGCACTTTGTGTTTACTTCCTCATATCATATGTCACGCCCACTCACTACACACTCACACTATTCGGCTCCACATGCCCCCACACTCAATACACACTCACACTATTCGGCTCCACATGCCCCCACACTCACTACACACTCAAACACTATTCAGCTCCACACGTCCCCACACTCACTACACACTCAAACACTATTCGGTTCCACGTGCCCCCACACACATTAAAATTCATCTTCACATCCACAAATAGTTGGAAAAATTCTCCTACCTTCAAAATGATGTGCCTTAATTGGAGTAAGTCCAAATTAAATACACTGACAAGTTCTTTTGCACTGTCAATAGACTTTCGAAAATCAATCTACAAAAAAATGGCACTCGTAAATTAAAGTATACCACATACGAAGGGATATATTATGTACATTTGCATGTGAAATGACCTTTGTGGAATCACTCACGAGGTTGTCCCTTGTACCCTCCCCTGGTTGGCTCTCGGATTTCATGACATTCACTAGGGTTTCACTAATCATATTCATTAGCCTTGCTTCACTGACTGAGGAGGATTGGACGTCGAGACATTGCAGTAGGTCACTGGGACCACTGCTCGAACCAGCTGCAGCGCGAGAACTGAATGACAAACTGATCCACTGCAACAAGACCACTATACACTTACTATCTGTAATGTACATCAACATCTGCAATAATGATGGGAGACAAGATGGATAATATCCATGGTGCGGCTAGTGCCTTACTGTAGCAAGGCGCTTAGACCAAGAGAATGAACCGATGTTTAATTCTAATTACATTACGCATACTCTTACTTCTTCGATTTCAGCTTCAAAATTGCGGTTGAGTTGAAATAATTCATCTGCTTTTTGTATGACAGTCGCCATTTTGTCCCTAATAAGGGTTCTACACCGGCCCAGTGAGGTCCACCCATATCGAGACCAGGCATACCTCAAGAGGGAGGTCCAGCGGAACAGAAAGAGAGATGCCGGGAGAACGGTTGATATCCTCATTACTTTTCTGGAGTTCTTGTTTCTTTGGACTGCAGTACACCGAGATCCTGGCGGAAGTATCGCCCACGAGTGTCGGTACGTCTCGTAAATGCTCGAGCGGACGTTGTAGGCTACACGTCTTCGTGGTGCACTAGTGTTCGTATCGATCCAGTACAGTAATCGTACGTCGTGTCATCCCCTGCTCATAGCACTCTTATAGTGCGTGTTACATTTCAATGTATCACTGGATAGCTTGCGAATGAATGAACGGATAGCATTTGTATGGTACGACAGAGAGCAGTACCAATCAGTGCATGTAGTACTGTTGAGAATTTCCTCGTGTTCGATTCTGTTGTCAGTGGACCCGGATTGTGGTGATGTAGTGTTTTGAAGTCAGTACACTGTAGTTGAACATAGACATTTGCATGCAGTAAGATGTGTACCCCTGTTACGTAGATTGTAGTATGTGTGGCAGTGAACGTATTTTTTGCTTGTTTGTATGCAGTATTTGAAGCACCAGAAACCTCATTGATATTTCCACCATTGCCATCACCATCACCGTCTCCATCTCCCTCAATTCAAAACATCCTTGGACTTCGTTTGGAGTTCACCATTATCCAAGGAACTGTTCCATCCAACCAGACAGACACGTTTCTAAGCTCCCTTTCCATGTTTATACAGCAAGCGCTGTTTGAAGTGTTACTAAATTCCTCCTCTGTTCAAGTTTTGAGCATGACAGAATGTGGCAGCAGCTGCTTTCGTGTGGATTTCATTGTCTCTGTCATGGAAGGAGCCATTGATTCTGTAATGAATGACAGCTTGAGCGTAAGTACTGCTATAGTCAATGGTGTTTGTATGTGTGGTCTGTTGTGGTAAACACACTAAAAAGTACAAGGTTAATTGGCTAAATGCTCAAAGTGTTATTTCAATGGTGTATACATGTGTGGTGTGTGAGTGTGTTTATGTATGGTATGTACATGTGTGGTGTGTGTGTGTTTATGTATGGTATGTACATGTGTGGTGTGTGAGTGTGTTTATGTATGGTATGTACATGTGTGGTGTGTGAGTGTGTTTATGTATGGTGTGTGCATGTGTGGTGTGTGAGTGTGTTTATGTATGGTGTGTGCATGTGTGGTGTGTGGCTGTAGTGTGTGTGAGTTTACACATGCAATACTTGTGCCATGCTGTTATTTTTGGTTTACATTCATTGAAAGTAGTTTTTTATTCCATCTTCAATCATATCCTGTCGTTAGGTTGGAGAGAGGAGTGACTTTCAGGCAATGTGGCCGGAGATATCTCTTGTTCTTTCATCTTTTCGTGTTTCTGGGAATGGTTTAGGTTGGTTGTCAGCAACTGTGCATTATGGTCACATGACTAACACATGACTAACACATGATTGTCATTATTTTGATGTGTATAGATCCAATGTGTGAAGATTATGTTGGACGTAATTATAATTGTCAGTCTTCTCTTCTTGAATGTCCTCCTAACTTGACGTGTCTGGATTCCAATCTTCTTCCATCTTCCCAACAAATTCCCTGTTCCTGTGATGCTCTCCAGGGCATTCTCAACTGCAGTACCGTCATTCAGAGCATTTGTGCATCTTCTTCAGGTAAAGGAATGCTCTTGGTAGCAACACTTGAGTTGTTATGTACAGTTGTTCATAGTGTTTTGGGCTATCATCCCACCTCATAGCTACAACACCACCTACTACCACCCTTCCAACCATCCCTCCAACCGTACTACCAAACTGGGTCATACCTGTAGCTGTTTGTGGTGGAGCTGGACTCCTTATCATTTTAACCATTGTGGCCCTGTCCTTGTGCTGCTGTTGTTGTTTCTGTCGAAAAAGTAAGAAAACTGTTTACTTTACAGAAGAGGGGAGAAAGGTTAGTATAATTATAACCATGGCAACTGGAAAATGGATGTTATGTGTTTTTGTGTCACAGCCACACGAGTTGTCGGCATACATTTACAAGAATAAAGGTTTGGTGACATATCACAATACTGGTGATGTTGAGGATGAAGGCTTGAATTTGGGCGAAGATGACGCCACTTTTCAAAGAACAACCACTTTCACCTTCAACGTGGGACAACAGCGTCCCCTGCGGTCACCATCCCCGCCTCCTGACATGGTACCACCCCCTCCTCCTGAAGATGACTATTAGCTGATTTAATTTTTAAAGTATTGGTATGTTGTGTGAACTATGTATACTCCAGGGTATATTTCTGTACATCTTCTTTGAAATTAATTTGAGCTATGAAACTGTGTCACTGTTATGACACACTGGAAAGAAATGGCTACCAGCAGCAACGACATACATAGTATTGTATAATTGTGAGTCTGTCATGTAATTGCTGATATCATAAAAGTATTATTAACAATAGATTAAATGACATTGTAAGGATGGAATATGACAACATTGATTTGGCTTGCATCACGGCAGTTCGACACAAACATAAACTGAAATAATTTTATTATAAAACTAGTACACTTTACGTATACAACAAGAGAAGCTGTTCACTGTACACCACTACTCTCCACTGACTGGATGAGCATGTCTATACAGTCGCACATCGAGAGATCCTCACTTTCCCCTGAAACCAGTTCACTCTGAGACCCATCCTGTGAGGAAATGAGAGACAGATACCTATAGGTGGACCACTTCTAGACGATTTGAGACACGAGGAGACACCAGAGGGGAACCAGTGATTGGGACGTATCACACAACCACGATACGTAGACGTCAGGTGACACTTTTGGAGTGCCTGTATTGACTACTCTGTCCCACAGTTCAAAGGTCTTCCCCTTTTTATCAAAAATTCTCAGTGTTGATTCTGGGAAGGAGTACACTTTCATGATTATGTTTCAAGATGTCCTTCTTTCACTCTAAGAATCCCCATTTCATGCATACACTGTCCCTCGGTGTAGACCTGGCAGGTTGACACTGTGAGAATACACTGTCCCTCTGTGTAGACCTGGCAGGTTGACACTATGAGAATACACTGTCCCTCTGTGTAGACCTGGCAGGTTGACACTGTGAGAATACACTGTCCCTCTGTGTAGACCTGGCAGGTTGACACTATGAGAATACACTGTCCCTATGTGTACAACAGGAGGTTGACCCCTACAATAATGGCTTACATTTGTGTCACCACTAGAGGAGTCCATGGGTTCCGGTTTCTGATGGCCAGGGTCCTTACGCTTGCGCTCTAGTGCCTCCTTCAGCTTTTGTGCTATAATTTTACACTCTCTCAACTTATGTCGAGCGGTATCCACAGATCTGTTGGACAGCAAACACTGATGAAATATTGAAAGTTGCAATGGAGCTGACAACAGATGTGGTAGATCAAACCTTCGAAGGGTGTTCATCATTTCTTCTCTCTGCAAATACTGTCTTTCCAAGATAACTTTTAGGGTTTCTCTTGCCTGAAATAATTTAGAAATCACAAATACCACCATAGATACTCTATACGCCACCCTATGACGCCACACTACATGCAACAAAAGCAGCATATAACTCACTTGATGTGGACGAAATTCATTGATCAAATGATGCATGTTGATGAAGAGTAGTTTGAGATCTTCTGTTTTCTCAATTCTCTGAATTTATCGCCACGCACACAGACGCAGACATCATGGTTTGCCCACACAACATTACTCATTCCAAGTGGAAGCATACCTTTTCAGAGGATGGATTGTTGATGAGAATGTCCAGAAGTTCCAAAAAGCATACGAGTATGGAGTGGTTGAGCTTCTTCAATTCAACTTGACAATCTAATAGTATACACAGCGGACCTCCAACCGTTCGGCAGCATGGCAGGGGGAAGGGGGTACAGGGAGACACTCACCGGGGTTATCAGGATAGAGTTGCTTGATATTTTGAGACTCCAGAGATCTTATAATTGGGTCATTTGTCTTTGGGAGGAGAGGAACTAGGCAATATGAGTCTGTTTGTGAAATCGATAGGCCACACAAGGTTACGTACGTCGTAGTGTTCTCCAAATACTTCGTATGGTCCTACAACGGGAGGTGGTGGAGCTAGAGACGTTCCTTTTTGTATGTGCTCATCGGTATATAGTCTGTAGAACGGCGGAGGATCTGGAAACGTACTTACACGGGCATCATTGTCGTCCATTTTTAAAGTCACGTGATGCAATCGCTGAATATTATTAAACTCTAAAATTTAATACATTGATGAGATGCAACATCTGGCGGGAGTGTTAGCTTTATACAAAGGGGTTTGGGAAGGGACTGCGCTGGTCTTCCATTCTCATGGACTGCAGTTGTAGGAGGAGGTTGAGGAAATCTTCTCCAGGGAGGGTCTGTGAACGTTCTAAAAATGGATCTGGTGATCTCTGGTCCTCTAACCGTGCATTCTGGAGGGGAGACAAGAAGACAGTTGTTGTGTGAGCAGACAAGGAACTAAGATGTACCAGTGGACAAGGAACTGAGATGTACCAGTGGACAAGGAACTAAGATGTACCAGTGGACAAGGTACTGAGATGTACCAGTGGACAAGGAACTAAGATGTACCAGTGGACAAGGTACTGAGATGTACCAGTGGACAAGGAACTGAGATGTACCAGTGGACAAGGTACTGAGATGTACCAGTGGACAACGTACTTAGGTGTACCAGTGGACAAGGAACTGAGATGATTGTGCATTTGAGACATAGCGTCCACCTATACTTACAAGCTGTGTCCCACGAATGCATTCCAGGACATATAGCACACAACATTCCATCACATACTTATCATCAAATCGACGAAGAAGGGATGTAGGCAGGAGGTGGTCTATAAATAGCACACATACCATCTGGTACACTAGGGACAGTCGTGTCATGATACACTCATGCTATTTATGGGTTTAATAGTAGCACTTGACAGATTGGAGCCCATATACGTACCAACCTGTGGTACCGCACAGTCAGACAAAAGGGAAACACGCCAGACTAATAACGCGTATTGTGTTGAGTCCAATGAGTATGGCTACACTAGAGACTAAAAGGCAGGCTTGGTGAAGAGTGACTGACATGTCTACCACACCAAATGGTGAAGAATTGCGCATGCCCATAAATTCAAACCACATCCTCTCAAAAAACAGTCACATGTCCAAAAATTGGCGGACTTTGGAAACATGGATTACCTGGGATGAGGTGTGGTTGAAAG
>OZ026563.1:298823-328823 GCA_964020155.1 Chondrilla cf. caribensis
ACACGGTTGTTGCGAGACGTACAATGGATGGTCTCTTGAAATGTGAACAAGTACCATATTACCGTAGCCACATACGTATGCAAGTAAATAGGATATAGTCAACCTGGACATTGATATGCCTTCACATGGCTACAGGGAATCATTACAACCAACACGTGTTCGCTCATTAGCACTCAAGTTAATTCACTCAACACTACAACATGACACTCACTGCATCACAAACCGTATACAGTACACAAGTGTTGGTATTTCGTATTTTCTTATAATGTTGGTACTTCGCTTCTGCTTCAAACACACGTGCACACACACATACACCCCTATGCACACACACATACACCCCTATGCACACACACATACACCCCTATGCACACACACATACAATGTGTGCTTTATAGTTGCAACCAGGAAATCTCCATGGTACTCCTTTAGGACTAGTACACCACAGGATGCCCATTTTACTAGTCAAAAAAACACAAAATATCACACACATTCACTTCACCTTATCTCCAAGCTCTCGACACAGTTTCAAATGATGCTGGCACATTTTGGACGAATCTTGATACCTTCCGATAACTTTCAATGTGTTACTCATGTTAGCAGCTGCATTAGCTTCCCCGCGCCTGTCTCCCTCTCTACGAGTTAGCTCCAAATCCCTGCGATAGATGTCCACGGCTTTGTCGTAAGATTTGACTATATAATAAGCGTTACCAAGTTGACTGTACAATGCGCTCAGTGTGACAGGGTCTGTGGGTCCCATTTCAAGGGCGTCTTCCAGACACTTTATGCCTTCGGTCCATTCTTCGTTTCTACAGAGACGCTCTCCCTTAATGGCCAGTTCCACCGCTTCGTCTCTCTCTCCGATATCCCACTCGCTTTCTTCGGCTATAGAGCAGAGCCCTCCCGTGTTTGGTAGAGAACTGGAACACATCTTTTCCCTCCGGTAACAATTAGCAAATGAAGTGTTTAAGCGCGATTACCTCACTATTAAGTGAAATTCAAACCGATCATCGCACTTGAACGGCAGCCATATTGTGAACACGCATAATGGGTTATAAACAAATGACGGATTTACAGTTGAATGCTCATTATAATTGATGTCATTTCAATTCCCCGGAAGAAAATTGGTGTCTAGGTAATTATACCCTACGTCTAGACCAGCAGTCTCGAAACCCAAATAGTCTTTGTCTACGAATGACTGGAGCAGAGGAGAATCAGAACGACCACAGTGAAGAGAACCAACAAACCCTCCATCCTCTTCAGTGATCTGTGCCTACAGGGTACAAAACATTTGACATTATGACAAATATGCTTCACACGTCACTGATCCCACCTTATTATTATATTATTAGGATATTCAAGCCCTGATTTATTGCCATAGTTGCACAATGGTCAACTACAATGATGGATATTGTATGTACGCCTTGTGTGCGTGTGTGCCTAATTCACTAGACAATTACTACACTGGACATGTTGACACACTCAGCAGTACACGGGCAATTTGTATAAAATTAACTCAATAACTACTGATTACATTATCAGCATTGATAGGATAACTGCAGCACCAAACACAACTGAAGTAGGACAATCAACAGCATCCTTCTGTTATCTACACCAACCGCGGGAATTTCATATTATTGTAATAAACATGGTTTCAAACATCACAGCTATTCATATAAATTGCATACATTATGTTAGTGAATGAGTACAGCACAGGCTATACACATACACTAATGGCAGACAAGATTATGAAGCATCTATTGTATACCAATATATTGTATTGTGCCGAATTATCAAGGAGCACTAATTTGCATTTTACATACAAGATTCTAACTGGAAAATTCAGTGCACTGCGGATAACAGATATGATGCCAAGATCCTCAATACCTGGTGTATGAAAATAGTTCCTTGAAATTCAACACAATCATCCACATGATCGAATTACCTCCACATCAAAACTGTCGTCTATTTCAGCTGGTTCCTGTCTACTTGGGCAACCTGAACTAGTTCCCTGACTACCACACTCCTCCTCCTCCTCCCAGTCATCAGGCATGTAAACCTCCGGCTGGTATGTGGCAAAGAAGGTGGTCTTTCTCCCAAAGGCTTCCATGCGGGCATGACTGATTGTCCGCTTCCTCTGCACCAACCGAGAGGAGGAAACAACTATACATCACAAAGCTCTCATTGTACATGACATGAATTGTACAGCATACAGAATCAATACCAGGGAGACGTCCTTTGAATACATGCCCAAAAAAGGAAACAACACACAACCAGCCCCAGACTAATCTTCCGATTCATAAAAGACTACATTCAATTGTCACTCACATATTGATTAACATATAGTTTCAGCATACAGGAAAGGGGTAGTCCAAACCCTTCCTCCATTAGGTTAATTATGAAGGTAGGGTAGGGCTATTTTAAGACTAATGTGACATCTAACCACTCACATAGATTCAGTACACAGATATTTGTAACTGGCCTTTTGTATATATTATGTCCAGACACTGCTATGCAAACACATACCTTCATTGCAATATCTCTCAGACAGACACGGCTACACAATCTCCCAGACAGACACAGCTACACAACCTCTCAGACAGACACGGCTACACAATCTCCCAGACAGACACGGCTACACAACCTCCCAGACAGACATGGCTACACAACTTCCCAGACAGACACGGCTACACAACCTCTCAGACAGACATGGCTACACAACTTCTCAGACAGACACGGCTACACAACCTCTCAGACAGACACGGCTACACAACCTCTCAGACAGACACGGCTACACAACCTCCCAGACAGACACGGCTACACAACCTCCCAGACAGACACGGCTACACAACTTCCCAGACAGACACGGCTACACAACCTCTCAGACAGACACGGCTACACAACCTCCCAGACAGACACGGCTACACAACCTCCCAGACAGACACGGCTACACAACCTCTCAGACAGACACGGCTACACAACTTCCCAGACAGACACGGCTACACAACCTCTCAGACAGACACGGCTACACAACCTCCCAGACAGACATGGGTCAGCACATCACAGTTGATCACCTTCCGTGGCTTCTTGCTATGCATTACGTTAACCTTTGGTAGTCGTCCCGGCACAGGTAGACCAGCCTTAGCAAGTTTGATGAAGTACTTTTGAACTCGACTTGCAACCTTGCTCACAGAACAGGAAAAATGTACCATTTTCATCCACCACTACATGCTGGCATCCCAGACAACAGAGACATCAGCACACACCTGTTTAGGAGTCCGGTTTCCAAGGGCTTTTGCAATTTTCTCCCACCTTCTAACCTCCCTCTTCTCAGAAGGATACACTTGAAGAAGATACTCCAATTTGGTTTGTTCTTCTGCTGTCCAGAGTTGGTTGAAGCTACCAGGTTTGTCATCCTCGAGCTTTCTACCACGAATGACCACCATACCCTCCTTGAGAAGAATACTGCACGAGAGAGAGAAGCAAAGGAGTTAGTCATACACCATGTGCAGTAAGTGATTGGTGACAAGTGAGAACTAATCAGTGAAATGTGTTTGATGATTGGCGAGGCGTGATAGTCAATGTGTTATTTAGTGACGTGTAGCGTGTGATGTGTGCTTGATGATCAGCGATGTGTGATGGTCAATGTGCCATTGGTGAGTTGTGTCGAGTGATGTGTGCCCCGAAACAGTGATGTGGTGTGTGTGGGGTTGTGCATGGTCAATGGTGTGTGAGCATGGGACATATACTACACAGTGTGTGGAAAGTCAATTGAATTCAAAACTGAAATGAAATTGAAATTCATATCGACAATAGGATTATTAGGGTCAATTTATCAAAGTTAACCTTCTGTTGTCTTTGGGTCCACTACTCTCCAGATCTGCTTGTTCTACATGTCTATCCTCGCCAGAAGGTCCCTCGATGGAGGTGTGGTCATACTTACTCCAATCAATTTCCGGGACAGGAAATACTTCTTGGGGGCGTGGCAAAGGCGGAAGGGTCTAGATTATAAAAATACACTCCCAATATTAACATCCGACTACTGCAATGGGTGGACTAACATCACAAGGCCTCATACAAACAACCACAGTACCCATACAATACTACTCTCTATTTTCTTCACGGGAAGGGTACGTAAAAGCTATACACCTCATCGGAGGTACTTCCTGTCAGTACTTGTTGACATAGTGTACGTGAGCTAGGGACCAAGTGAAGTGTATGTACTATCAGAGATATGTACTAGCCAGGGTGCTTACAAAGCAAGTTGTGCTTTTAAACCAATTTGACATATATAAAATCATATATATCAATTTACATATCACATATTTTATATATACATATATTATATTTCAATATGTGATATGTAATTTAATATACGTATATGATTTTATATATATATATATATATATATATATATATATATATATATATTTATATAATTTTATATATATATAGTTCTTACGCCTTCCTTCAATGACGTGATGAAGGCCACTGGGTCATCCAATGCTTCTTCCTTCACTCGTGCTAGTGTTTCCAAATCCTTGATAAATGAAAGGCAATCCAATTGAATTATATAGCAATATTTATGCTGTATTTTATAATATATATACTTTAATTGCTTGAATTTTCTGTGATTCCAGTTGAACAAGTAGCTTCATCAATTTCTGGTAGCTACATCAAGAGTATCGAGTTGGTTGAAAATAAAATTTAAAGTTTGAAATTAATTGAAATTTCCCTACATAATTAACCTATTATACAGTGATTGAAATGGTACTTACTCAATTATAATAAGAACAGTAGCTTACAGAACTCACTCTTCGTTCTCCTTTAGTTTATGATGCTTCGATTCAAAGAAAAAGGGACTGATTTCTTCATCCTTGCTGAATAGTGAATCATGACTACAAGGAAGTGGCTCATTTTGCTCTCCTTCCTCCAAGTCCACGCGCTCTCTCCCTTCTACGATGGGCTGATGCTCATCTAGAATGGATGCAACAGTGACCATGGGGTGTTCAGAAGCAAGAAAGTCGTCCATTTTAACTTCGGAATCACGTGATCCATAGTTCTTTTATCGCTCCATAGGCGTTTGCAGAACACAGAGTAGGCGGGACTAGACCTAATAATAATAGACACTCTAAACTAACGCAACCGGGAAAGTTAGTTTAGAGTGTCTATATATCGCTAGACCACTTTAGAGCTGTTTCACCGGGGAGAAACCATGTCTCTAAAGTGGGAAGGGTTTGTTGGGGATTTGAAATCCATTGCTTCTCATCCACTTTTCTTCACTGCGTCAGTTGCTGGAGTTCATCTAGCAATTTGTCTTATTTGCTTAAAGTGGCTGTTCGGTCGCCAGGACGTAGTTCCTAAGGATTTGGAACCGGAAAGACGACCCATCCTCGAAGTAATCGAAGCAACTCGAGATGAACCCACTCACGTTGGCCTGGACCTTAATCTTCCTAAAACACCTCCTTTTCTGGCAAGGACGATCGTAAGACTGATTTTTTCCAAGTTCGGTGCCTGGTTTATGAGCCCCAAGCTCCACCGTTCGGTGGGAGTGGTGAAACTTCAAGGTCAGTTCATCCCCGAACCACCGACATTCTTCCCTCTGATCCCTCCCAACGTCAGCGAAGATGATGCACAGGACGAAGACACCCGGACATCACTGGTGGAGAAATTGTCCCTCTCTCGCATGAATGAAGGAACAGGTGCAGGTTTTCGTTTCCATTCCATAGCTGCGTACCACGAGGCCTACAGCCAGGGGAGGCTATCCCCGGTGGACGTTGCTAGAGCTGCACTTACAGCTGTCGCTGATTCGGATAAATGCAAAGCTCCTTTGAGAGCATTCAGCCAACTGGACGAACACAAAGTCATGGACCTTGCTCGAGCCTCTGCAGAGCGCTGGAAGAAGGGGAAACCACTCTCATTTGCAGACGGCATACCTGTGGCTATCAAAGAAGAGTACAAATGGGACCCTCTTATCTATCACTGTGGTTCAATGTCCATACCGTGCGGAACTGACAGTTTGCCTAACAGTGAGCTCGGTGAGAAGCTGCGGGACCAAGGTGCTATTGTTCTGGGCGTTACCAACATGAGTGAATTTGGGACCAGCCCTATTGGTACCAACTACAATGCTCTTCACAAAACACCACGCAACCCGTACAACACCGGCTGCTATACTGGAGGAAGCTCATCTGGTTCTGCAGCTTCCATTGCAGCTGGAATCTGTGCTCTCACGCTGGGCACAGACGGAGGTGGTTCAGTCAGAATACCTTCAGCCTTCTGTGGGATTGTCGGGATAAAACCCACGTATGGTCGTTTGGTAGACTCGGGAATGAAAGCCTGCTCATCAACAGTGGGTCACTGTGGTGTGCATGGAGGATCAGTCGCCGATGTGCTGCTTGGATATAATATGCTAGCTGGAAGGAACCCTTCCATTCCATCCTCTCTTATCCAGCCTCCCCTGTCTCTGAAAGGAGTAGATCTTGGCGACTTGAAAGGCCTTCGAATCGGGTACGATGAAGATTACTTGAAGGCTGCCTGTAGCGAGGTATTCCAACCATGCTTGGAATTCATCACAAAAGATCTAAAGGAACAATATGCAGAGGTGAAGAAGATAAAAATAGCCGAACTTGAGCTCACCCGCCTGGCCCATCTGATAACCATCAGCTCAGAGATGGCCTGTGTGAATGGTGCTGAGGTGCATAAGCACTTTGACAAGTTGAACACAGACACTCTGCTTGTTCTCGGCTCTGGATTGCACGTCAATAGCACTCTATACCTGAATGCACAGAAGCAGCGAACTAGAGCCATTGCGGTGTTGAAGAAGCTCTTTGAAGAAGTCGACTGCATCATCACCCCGACAACACCCATACCCGCACCTGAGATTGAAAGCACTGACCACAAATATGGCTGTACTGATTCAAGCGTCATTGCCAAGAGTGTGGCATATGTGTTCATTGGTAACCTCACTGGTGTCCCTTGCATCACACTCCCCATTGGCTACACCGAGGAAGGTCTACCAATCGGATTGCAAATCATGGGAAGATGGTGGGAGGAGAATGTCATTTTCCGAGTTGCCATGGTTGCTGAGAAAATTGTGGAGTATAAAGGTGGTCTGAGGAAGCCAAAAGTCTATTACGATCTCCTGGATCCAAAGTGACCTCTGGGCAAGTGGAGACTGGTCAACAGAGTTGTGTGTGTGTATGTAGTTTAGTGTTAGTGTGAACAGCAGAACAGTGCAATACTGAAACTCACATAATGGCTATTGCCTACAATCACTAGTTTTACTGAATAGCATGAACTCATTTCCTAACTGTTGATCATTAAAAGTGTTGTGAAGTCAATTTGGTATCAATGGATATTAATTGAATGCAGTCAAAACAATACTTATAATAATAGCACTAGTTCGTACAGTATATACTTAAGATTACAGTGTTTGCAATACAATATTATTATAGTATTGCCATTATAATGGAGTTCCATATTAATTTTAAACATTAAAAATTCCTTCCTTGAACAACACTTCAATTATGACTCAAATGGAGATACAGGAGGAGAGGGAATGGGAAGAAGAGATGAATTTGCCCAAAAGAGCTTCTTGTTCATTGAATAAGAATAATCAGATGATGCATTGCTTCACCACTGTGCGAATGGTGGGTTTGCTGTGCTTGTGGAAGGTGAATTTATATGCACTTGTGTTATATCGTCTTGCTATCCACGCCATTATCTGCCATTTTATCAGCTGTACACAATCTCAGTATAATCACACCTTGTAGACATATTCATTTCATTAATACATCACATCAACTTCTCCACTCTGTCTATCATGGATTGATACACAAACAAATCACAATATGACAATCATGCTCATAACAATGTATACAATTCTGTACAAATTACAGTAATGTGTATAATTCTGTACACATCACAATTGGCAATGATAACATACTTATTAATGAACATAAAGTGAGCTTCAGTAGAACCTCTCCCAAACATAGTAATAGTTATCGTAGGGTTGTAGGTTCCCCGAGAGAAGAAGGAGAATGTCCACCAGCCACCACACCCCCAGTCCTCCCAGGGTGAACATCTTGGCTAACCCCAAGCAGCAGTAACCCATGCACAGCCTGTCGATCCCACAGAATCCAAGAAACACCGAAAATAGAACCATTGTCGGAAAGAAGTATGCGTTGTACCTGAGAAGATGGAGTTGTACAGCAGAGTGAAGGTTCGTACTTGAAGTATTTGTACAATTTGTACAGGTACATGTGATTTTATGGTAAGTGTAGTGGCACAGCACATGTAGCTGTACAGTAAATGTGTGTGTGTACAGTACATGTGTGTTGGGTGGTTGTACAATACATGATCCATGTGTTAAGTACATGTATGTGTACAGTACATAAGTAACGTCTGTACAGTACATCTACGCGTACAGTACATAAGTAACGTGTGTGTACAGTACATATACATGTTTACAGTACATATGTATGTACAGAACATACGTGTGCCGTATATGTGTGTACAGTACATATGTAAGCCATATAGGTGTGTACAGTACATATGTAAGCCATATAGGTGTGTACAGTACATATGTATGCCATATAGGTGTGTACAGTACATACAACTGTGCGGTACAAGCATACACAAGGTAGGTACCTGATACAAGGCACATTTCTCTTCTTGAAACTCTTGGTCCCGTTCAGCCCACAACAGTCGACACCCATGAGAGCATCACAATTGACTGTTGTGTTCTCCACATCTTCAAAGTAGCCAAACCCAAACTGGAAACAAACAAACAAACAAACAC
This sequence comes from Chondrilla cf. caribensis, assembly GCA_964020155.1. NCBI lineage: Eukaryota > Metazoa > Porifera > Demospongiae > Chondrillida > Chondrillidae > Chondrilla > Chondrilla cf. caribensis. Next base: position 307,621 of record OZ026563.1, read on the forward strand.
ATAACCACACAATACACCAAACTGAAAACAAACAAACAAACAAACACATAACCACACAATACACCAAACTGGAAACAAACAAACAAACAAACACATAACCACACAATACACCAAACTGGAAACAAACAAACACATAACCACATAATACACCACTTGGCACACACAACAACACAAAACACCATTTTTCTCATGGAAGGGTATGGTCTGGCTATGAGAGACTAAATCAGACAAGATTCAACACAAAGCCTGTTCACATCACACAACAACACACAAGCTGCAATGAAAGAGGATAGCAGAGCCAATCAAGTAGAACTCACTGATGAGCAGCCATCGATTGTGTCATTTCTATTGGAGTGATTGATGACAATCACTGGGTTGTCACAGACGTAAAACTCTTCTGGTCTGAGAAGATGAAGGGATTTCTGACACAATGATGTTAAAGATAATCCATGTGCTTACTACATAACTACATGGGTTCACTACATGGAGTAATACACCCAGAGAATACTTCAAGGATGGTGAGCTAATCGGGTAGTACAGTCCCCACCTAAAACCACTCTGTCTAGTCTATAGTCCGTAAGATGGCTGGGCCTATAGCCTAATAATGGACTGGGACTACAGCTAGACATATGGTCAACAACTTACAATAAACAACAAGGAATTAGTGGGTTATTCGGTGGACAGACATCAAGATCATCCTGCGTACACGTATTTGGTAAGGTCCTGTTGAGAGAATACGCTTCACGAATAAACAAAGAAGTTATAAATGAACTGAATATTAACATGGCAGTGACATCCATTTTCTTTAAATCACGTGACTCATTTGGCGAAAATGGCCGATTACTACTAGCTTCTATACTGGACCAGGCATAATCGTAATGGAGTCCTTATTTGATGATGTGGAAGAACAGCAAGATGAAGAATCGTTTCAGACAGCTGATACATCAGAAGAAGATATATCGGGTGTTATGTCGCATTCATCTCCTCTAGAGAGCTCCAGTCTGACCAAATTTGTACCAGAAGACGATCCTTTGAAGCGGTATACGCTATACACTACTTACAATGGTACAGCGTTGAGTATGAGTATGTCGGACGGACAAGATACTTGGGAAGGTGAAGTAACAGAATCAGAGCTGCAAGATTTGGCCTCAAGTTCGAACATGGCGCCAGAAGAGCATCTTGCTGATACAATAAGAGCGCTACAAGGGGACAACGCGGATGGAAAGGAATTCGTATACTTAGTCACACGTGCCCCGAGTGGAAGCCGCCGTTTGGCGTGGAAGAAGTACCTCTCTGAAGACAACATAAAGTTCCAATTGGGAGAAGTTACCCTCCACCCCGTGTCCTCCACCCAGCGGTCCCATTTCGAGTTGTGTGATTATGCAATCAACAGCATATCCGAGCTCAAGCGCCAGGTGATGGCCATGAAGGCCGACAAGCAGAGGTTGATATCCGAGAGAGCGAGTGTTCTACGACGTCTCGAAGAATGTGTGTCTTTGAAGGAGGACATTGAAAGAGAGCTGTTTGGCAAGTTTAAAGTGGTCCTAAATGACAAGAAGTCCAAGATACGACAGCTTGGTGAGCAAGTTGAACTCCTTTTGGATGAAAATGCTCAACTTCAACAAAAGTTGAAAGACTTGCCTTTGACTGAGGGCAAAATGTCCTCCAAAGCACAAGAGAGTTCAGTCAATACGAAGGAATCGACCAAGGTATCCCCAGATACCGACGATGAAATGGATCTTGGAGCATCCGAGGACACAACACTTGGTGATGCCAAGACCAACGAAACCTTGGAGGTTTCTTCTTGTGGTCTTCTTGTGGGCGAGGAAGAAAAGGAGTACTCCCCACCAGTGAAGCGTCAGCGTCGGAAACCGAATGCCAGTCGTAGTGCTAGTGGTGGACCGGTTGCAGTACCCAAACTTACCACAAGAAAGAGATCGACACGACTGACCAAGGAGAACTCTCAAGGATCATCGTCATCCAAAGACAAATCAATGGAGTCCGATGAGCTTCTAAAATTACTTTGAAAATACTGGACTGGGCATTAGACATAGATATTTTTAATGTTTATTTGTAGTAAATATAAAGATAGTGGTAAAGTGTATATCTCGTACAATGTCTAGCTCCACATGTATGCATGTGACAGGGCACAATGGAGTCTGCAGGCGTTTAAAATGAAGGACAGAATACATCACATATACACGTAGTTGTAAATGTCAGTTCAGTTGTTTGTGGCATTTGATACATTATACCATCTCTAGAACCTGCAGGTGGAAATGAAGCCAAACAAATCAATTTTAACATGAAATGGGAATTGAAATGGGTCCACTGACTTTAATATAGCCATGACTGTTGGCGGCCAGGAGCACAGGGGAGTCCTATGGTGTGATAGGCAGGGAGATCAGGGAACATGCACATGTATGCATGTACAAACTACCAGTAGGTGCCCATATGTATGCATGTATGATTATGTACGTATGTGCACGAAAAATAGCTATACAGACATGCGTATATTATGGTGTGAGATTGTGTTTGGAGTGCTCTGTGGATGAAACTGACTTTCTTCCAAGCAACAGAGCTGACAAAATCTGTATCACTGGGGAGGTCGTTCGGCCTTGCCTGATAGCGGGTCAGACATAGTGTACGTAACCTCAACAAACGGTATTGAGAGGGGAGAGCACTCACCAGTACACTGCGAGGTATCATGAACCGGTACTCCAGAGAAGGTTTACCAAACGACTTCTCGTACACAAAACATCGATTATTTTCACTACCTAAATGTTGTAGGACTCAGCACATCACCTGGTGGAGGGCCTAGCAGGACACTCACAACACTATCCACACACATTGCAACATCCTCTCAAACATTGCAACATCCTCTCAAACATTGCAACATCCTCCCACACATTGCAACATCCTCTCAAACATAGCGACATCCTCCCACACACTGTACCTACCACAAACAATGTAGTCCCCATTTATCGATAGTCCCACAAAATTCTTTTCGTTGACATGTCCTCTGTATTGCTTGATGGTTGAACCACTTTGGTAGTCCCACTGTCTTAGCTCACTGTCCGTAGAGCTAAAATCACAACACATATACAAGTGTGTGTGCATGTGTGTGCATGTGTGGGGAGATGCATAGTATAAAATGACACCCAAACACACCGGCATCCACACCCACACAATATACTTACGCTGAAACAATATTTGAATCACTGATGAATTCTAAGTAGGAAACTGTCTTCCTGTGACCAGTTAGTTCGTGTATTGTTCGTGATGGATTTCTGGAGTCAGCCATGTGGATTAGGTGGTCTGGAAAGGGATCATGAAACAAGTCTAGTGCACACACACATGCACACACATGCGCACACATGCACACACACACACACACATGCACACACACACGCACACACACACACGCACACACACACACATGCACACACATGCACACACACACACACGCACGCACACACACACACACACACACACACTGTTCAGCTCACCAGCACCACCAAATGCAATGACATTCTGATAGGTTGGGTGAAACCTACAACAGCAAACATTAGCTGTTGACAGGAAGGTGGCTATGGAGTTGGGGGAATTCTTTGACCAAATCTTGACTGGAGGAACAAAATACACAGATCATCACAGGAAGCATAGTTTTCTCAAACAACCCATCATTTGAGCACCATATGTATGTAAATACACTTGAATACACACATACATATGCACCTCACACAAAGAATGCATGTACATACCTTTATTGTCATCAGAAGCTGACACAAACAAGTTCGGGTTAGAGGGATTCCAGTGGACAGACCAACTTCTCTTTTCATGTTCCTAACAGACAAAAGGAAAGGTGTGTCTATAGACAAGTTACAGAAACACAAACAGAGCAGCAGGGACCAGCCAATGGCGTCCAGCCAATGGTGTGCAGCCAATGGCCGGTGTGCAGCCAATGGTGTCCAGCCAATGGTGTGCAGCCGATGGCTGGTGTCCAGCCAATGGTGTGCAGCCGATGGTGTGCAGCCGATGGTGTCCAGCCAATGGTGTGCAGCCAATGGTGTCCAGCCAATGGTGTGCAGCCAATGGTGTCCAGCCAATGGTGTCCAGCCAATGGCGTCCAGCCAATGGTGTGCAGCCAATGGTGTCCAGCCAATGGTGTCCAGCCAATGGTGTCCAGCCAATGGTGTCCAGCCAATAGTATCCAGCCAATAGTATCCAGCCAATGGTGTGCAAGCCAGTGCTCACCTTGAACATCCTGACACTCTGACCTGTTGAGGCATCGAACAAGGTCAGGTCGCCTTCGTAGTCAGCGGAGATTATGTCCGACATGAGGTACTTGTTCCAAGACACAGAGCTGTGAGGGCCAGTTACGCAATAACAGATGAGAGTTGCATAATCAATGCAGTCTGCTACACAGTGTACCTCAACTTGCTCTGGCACTCCAGCTGCAGTGTCGGGGAGGAATACAGGGAATTGTTGTGAATAACTGTTTTGTAGTCATAGAGCTTGATCTTCTGTGTAACTCCGCCCACAGCAAACATTGACGAGTCAGCATTAAATTCAATACTGCGGACAAAGTGGAATATAACGAGAATAAGGACAGAGTAGAACATGTAGATATGTTGTATGCCAAAAATGATAACGTACATGTAAAAACCATGTGCGTACACAGTGTGTGTGTGTGTGTGTGTGTGTGTGTGTGTGTGTGTGTGTGTGTGTGTGTGTGTGTGTGTGTGTGTGTGTGTGTGTGTGTGTGTGTGTGTGTGTGTGTGTGTGTGTGTGTGTGTGTGTGTGTGTGTGTGTGTGTGTGTACATGCATGTGTGTGTGCATGCATGTATACATGTTATGTGCACAGAGATGTACCAGTATGTACCAATATGACCACCTACACTGCTGCACTAACCAGGACGCAATGCATGTACCAGTGAATGAACTGTCTCCAAAAATTATAGTAGCAAGATCTTTGAACGTGGAGTATTCCAGGAATTTGGAGAGTTCGCTGTGGAACTCCATCAAGCTGTCCCTTTCGGCTGGACCTGTGCGTTGTGCAGACATGACATGACATCACCCCAACACATGGCTACACGCAGCCTCTCACCACGGTGACTGCAGTGTTGATAGTAAAAGTCTTTAATTTCCCCCAAGCAGGAATCTGCCTTGATCTTCTTCATGGTCAAGGAGACATCAGGCCTTCCAGTCTACCAAGGGCACAGACACCGTTAAAGGTGATACAATGGTTCCTGTCAATCCCTCCACTGCTTTACCTACCAACCTTCCTAACTTCCACAATTTTCCAGTACAAATATAATTGAAAATCAGTGATGTATGTCCAGTTCATCTGCCAAACTCGCTAATCCACCCAATTTTTCGAGAAAAAAATATGGTAGATCAACGAGCATTCATTGTATGAAGAAAGTCTGGGTTCCTAGGCCATTGCTACACCCATCCACGGGCTGTGTTGAGGAGATGGGATCAGGGACATAGTGGGACCGGCTAGCAACAATGGCTCAATATGGTGGAAGTCATACAACAGACTCCATCAAAGAGGCTTCCCTAATATTCCCACATAATAATATTCATAGGAAATAATATTATTCATAGGAAATCGTGAATACTGTTATACCGCAAAAAATGGCTAACTGCTCAAAGGCTCTCATAACTGTTGATAGGGGAAGATAATCGACAGAGCCAGACAGAAACAACCACTCGAACGTGCCTGGGCAAGCGTCGTGTTAATCGAATTAACACCGCCAAGATCAATAACACTCTATACACGTCTATAATACATAGCACAAATACCATTGTAGGTATACATACTAATTCAAAAACGCAAAAATAAAAACGTTTATAAACGTGAATAAAATCAATTATACTCGGTCCCCCGTGGATAAGTTTGATTGGTCGAATATTTTGATATTTAAACGGCGTTTGCAACTACTGTGAGCAGTGTAGTGAAGATAAGATCAAAGGGACACAATCTAAGGTTAGTCAGAACAGCTAGCTGTGGATAAGGTAGTACTATAGGGAGTCCTAGCTTCTGTATCAGGTCAGGCAGTGAAAAACTTGTGCAGCTCAAACAGAACTAACTTGAGAGGGGAGTGAACCTCGTGTTTGCCAAGGGGAGAAGTAGCTTACACTAAATAATAATACAATGCGTGATTTTGATCACCTTCATGCTGCCCAGGAATGACTCCTCCCCCTGTAGTGGTGTGTCCGGGATATTAAAGAGGACACCTCCCTCAAGCGAGGGCTTGAGCTCTCCTGCCTTCAGTTCTGTTGGCAGCCCTGGAGGACTCTGACTGCCCTGTGAGAGCATCAGTCCTGATGGACCAGGGCCGTCTTGGGACAGGCTGGGGAGCTGTGAGTCAGAGGGGACCTGCTGGAAGGATGAAGGCACCAGCTCTTCGGTAACCTGTTGGACAGCCTTTGTGAACTTATCTTGTTCCTCCTATTGAAGGTAAGCACACACATCCAACTTTAACGTTTGTCACTCACTGATATCAAACACAGTTGTGCCAGGAGAGTGCTTGCCAGCTGTGCATGCTTACCTGTATTATACACGTTCATTCCACACACACACACACACACACACACACACACACACACACACACACACACACACACACACACACACACACACAACAGGCAAAAAAGGATGACCTCATTCAATTCGGAGTCAAAACATTTCAAAACATCCTAGCAACCAACCAAACAATGGCTATCACCATGGCAGTGACAAACACCACATCACACACTTCAGCTCTTCTTAGATCTTTGTCAACTTTATCTGATTCTTCTAGTAACACTTGTACCTCCTAAAGTGTCAGAACAAGGTCTTTGTGGAGTGATATACTGTACAGAACGTACACCATGTACACACACACACACACACACACACACACACACACACACACACACACACACACACACACACACCACAAAACACACACACAACACACACCACAAAACACACACACACACACACACACACACACACACACCACAAAACACACACACACACACACACACACACACACCACAAAACACACACACAACACACACCACAAAACATACACACAACACACACCACAAAACACACACACACACACACACACCACAAAACACACACACACACACACACACACCACAAAACACACACACACACACACACACACACACACACACACACACACACACACACACACACCACAAAACACACATACACAACCCAATAAATTTAATTCAACTCACTGATTTGACTACAAAACCAATACGTTCACTGACAACATTTTTGACCACATTTTAGCAACAATGGTACCATTCACCTTTTGTTTATCTCCTGAGATTTTCCTGAGACAGTAGACAAGCATCTCCATTCGCTCTTGTTTGGCCCTCTACACATGGAAATATCATATACTGTACATCAACAGTAATCACACACACACACACACACACACACACACACACACCTCATGCAACTTACAATATCTTTTCGTTTCTTCCGCTCTGTAAGGTACAGACTGAGGGCATCAGCCTCTGAAGACACAAAAGGAGGACAACACCAATGCACTCACTCTCAACACTTGACCACAGAACAAAGACTGTATTAAAACTGGAAGAACAACTTACTTAATTAGCTTAAAATGTAATATCTCTACAAACTGGAGGTACCTCTGCCTATGTATATATGGTGCACCTGTTGGCCGGGTTGGTAGCGGATTGCTGTTGCTACTGGACCACTCTCTACTTTGGGACAATGTGAACCAGCTGCCAGGTTCACATCTTCAATTTGGGGATTTAAATATGGGATGGAATTATTTTAAAGTGGGAATGGGAAATCTTAAACATGAACTGAACTAAATACAATACTACTGACTTAATGTATACAATGGTAAGAGTTCTTCCAGTTGGAAACAATTGACAGTTAACTTCCTGTTACAAATTAACAGTTCACTTCCTGTTACAAATTTATGGACTAACTTTCAAACACTTTACTAAACAGCTTACTTTCTTGCTCACCTGTTTCTGGTAACTCATCTACTTGTTTGACTATGAGTTTGAGACTTGGAGTCTGTTGTTTGGGAAAAATATGTTGCATTGTGAACAACATACTAATAGTAGTTGATAGCAAAATCACACTGATGATGGTTGATAGCAACACTGATAGTGGTTGATAGCAACACTGATAGTGGTTGATAGCAACACTGATAGTGGTTGATAGCAACATCACACTGATGATGGTTGATAGTGACATCACACTGATAGCAGTTGATAGGACTAACTAGAGAATGGTTTTCTTTCCACCTTTTAAACTTCTGGACAATTTGGTTCACTGAACACAAGAAAGTAAACCAAGTGAGTACCTTTTGTATGTGTATATGTGTGTGTGCATGCGTGTGTGTGTGTGTGTGTGTGTGTGTGTGTGTGTGTGTGTGTGTGTGTGTGTGTGTGTGTGTGCATGTATGTGTGCACGTGTGTGTGTGTGTGTGTGTGTGTTTGTGCATTCATGTGTGTGCGTGTGCGTGTGTGCATACATATGTGCACAAAACATGGTGTTTATTAGTTTCCCTGCTAAACTCACAGAAGTGGTTGGGTATGGTAGCTCTGGTTGGTTTCAAGGCCATTCTACACTGAGGACATGCATTACTCTGCTGAAGCGATTGCATAATACATTTCCCACTGCAGATATACAAGGGTACTGAGTTGAAAGTTACATTGCGCAATGCATCCACTGCCTACCAGAAGCTGTGACCACAGATGGTGCTGTGAGGCTCGCTGAGAATCTGAGAACACAACGGACTGGAGGGGGGAGATGGTGAGAGGATTCATGTCTCAGTTTACAAAAGGAGGGGAATTGTGTAGAAATATGTGATGAGTTTATATTAATACATTATAGCATTAGTGGTATACATATATACATAGGCCCGTAATCCCCATTTTGATTCCTAAGTGAAATGGCAAACCCCATTTTCATTCCAAAACCTGACCTTCCCAGATTGCAAGTTTTAAACTTCCAATCAAATGTCCACTAGTCCAAATTATCATCACCATCATTATTGCCACTAATACCACTACTATCACCATCACCACTGAAAACCATCACCATCACTGCCATCACAATTACCATCACCACCCCCACTACAACCACCATCATCACCACTACCACCATCACTACCACCACCATCACCACTACCACCATCACTACCACCATCATCACCACTACCACCATCACTACCACCATCACCCCTACCACCATTACTACCACCATCATCACCCCTATCACCATCACGTACGGGTACCTCTACTGCTATTACTACCACCACCACGTTCTTCCATATCAATTAGCTGAAGACAGGTGGGTGCTATTGCAGGAGAGAACAAGCCCAAGTTGACCCACGCAAACACACAAACTGACCCTTCAGCCCGCCCACACACTCATAATCAATCACTTATCCACTGCTCCGCAGCTGATGATGCTGGCTGCAAACAGCGTGGGACTTTCCCAGGTTTATACATCTATGCAAACCTGATTACACTGCCACTCATAGCGAAACGTACTCAATGCAATGTTACATGTATGTGTGCACACAAACATCACTTTATACTAACAGCAGACGCTAAGAAACCTCTCAACTGAACAGAGCAGTATTCATTTAGCGCTTTTACCGCTTCAGTGATCTCTGCAGGAAAGATTCTGCCAGAGTGTCTGTTTGAACTAGTAATGACAATTGAGCCAAATATGGCACGAAGAATGCATGCGTGAGGCGTCCTGCCTCAACCACAAGGTGTCAGCTATGGCACAATAGAACATGCCCATCACCCCACACAAACCAAAGAGAAGTGCCAGAGAAGGTTACTAGGACTCATGGCCTTTTCCACATCCGTTCACCACAGAGGCTCGTGACCGTAGCAAGAAGCTTATGAAACAATGAAACGTTGGGTCACCGAGTACAAATGATAATGATATTCATTGCAGCAGCATCTTGGGTAGCATCAATTTTCACCACACTGCCTCACGGGAGATGGCATGAAAAGGGTTTGTCATGGCCTTGTTAGGCTGGGAGGATTCTGTTAGATTTAGAATTTTACATCTAACCAGCATGTACATCTTACAGAACCTACCAGAGATAATCGGCCTCTGTAAATTCCATGTCAGCTGTAACTGTATGGAAAAATAAAATATATTGTTGAGGGGTGAACTATCTGTTGAATGGAAGAAATCTTCTGTAGTTACCTCCGCTGGAAATTGTAGAAAGACTTTGTGAAAGAGAGGAGGAGGAACTAGTCTTCCTTCTCTTGTTCTTGCTCATTTTCAAGCTTTCTTCACCACGAATTTTTACAAGTGAATTTATTACAATAACTGTTGACCTATCATATACGCTGCCCTGTACTAATATACACGAATATACTCGTAGTTTATGTATAAATTGTTAGCCCTAGACTCATTATATAAACCGGTAGACATAATAGGCTCGTTAAAGTCAGTATATCTTCGTATACTATGGAACAGTGGCCCATTGACTGCGGGGATTCCCCGATGGCACGTGGTCGCACTCCTTTTTCATCCTATTCATTTTGTATTTCTTCCCGTGCTCGGGATGTCGCCACTTGTACGTGTTTCTGTTGTCCTTGTTCGGTATCTGTTCGAGGCACCCATTCGCATCTCCTCTAAAAGATTGTCCAGCGTTTGCAGTATGTGAATAACATATGATCGACTTGATGAATATTCACAAAATACCTTTATAATAATAATTATTTGTGTTCGGTAGTCAGTCTTAATTCTGCTTGTGTGGTTCTGGTACAACCTCGGATCGAACACGCGAGAACTTTGGAGTAGAAGACGTTAAAGGGAACGTCTCCAGAGAGAATTTTTTCTATTACTATGTAAAAACAATATTATATCCATGTTAATTTCACTGATATTAACCGATTATACGTGTAATTTTGTGGACAGTAGTGGTACCAGATGGATAGGATATTTGTTGCTTGGCAGCCATCCAGCTGCATATATGTGTGTGTGTGTGTGTGGATATAAGCTTCTATTAACAGACAGAGAGGTGGAAGATATGCTTTTATACAATATATTGCAGGAATCATACACAGTACAGTATATTATTACAACATTGTTCTAATTATATAGCCCTAATATAAAACCCAATCATTTTGTATCAAACCACATAAATTAATATTAAATCACATTGCGATGTATCCACTTACCATCACCAGTTGAATAAGGGTCACTACAGGAATTAGCTAATTGTATGAAATACACACATTGAATAAACAGTAAGCCTTGAATTATTAGCATATTTAGTGCAATTAATACAGCAAAACATGTTAATAATAATAATAATAATAATTAATTCAACGACACACATACACTCAAACACGCAGTAACTTGTACATACACAAATAATGTGTTTAGTTCTAACACTGCAAAGCAGCACGGTATGAATAGTGGGGACAAACACAATAGCTACATACACAAGAATTCATTTTTCGTCCTTCAAATTTCTTTGACATAGTTCGCGGGGAAGAGTCCATGCTGGAGGGGTGCAGAGCAAGGCAACAGGATAAAGACTCCCAGTAGTGGGCAGCCATTTATAAGTTCACATGTGTACGGACTTCTAGTTCACTGCCTGAGGAGCACCCAGTGATAGACATTGATACACTCCCCAACACCAAGGACACACCCCTTGACAACACTGGAGGTTCGGCAACTCCCCAACACCAAGGACACACCCCTTGACAACACTGGAGGTTCGGCAACTCTCCAACACCAAGGACACACCCCTTGACAACACTGGAGGTTCGGCAACTCTCCAACACCAAGGACACACCCCTTGACAACACTGGAGGTTCGGCAACTCCCCAATACCAAGGACACACCCCTTGACAACACTGGAGGTTCGGCAACTCTCCAACACCAAGGACACACCCCTTGACAACACTGGAGGTTCGGCAACTCCCCAACACCAAGTACACACTGTCCTCTCATATACCGAGGCAGCTCATTTCCCATCACATATAGTCACGGTCACTTACGGAACAGACAGTACTTACTTTGCCCTGCAACTCCCCCAACCACCAGTCTTTCTTTCTTGTATCCTTTGAAAGTATCTTGATTTTACTGTGAGTCTGAATCACAGAGAACAAATGGTCACAAATTGTAGGTTGTACAGAATGTACAATTAAACTTATATGTATATAGTAAAACCCTCTCTATTGAGGACAAAGAAGTGTATGATTTATGTAAATTTATTCCCTCACACAGACAGAATGTGAATATATTTACATATATATACATATACACACTTTCATTTTCAAATGTATACACATACACACACACACGCACACACGCATGTACGTACACACACGCGCACGCACACACACACACACACGCACACACACACACATGCAGACACACACACACACGCACACACGCATGCACGCACGCACGCACACACACACGCACACAGATCGGGACCATACCCTAATGCTCAGTTCATCCGGAAACTCTGCAGTGAAGTTAAACATGGCCACACACCATTCACCATCATCGTTGTCTGGACCGTTCACTCTGGATGGTAGTGGAGGTGATATTGAGTCCTGTACTGTGGCTCCACTGGAGGTCCGTCGAACAGATTGCTGTCCTTGTATCTCTGGGTGGACTGGCAGACTTATTCTTTTTGAATCAGAAGGAGTGTGGTGCTGGTTGAATGGAATAGCTGAAGTGCTTGTTGGTCTTCTACTGCTCTCTGAAACAGATCGCCTCGAGTGACCATTCCCCATAGTGGACGCTACTTCCTTGAAAGGATATCGGAGGGTTGTGTCCACTCCAGGGAAACTCAAACCAAGGGAGTTCACTCGGTAGTAGTCCACCAGCTCCTACAGGTATGCACATAACAACCACAGTGAAAAATAGGGGCTATCATGACAATACTCAGCTAAACCCATGTAGACAGACATATGTACGTACATATGTACAAAAGGATCGACACCAAACAAAGAGAAAAAATAGACATAACACAGACAGACAGACAGACCAAACCAAGACAAGAGTCCTTACCACAACATTATTGAAACTCTTTGCATCCGATACGAATAACTTGTTATTTGTGTTGTGTTTCTGTATTTTGATGTGCCTGGGGGTCTTCTTCCACCTGATGCACGGAAATACACAACGTCTGACAGTGCACAGGTGTAGTCTGCTGTGGGTAGTGTGCGTGCACAGGTGTAGTCTGCTGTGGGTAGTGTGCGTGCACAGGTGTAGTCTGCTGTGGGTAGTGGACTGTGTGTGTGCACAGGTGTAGTCTGCTGTGGGTAGTGTGCGTGCACAGGTGTAGTCTGCTGTGGGTAGTGGAGTGTGCGTGCACAGGTGTAGTCTGCTGTGGGTAGTGTGCGTGCACAGGTGTAGTCTGCTGTGGGTAGTGGTGTGTGCGTGCACAGGTGTAGTCTGCTGTGGGTAGTGTGCGTGCACAGGTGTAGTCTGCTGTGGGTAGTGGAGTGTGCGTGCACACGTGTAGTCTGCTGTGGGTAGTGTGCGTGCACAGGTGTAGTCTGCTGTGGGTAGTGTGCGTGCACAGGTGTAGTCTGCTGTGGGTAGTGGAGTGTGCGTGCACAGGTGTAGTCTGCTGTGGGTAGTGTGCGTGCACAGGTGTAGTCTGCTGTGGGTAGTGTGCATGCACAGGTGTAGTCTGATGTGGGTAGTGGACTGTGCGTGCACAGGTGTAGTCTGATGTGGGTAGTGGACTGTGTGTACACAGGTGTAGTCTGCTGTGAGTAGTGGAGCGTGCGTGCACAGGTGTAGTCTGCTGTGGGTAGTGTGCGTGCACAGGTGTAGTCTGCTGTGGGTAGTGGAGTGTGCATGCACAGGCAAGAGATGACAGCACTCACCGGAGGGCAACAGCGTATTGGCCATAGCGCTGATCGCTCTCTCGAATGAGGAACACCCCGTCTTTTTGGCCCTGCAGCAGCTGCTCTGCCTCCAAGCGGGACATGCAGCCAACGAAATATGGTCGGTTCCTCAGACTCTCAGATTCAGGGCTCCTCGGTGACAGCGGAGAGGGGGTGGGGAAGCTGGGGAGTGGTGGAGAAGCAATGAACACAGCTGAAGTTCATTGATTGAAAGATAACCATACAAACCTCAGTCCAGTCCTAGCATCTTCTTTCTACAATAATCACAGAAAGGGTTGTCATCAAAATTATATGAAATTATCAATGAAAATTTTACATATTTAGTAGACATTTGTCATAGATCACCTTTCTTAAATAGCTTGGAGGGACTTTCCCTTTATTGCCTGTTTTCAAGGATATCACCTACAGTATACATACATTTTGTGGTAGATGTTGGAAACCATGTGACGGTCACATGATGCTACTACCATGACATACCTCCCACCAGTGTGAATCACATGCCTCTGCTATTTCCACCTCCTCCCCTTTGGCCAGCATCAGAGCTCGACGAGTGTTGGTTGCACTGACAAAGAGAGGGTGATCGTACCTGTGGCACAGGGCACAGGAGACACAGTAAATAACAACAAGCTGATAAACAACTGTAAATAATAAGTTGCAAGACAATTGTAAATGACAATAAGCTGAAAAACAGCTGTAAATAACAACAAGTTGCAAGATGATTGTAAATAACAACATGCTGCACGATGACCACAAATAACAAGAAGCTGCAAAATGACTAGAAAAGTGATCTGCGATAAACAACAACAACAAGTACACAACATCAAACTCACTTTTCCACGGCATAGTATATGGTTCCGGGTCCTGTGTGTGGAAAAGGCATCACCTCAACAATAAGTACACAGCAAATAAACACTACCTTCACACACACACACACACACACACACACACACACACACACACACACACACACACACACACACGTACACACACACACACACACACACACACACACACACACACGTACACACACACACACACACACACACACACACACACACACACACACACACACACGTACACACACACACACACACACACACACACACACACACACACACACACACACACACACACACGTACACACACACACACACACACACACACACACACACACACACACACACACACACACACACACACACATAGTTATGGTACATGAACACATATGTACCTCCACACACACAGTGCATAACACACAACTCTCACACACAGTCACACTGCATGGACACACAGCTTAACACTCACGAGGGATATGGCTGTCTTGTTTGGGTATTGACAAAGGAAAGCGTGGTTTCACACTGAGTTGGTTCTGTCTCCTGGACTGAATGGACCATATGTAAGAGAATTTGATATATCAGTAATTTTACATGCATGCATGTATACACACACACACACACACACAGAGAGAGAGAGAGAGAGAGAGAGAGAGAGAGAGAGGGGGGGGGAGGGAGGGAGGGAGGGATATTGAGGGAGGGAGAGAGAGATATCTACATCACACACCTGCAATGAAAGACACACGCATGCACACATACACACACACACACCAGTTGGTCCATATCGTCAGGAGGCCTAGATGGACATAGATTGACGGATGCTAGGCACTCCATGTGGCACGGAGCAAGACAAACTGGAACAAAGAAGCAAAAAGCATCCATTTGAAGAGATGTGGGGCCAGGGTGCACTCAACCACATCCTGCCTACATGCACAAATCTAGCCAGCAGATTACTATGCAGTAGTGCCAAAGGACCTACTTTGACACATGTATCCTTGGAAGTATGTCCCCCAAAGTAACTTGCTGCAGACAGTACACATGGATGGGTTTGAAAAGGACTCCAGTTCAAAGTCATGATGGCCTGCAGCAACAAAAAAACTCTCTCTCTTTGTGCATGTGTGCATGTGTGTGTGTGTGTGTGTGTGTGTGTGCGTCTGTGTGTACATGTGTGTGTGCGTGCATGTTAAAGGAACACATGGTGTACCTTTGTGTGCATGTATATATGGTTCTGCACTGTATGCCAGCCATGTTGTTAGGTGCAATGGTACACCAAACACAGTGCATCGTAAGACACACAGGTTTGTGTACACAAACAATAGCCATGACTGTCAGATGTGATATTGCACAGCTGCTTGCCTTATTGGACACAATGAAGACCTGTCAATAAGTTCAAAACTGTGCAGGGACACCCAAAAATGTGCAGGGACACCCCAAATGTGCAGGGACACAATAAAATGTGCAGGGACACCCCAAATGTGCAGGGACACAATAAAATGTGCAGGGACACCCAAAACTGTACAAGGACACACCAAACTGTAAAGGGATATGCATATATGTATATACACACATTATACAATATTATGGCTGTTTATATAGTAACTATGGCAACTATGGTAACCATGGTTATAAGTATTCGTACCTTGATTATAGAAATGAGGCCTAGCTCTTCTCCTGAAGAAGGTAAAGGGAAATAGAGATTATTGAAGGTGTGGATCACACACACAGAGAGAGAGGCTCTTGAAATCCAGAACAAGGCTTTGAAACTAACTTGGACTCTTCGAAGGCTTTAATCCACTGATCCTTGATATCAGCTGCCTGTGAGTAGCACACCATGCTATGTGGACCACTTGTATTACTTGCACCTACATGTGTATATACATACATGAACAAATGTGCATGTAATGTGGACAGTATTTACACAGTAGCAGTCACACAGTACACACATTACACACAGTACGCACAGTCCACACAGTACACACAGTCCACACAGTACACACAGTACATACAGCACATACAGCACATACAGTACACACAGTACACACAGTACACACAGTACACACAGCACACACAGCACACACAGTACACACAGTACACACAGTATACACAGTACACATAGCACACACAGTACACACAGTACACACAGTACACACAGTATACACAGTACACACAGTACACACAGTATACACAGTACACACGGGACACACAGTACACATACGTAGTACACACTAAACAGGTACGTACAAACAACTCCTTAGGACAAACACAGGCAGCACAATGCACTCCTCCCACAACTACAAAGTAATATGTACACAAACAAATAAACCTAATCAAATTAGCTTTACATCATTCAATTAATTATTAGTTTAAATTCCTGTTGTACACACAAAAGCACACACACACACACACACACACACACACACACACACACACACACACACACACACACACATGCACACACACACACACACACACACACACACACACACACACACACACATGCACACACACACACACACACACACACACACACACACACACACACACACACATACACACACACACACACACACACACACACACACACACACACACACACACACACACACACACACACACACACACACACACACACACATGCACACACACACACACACACACACACACACACACACACACACACATGCACACACACACACACACACACACACACACACACACACACACACACACACACACATGCCACTAACCTACAGGTACAGTTATTCTGAATGGATATACAGTCTGTACAAATGAGAAATAACATACACATGGTTAAATACATACAACATGTGCTTCTCCCAGACAAACACGATGAAAGAAGTTCCCACTTTTTTGCCTTGGTGCTGATTCGGCAGGTCAACAACAGTTATTGGCACGATCTCAATAACATCCTTCATGTAATAGCGGATGGGTCCAATTCCCTGGGGAGTCAGAGAAGACATCAACGTGCCGTACAGGACGATAATGTCCCAATGTGCTCAAGTGTCAGACTCACCAACACCTTCTTCTGTAAGTTGCACACCACAAGACTTTTGTCAAACAGAAAGAACCATCTTTGGGGTCGACAATGAACCATCATTAAACATTGTATGATCAAAATATCATCAAGACTAAAAAAACCATATCGAAGACTGCCTAACCATCATAGATGCCTATCAAACTAAACTATCACCAATAACTATTCACCTATCATCAATTATTGTCCAGCTATCATGACTATCCAACTATCACTATCAACTATTCCGTGATGTATCACCACCGACCATCAAACTATCACGAGACAATCACAGATCTACTGTGACTATCAATCCAACATCAATCTGGTCATGATGCCATCACAGCCATCAGTGACACCACTAACCTTTTCTTCGCTTCCCTCTCATCATCCGTCTTCACCTTCACTTCACCATCATTACGGAAACGACCAAGATTTGTAACACCCTTAGTAATCAATAAACAATGACGTTAGGAATCATAGTACAATTGAGTTTGTTGGGTACACAAGTGAACACAAACCTTCCAGTCATTGATACTGTCGTCATTAGCAACAGATTAGAATGTGTGTGAGCGTGTACATGTGTGTGTGCATGTGTGTGCATGCAAGTGTGTGTGTGTGTGTGTGTGTGTGTGTGTGTGTGTGTGTGTGTGTGTGTGTGTGTGTGTGAGGGAGGGAGGGAGGGAGGGAGGGAGAGAGGGAGAGAAAGGATAGAAGTGTTGTTAGCATGTGGACTCACCAAATCAACCACATTTGCACACCAACACAGAAGGAACTAACCTACACTGAATTTCATTTACTAATTTCATATGCTCAAAATCTCTTTTTGTTTCATTAATGTATTTAGCAATGTCCTAAACAAACAGAAGTAAATCTCACTCAATGATGATTTCTAGAGAAGCAATACAGTTCATATAATGACCAAGATACGAGCACATACATACAGTATATGCACACAATATATAATGTATACATATGCATGTGTGTATGTGTGTTTGTGTACATGTGAGCATATACATGTGTGTACATGTGTGTACGTGTGAGTGTGTGTGTGTGTTTGTGTGTGTACATGTATGTACATAGGTATGAATGTGGTGGACACGTATATTTTAACTTCAAGTCTTGGAAAACACAGCAACTGGTTTTCGGGTAGCATTGGAGGCAATATACCTCCACACAAGTGAAGTGGCATTTAAAGCACCCGGGCTCTTAACCTCTCCAGGATTCACAGAACTTACCTGCAGTGTATCAAGAACTGCTGTCAAGTTAGTCAAATCAGCTGAGTTCCTAGGGACCTTCTTCTCTGCACATTTCAGCAGTTCCTGACCAACAGGATACAAACAATCCAAATCAGCAGATATCCCCACCAGTATCATGGAAGACGTGCTATACGTATGAACATTGAAAGACAAACCTTCACAAGAAGAGGATATTTGAGGATTCTCTGCATGGGAACACTCAGCAGATCGCTGAGAGGGAACCTCTGCGAGGATTTAGTCATTGTTTCATTCATTATCTTCCCCAACTCCTTGCTCTCCTGGAGCTGCTTAGCCTGGAAAATCAGAAGAGAAGGACATTGCAATGATAGTGGACACCTGGGGCACCTGTTGGTATCCTAGCAACAGGTAAAATGGCTGTACAGTACACAAACCCTCTTAGTAGCAGAAGGGAGAGTATAAGCATAGACTCCATACTGTAACAGCCCTTGATGCTGCAGAAATGACAACAGTTGTACGACAATTAAAAGCAATACAGACAACAAGACCACATAACAGATATTTCAACAAACTGAGCACGGAGTGGAACATATGTACATATGTAGGTACCTCGTTGAGAAAGTAAGCCGTTACATCCATTTGAGGGTTATTGACGCAATATTCGAATCCTTCAATTAATTTCTTGTGAGAAGGGAGAAGTTTGCTTGGCATCAGGAAGAGGAGAATCAAGTCATCTTGAGTGAGATGAGGTTTGAGAGCTTGTTGGTATGTCTGGTGGAGGATACAGTGTAGACAGCTCAGTTGATTAAGGGCCTGTACACTGTAACACACCCACCCACCTACCCACCCACACACACACACACACACACACACAGACACACACACACACACACACACACACACACACACACACACACACGGACACACACAGACACACAGTGAGAGACAATTAATCCACAGTTTAGCAGACAAAGGCCATGTATGTACTTGGTGTTTGAGCTGAACACCCAACCAACCTCTGCTATCAGGATTAGTACACTAACAAAACTCTTCTCTGTCTCCAACAGTTCCAGCATTATGTGGTGCTTCTTTTCATCATGGGTGTGAGCCATCGCAGTGTGCTGTAAACAAACAACAAACAAATAACAATAAAAACAAGACTTTGTATACGATCACACATATACACAACACACACACACACACACACACACACACACACACACTCACACACACACACACACACACTCACACACACACACACACACACTCACAACACGCTGGTAAGTGACAATGGCTGCATATATACTATCATCTCCATAGATATCCTCTTCCTCCTCCACAGGGACCACATCGTACACATTATCCTCGATATTCTGGGCTGACCTACATTCAAACAGACAATTGGTGCACTGTACGGTGATTCTGTGTGCGGGGGATTACTGTTAGTGATGTGTTCTGTTTCGACTAAAACTGAAATAAACACGAATAATTGCATAATTTGATTTGGAGGAAACTTGTGGGGCTGCCACCCCCACACCTAATTACTTGCAAACTAGTGTATTTTCTGTGATTGAGCCATTACACCCCTCCACAGTCCCAAAGGAGTATTTGGCATTGAGGATTGTCCATGTTTTTCAAACAATTCACGATAATTTATAAGTCAGATTTTGAACAGTGAGCACTTGTCTTCCATTTTCTTGTACAACACGTGAATTCATGGACAGGTTGCGTTGTGGGTGTTCGTCACAAGAGTCTCTACTGCACGTATCCAATGACTTGAACGAGTCCAGGAGACAACATGGCTTGTGGTACCACATGAATAATAACGTGTAAGTACACGCAAAATGCATATGTGAGAACATACATGTGTACATAGAGTAAGCTGATTAACTGTTAACAGATATTTGGTTACTTATAGCGGATAGTCTGTTGCTGCTAATGGTTAACCGTCTATGAGGTAACTGACAAATGGTTAGTTTTGCCATGATCCATACTGTACACACACAGTACATATGTACACACAGTATGTACACACAGTATGTACACATACGTATGTACGTAGGTGTATGTCCCAATGTACGTAGTACTTGGGGTAACTGATGCAGAAGCACAGAATACACACTGTAGGCGAGTGTGCCAGTCAGGAGAGGATGAGGGTCACATACCAGGCTAACTCCTCAAGATTGGCGTAG
>OZ026563.1:333823-388823 GCA_964020155.1 Chondrilla cf. caribensis
ATTTTGGTGTCTAATTAATTTCAAATGTCCTTTAATTAATAATCTATATTGTCCTTTTAGGTGTGTCTGCAAATGATTCAGCTTTGAATCAACCGTTGCCTGGGCAACACTATGTAAATTCATCAATGAACTCCAGCACCAACCCAATGTACACAACCAACCAAAGTTAGTCCAATTCAATCGCTTATTGTACAGGTAATTGGGGTCACATGGGATGGAGTGGGAGGGGATGTGAATGATGGGATGCGTGTCACCGAGAGATGGATTATGGGATGTGAATGATGGGTGCGGGTCACAGAGAAGTGGATTATGGGATGTGAATGATGGGATGTGGGTCACAGAGAATGAAGATTATGGGATGTGAATGTGGGATGCGGGTCACGGAGAGGTGGATTATGGGATGTGAATGTGGGATGTGTCTCAGAGTGAAGACTGAGTCAGAAGGTCGTGATTGAGGGGAAAATAATAAGTTACCGTTTTCCCCACCAGTTGTAATGTCTGGTCTATTCTCATCTCTATTCGTCTGGTGTTGGTGTGTATGTGAATCTATGAGTCCCCCCCCCACCAGGTTCACACTACAGGCCTAGCTCGTCCACTGCGTCTGCTATAGAATCCGAAGGCTTCGACTCAGAGACACAAGGTGAGCACTCCTTGGTGGTGTCTACCAAATGAGTTGTAGTGTTGTACACCAGAGACAGTCCTTGTGTAACAGTCACCTGAGTTCAGTTGTGCATGTTGATGTGTTGTTTTCAGCGAAGGTTATTTTGAATCTAAGGAAGACGCCAAGTAATTCGAGTGCGGGGGGCGGCAGCCCCACGAGTTTTTGAACTCGAATTACTTGTTTCAAAGGTTTTCATGAAAAGTATTAAATTGTTAGGGTTAGGATTATCAGAGCTTGTCCATGTTGTTTTGTTTGCATATATTTTGTATTGGTTTATCAATTGGTTTATCAATTGATCACAATCTCATGAATGTCCTTACAGTGATGGTCGTACCTCGAGCACCCTACAGTAGAAGTAGCAACACTGGGTCTGTCCCATCCCCACCAGGCACCATTCCTCCCCCACCGAGTGACATCATTGGATCCATTCCACCACCACCCACCCTTGACAACACCAACTCATATCAAGCTGATTTGGAAAGTAACGGAGATGATGATGTCATCCAGGGGCTTTCCCCACCTAATGCAGGACCGTGGTATGAAGACCGTGGGGATGGAAATGGGCCATACCCTCACAGACCACTCCCACTGAGAGATGACAGGAACAATTCAACTCATGTTTATCAAGATCCAGACATTGGTCCAATTCCTCCACCACCCCCCAACCACCACCATGATGACAACGGCGTATGGGATACCCAAACACTCAATAATTCTTTGCCATTGGTGTCCAACACTGGTAAAGGGCCTTTCCCTTCGCAGCTTGAAATCCCCCCCAGGCAAGTGGAGAGCAGCATGGATTCATCCACGGAAACCAGTGGATCATTTGCAGCTGAAATTGATCGATTGAACCTTGGTTTGCAGTCCATGGAGAGGAGGCTTGAACGAGCGATGGAGGAGAACATGAAGTTGCGATGGGAGAATCAGACACTCAGAGTGGAGAACGTGAAATTACAGAAGCAACTGGACCAGTACTTAACTGAACAAGATCCGTAGTCAGACCATCAGCTGTAGTCCTCCAATGTTTGTTATGCGTGATTGCGCAATTGCAATATCGAGTCAAGTCAACAGACAAATATTTGTCCTCCTTATCTTTTGTTCTGTTCATATTCAGTTTAAACCACCCACACACCTGTGCAGTGTGCATTGTAAGTTTGCATGATAAGAGATTACTTGAGTGGGATACAGTCTGTTATTTTGTACATCAAATCCTCTCATAATATTGCATTTTTCAGTATTTCACCATTTGTGACAATATGTATAATAATAGAACATGTGTGCATGTATCAGATGTATTGACATATGATATTGTTATGATGTACATAGATATGTATATGAATAAGGGGTATGTATATACAGTATGAGTTGAGTACACCTACAGACATGCATATGGATGTACGTACATGTATGAACAGTGAGATATGCCGTAAAATGGTATAATCCACATCATTGGTGGATAGCTAGCACACTGGTAGCAAGTGGTTGACTTCCCCGTCAGGTCTGTTGTGGCTAAGGGCTACCTTTGCCAGTGGAACACAGTGGTTGTCCTTGAAGGTATATCATTTTGAAGTGGTGATCTGATTATTCCCAAATTACTGGAATTGTCGTGTGATTGTAATTTGCCATTTCACCTTTTTATGACTGTTTGGTGGCCTTGCAGTTGAGGCCATACCACATAATATTATGCACTACATGGTTTGTTTGTGAGGAGGACAGTGCTGATGCTGAAGTATCAAGTGTATGGAGTACTACACTACATCACTGTCACACGTACTCCCAATAGACTTGAAGACATGGTGGTCCCAACACCAAGGGGGGCCTACTGGTCCTTATGTGGCCTCCTATCACATATGCACTACTTCATATACATTCTATATTGAGCACTCATACATTCTATATTGAGCACTAGTACACACATGATGGGTTTACATGTGTGGATAATGACTTTAGCCGTGTGCATTATGCATGATCTATTGGAGAATTACTGCCAGCTTGAATTACATAATATCAACGTGATATCGTACAGAATCACGCAATTTGTGTAACTATATGTTTATGTTATTAATTAATATTCTATTGCATTAATTATTTCGAATCACACAATACACTTGCATAGCAATACCTTAAAAACATTAACAAGGGTCAATTAACAGATATAATTGCTATAATGTCATAACTTAATCAGATTTGCATAGAGTCATCGCCAGATTTTCAGTTCTCCGTTATTCCCTGCGCTGATAACGTAAGGGAACGCTGATCGTTGGAGCACTACCATGTCGTTTATGATGTCAATGTGAGGGACCCCGAGCTGGTCCAGCTCCTGGGTGGACCTGTGGGACACACCCGACCCCAAGTCTTCCACCTCCGTTATCACACGAATACCTTCTATCATCTTGTGCCTGTAGTAAGGAGCAAAACTCATCAAATTGGAAGAAATCGAAGCATTTCTTGACATAATCACAAAAAGACATAAAATTAAGGACCTACAACTTAATTGTGGAGGATGAGAATTGTCAGGAGTATAACCCTGTTATTAAGTACAAGGGCTCCTCCTCACCCACACTCACTCACCTGTAGCATGGTTCACTCTCCTTTGTGTTGACTGGCATTAGGAGACAGGAGGACAACTCGGGATTAGCCACGTTCCACATTCTGATCCTCCGGTCTGTACCAGCTGTCAGGATGACAGGGTCCCCGTCAATATAGCCACTGCTGATGGCGCGAACACTCATGTTTCTGCTCTCCTGAAACAATTGTATGGAGAAAATGACAAGTTGTGTATTGTGAGAGTGATAGAGCCAACACATCGCAGGGGGGGCTGTGTGTGTGTGTGTGTGTGTGTGTGTGTGTGTGTGTGTGTGTGTGTGTGTGTGTGTGTGTGTGTGTGTGTGTGTGTGTGTGTGTGTGTGTGTGTGTGTGTGTGTGTGTGTGTGTGTGTGTGTGTGTGTGTGTGTGTGTGTGTGTGTGTGTGTGTGTGTGTGTGTGTGGCATTCGACTCAAGAGTAGTATCTTTACATGAGTGAGGTGCTTAATACTCAAGCGTGTGCGTGGTGTTAGGTTTACGACTGTACAGGTGTGGTGCTGGGCATACTGACCTTGGATGCCCTGCTAAAGGGAGGGGTCAGATGTGAGCCCCAGAGCATCAAATTCTTCTGTCCTGTTTCCATGTTCCAAGAAGACACCTCATTGTTCCCTTCCAACGCTGATAGTAGGTAGGAGTGAGATTGGGGGTGAGGACTTAGCCGGTGTACAGGACCAGCCAGGTTACCTGTAGGTGCCAAGAGAATGAGTCTCCACTTGCAGCACATATGTGTGGGCACTCATCTAACATACACACACACACACACACACACACACACCACACACACATACACAAAAAACACACACATACACAAACACACACACACACCACACGCACGCACACACACACACACACACACACAAACACACACACACACCACACGCACACACGCACACACACACACACACACACACACACACACACACACACATGCACAGGTGTGCATACATACACCCACCATCGCAGTATTGCCATGAGTTTATAGGAAGCTGAAATCTCAAATCCCATATGATGTGGTATCCGATGGACGTGCCTGAGGCCGTCCATGTTTCCCAAGGATCAACAGCCAAGGAGGTCAACATACCTACATGTACACATGACACTGAGCTGAAATGATAGCAACTACAAGTTGGAAAACAAACTAGTGCATGTAGACCAAGTATCAGTTACCATGAACAGGAAATGATATGTTCACTATCTGTTACAGTCACTATCCGTGAACCCTCCCACTAGCTCCACCACCTAGGGCACCCCTCCCACTAGCTCCACCACCTAGGGCACCCCTCCCACTAGCTCCACCACCTAGGGCACCCCTCCCACTAGCTCCACCACCTAGGGCACCCCTCCCACTAGCTCCACCACCTAGGGCACCCCTCCCACTAGCTCCACCACCTAGGGCACCCCTCCCACTAGCTCCACCACCTAGGGTACCCCTCCCACTAGCTCCACCACCTAGGGCACCCCTCCCACTAGCTCCACCACCTAGGGCACCCCTCCCACTAGCTCAACCCACCCTTGTTATACTCTTGTTTCAGAGTCCACACAATCTTCCCGGCTCTCAAGTCGATCCCAAATATGGTCCCCAAACTGGTGGCACAGCACAAGTGGCTCTGCTGTCGGCTGGCATCCAGACAGAACATGTCCACCACATACCCGCTCCTGGACAGGTCTTGCTCGTGAACTTGTGACAATACTAGAGAAGCCTTCGACTGCTGATTGTCAAAACTAACAAAACCACACATGGGTTGCCATAGCAACATTTCCAATCAATCGTAATCACCGAACAGGTCACGTACTTGAAGACATTCACTGATCCCTCACTGGTGGCAAAAGCTATAGAAGTTGAGTTGTTACAGAACACTCCTGTCAGTATCTTCCCAACTGTACCAATGAACAAAAGAGAAGAGTCACAATACATGATCACTATGCATAGTGAGTGCCATGTATCACCTCTCCAATCAGCCACATATACAGTGGGACCTCTCTATTACAAACCTCTGAAATGTGGAAACCTCTATAATAAGGACACCATTCTGTGTCCCAGTGTAGTACTGTAGTGTATTAAGTGACCTCTGAATTGAGGAAACCTCTGTAATAAGAAATGAACTTAAGGTCCCAAAGTGTCATTAATGGAGAGGTTCCACTGTACATGTATACATAATAGCATAACACAGAAACATTTCTAGTTGTGTATCACCACCACCTACACACACTCCTATCACTGGCACCCCACACACTCACATCACTAGCACCTCACACACTCCTATCACTGGCACCCCACACACTCCTATCACTGGCACCTCACACACTCCTATCACTGGCACCCCACACACTCCTATCACTGGCACCCCACACACTCCTATCACTAGCACCTCACACATTCCTATCACTAGCACCTCACACACTCCTATCACTAGCACCCCACACACTCCTATCACTAGCACCTCACACATTCCTATCACTAACACCTCACACATTCCTATCACTAGCACCCCACACACTCCTATCACTAGCACCCCACACACTCATATCACTAGCACCTCACATACTCCTATCACTAGCACCTCACACACTCCTATCACTTGCACCTCACACATACACAACTCTCCCATATGTTCCTGGATACATACATACACACAACATACCGCTTTTTTGAGTGTATTTTGCCTTCAGTATAAAGGGCTGCTGATCCAGTTTAGTGGCATCCCATAGTTTAACAGTGCTGTCACTTGAGAAAGTGGCAAACATGGATGTGTCCCTGCTCACACGTACCCTACATGGGAAGGAGTGCAGGATCTGAATAGAGTCCTGGAACACACCACACACACCATACACACTACCACACACACCACATACACTACCACACACACACACATACACTACCACACACACACACATACACTACCACACACAAGCACACACACACACACACACACACACACACACACACACACACACACACACACACATAGGATCACACTGTGTACATACCTGTTAATAGCAGACTTGTGCTCTTGAAGATGACTGACCAGTTTAAGTGGACCAGATCCGGCTTCTGATCTCCAACTAGTGATGGAGGGAACAGTCAACAACATACATACATTACAAATGAGATAAGTGAGTATACACAGATACTACCACAAATGTCAGTTCATATATCATATAAGAAAAGATATCATGCATGTGATAGATATGTGATAGTCACATGACATCACATGACTCCGGTAGCAGTGTACTCACTGAAGGACTCTGAAGAACCCATTCTCCCAAGGGACTTTCCCCAAGAGTGCCTGTTGACCTGTTCAAGGAGGAAGTCATCTCAACACACTTCAAGTAATTGCTGATGTTGTCAATCTAACCCAAATTGTACTGTCGGGATTTGTGCTGTCGTAGCTGCTCCAATGACTTGTACCACGTACTCTCAATGCGAGGAGCTGGAGGACATAAGGTGTACGTACATGTATTGCACATGTACAGTAGGAGACACATGCTGTGTTTTACATGCACATGTCAACTTTTATTACATGCACATGCCAACCTTTCATTACATGCACTAGCCAACCTTTCATTACATGCACATGCCAACCTTTCATTACATGCACATGCCAACCTTTCATTACATGCACATGCCAACCTTTCACTACATGCACATGCCATCTTTCAGTACATGTACATGTCACCTTTCACTACATGCACATGCCAACCTTTCATTACATGCACATGCCAACCTTTCATTACATGCACATGCCAACCTTTCATCTTGCCGTCAACACCAAACCCGTATTCCTTCCCCTGAGTAGCTTGCAAAGTGGTAGTGTCGGAACGCGACCTTCGGTGTCTCATCCTTCTGCTCTTGGGTAGCGACCCTCTCATGTCCTGGGAGGGGAGGTTCTGCTCAATGTCGAGGTAGCTGTCATGCTGGATTGAAGCACGATGACCGGATCGAGCTGATACAAGTGTAGCACTTCTACTTGGGAGGGTCTGTCTATCCGACCCACTACCCTGACCTCGCACAGGGGCAGTCTTGAGCTTCGAATGGCTCTCTTCACCAAACATTAGGTTCCACTCGTCCACATCATCCTGTATGGCTGACACTGTTTCCATGCACGCTGATAATATAATTCAAAATACACGAAAAACTCACGGATTCTCTCTTTGATTTTTCAACAGACAAAGGTCTGGACGTGTGAAACAGTACACAGTCAAGGCCACTTCCCACAGAGGCAGACAAACGAGCAGACAATAGCTATAAATAACTCACTGAGGTTCATCCAAAGGAGTGGGCACCTCCGGGGGCTCTGGAAACCACTGCTCATCAACAATTTCAAACTTCATTGCCTCTCCAGTCACACTAAGCATCTCCAGATCCACCATTCCATTGGGAGGGATCAGGTCAGACGCACTGCACTCATAAGAGCAGACCAAATGTAGTCAACAGT
This sequence comes from Chondrilla cf. caribensis, assembly GCA_964020155.1. NCBI lineage: Eukaryota > Metazoa > Porifera > Demospongiae > Chondrillida > Chondrillidae > Chondrilla > Chondrilla cf. caribensis. The sequence continues at coordinate 341,505 of OZ026563.1, forward strand.
GTGTACTGTGTGGTTTGTGCAGTGTGGTAGGTGTCTCACAGAGGCAGTGTGTATGTACACTTACAATTGTCGACTGGTGTGTATCTTCCAGATTACGTCTTGAAGTATCTAAGAAAGAGTGGTCACAACAATATTGTGTGTCTGTCTGTGTGTGTGTGTGCGTGTGTGTGTGTGTGTGTGTGTGTGTGTGTGTGTGTGTGTGTGTGTGTGTGTGTGTGTATGTGTGTGCGTGCGTGTGTGTGCGTATTTGTGTGTTCATACACCATCTACACTTACTAAAAGCTGGTCTTCCACACTCTCATTCATTCCCATCACAGAAAATCGTCGAAATATCTAAAATTGACCAAATACACAACAGATAAGTAACACAATACTATACAACATGTATGTACAGTGGTACCTACAGTGTATTGGTTGTGTGTGTGTGTGTGTGTGTGTGTGTGTGTGTGTGTGTGTGTGTGAACTCACTGGATCAAATCTAGCTGGAATAGTCGCATATTTCACTGGATAACCCGGTCTGGCCAGACTCCGAACACTCTGTCTATCAGTGAGACTGGTGGGAGAGGGAACATGAATCATGAAGATTACCCATGACACACACACATACACACACACACACACACACACACACACACACACACACACACACACACACACACACACACACAACTAAGCACAACATGACCACACTCACAGTTCAAAGAACTCCTTGAGGTTGGGCTGTCTTAAGATGTAGTCGTAGATTTGACGAGACAACGGAGGCTTCAAAACACTGAGAAGAACAAACTGATCAGTCATGTCAACTACTTGCTCCTGGAGGTACAGGCTGAGCTTTTGGACAAGAAAGCAAGCAGAGTCAATCGGCCCAAGTTCTTCTGCCACTCTCACAACAAACCCTACGGCTGCATATCTGATCCACACATTCTGTGTGTGTGTGTGTGTGTGTGTGTGTGTGTGTGTGCGTGCGTGCGTGCATGCGTGCGTGTGTGCGCGCGCGCGTGTGTGTGTGTGTTTGAATGCATGTGGTGTTGTTTAGTTCAAAAATATGAAAAAAAGAAATGAAGACTAACAATCATTCAATCAGGACATCCAGAACACACCGGGTGGATCAAAAACGGTCTTATCTGGTCAACAAACTCAAGAATTTGCTGTAATTTGAAGAGATTCAGTTTCAACATGGAAGCAATGGCATCGATTGCTTTCGATATCACTTGCTCCTCGGGGTCATTCAGGCCCTACAAGGGACAGGCAGCTGGACATGTGATGCACAAACACTAAATAGACCGTAAGTCTGAGATAACATTAGCTTCTATGAAAACAGTTAAAGATAGTATATTGCCAATAAAACACACAGTACACACAGTACATACAGCATATACAATACATACAGTACACACAGTACACAGTAAACACAGTACATAGAATACACACAATAGCAGCATACAATACTGACTGCAGTACCTGCAGCAGTAGCTCCTGTACCAGCTCCACGGCTGGCCAGCCCAGATAGGCCACCACATCCACGATGCACTCAAAGAACACCAGATGGAGCTCCCAGTCCTCCTTGTCGTTCAAGTAGGTGATGAGGTGCACTAAGATCACATCTTTGGCTGGTGTGATTGGAGACATTGACCATGTGATTGTCACATGGGTATCACAAGAACATCATGTGTCATACAAATGTTTGTGCTAGATCACTTAAATTATAAGTGTTGATACACGTTATATGCACATCACATGAAAGCCACATGCACACACCCTTGGTGTCCTATGCTATTCAGCCAACTAGTTCATGAGAAAGTCACATGCACATCACATGAAAGCCACATGTACACATACTTGGTTCTCCTTGTCTATTGACATCAGCCAAGTAGTTACAAAAATATCACATGAGAGTCACATGCATATCACAGAAACTTAAATGTACATCACATGGAAGTCACATGTACACACCACTGTTGCAGTAGCACTATTAACATCAGTATACAAACCTTGCTGGAATCCAAAAAAGGGACAGAGCTTCTTCAGATGTAGCATGGTCGTCTTCTTGACAATGTTGTCCTGCCATTGAAGATAGAACAACGACAAATGGAAGCAAATTGTACAATGAACACACATGACACTGTCACACATGACGTTGTCACACATGACGTTGTCACACATGACACTGTCACACAACACTGTCACACATGACGCTGTCACACATGACGCTGTCACACATGACGCTGTCACACATGACGCTGTCACACATGACGCTGTCACATGACACTGTCACACATGTTGTCACACATGACGCTGTCACACATGACGCTGTCACATGACACTGTCACACATGTTGTCACACATGACGCTGTCACACATGACGCTGTCACACATGACGTTGTCACACATGACGTTGTCACACATGACGTTGTCACACATGACGCTGTCACATGACACTGTCACACATGTTGTCACACATGACGCTGTCTCACATGACGCTGTCACACAACACTGTCACACACAACACTGTCACACATGACGGCGTTGAACACCACCACAGTGTTGAAACAAGAGATATGAGTCTAGTCACCTGGTCACTAAGGAAGGCTGTCACCATCTTAGCAACTTGTGTCCTCATCAATGATAGCTCGTTGTCATAGCTACCTAGCGTCTGGTACTCTTCATCACTGGCCAGGCTAGCATTATGCAATCCAATCTCCAAAAACCTGCAAAAGGACACAAGTACACCCTTACTGTACACAAGTGTTGTGCAATCCAGTAATGTGTGCATACACATACTCCAAATACATATACATATTATGGATAAGTTTATTGGAATTTCACTAGCCATAGAAAATTTATTTCACCGTTTCGGCAGCTAACTGCTACCTTCATCAGTGGTATTACTACAGGGAGAGTGTGTGGTGTTATATACATACTGCACATTCATCGTGTACAGTATACCTATGTCTGCATACATATGTGCATACGTACGTGCATACATACAGTACATACAGTACATACAGTACCTACATACATGCATACCTACATACATACACTCATGCCAACTTACCGGTGAGCTGTCTCTGTGAGTTCAGCAATGCTCTCAGCCAGAGCCACTCGGACATTGACATTCAGATCCTCATAAATCAGCAGCTGGAGAAAACTTTGTGTATCATACACACAAGTACATGCTAGTGTACCCCCCCCCCTCACACACACACACACACACACACACACACACACAGTATGTACAGCAGATTTGTGCTGGGACAGTACAAAACATGAGATCCAGAGCCCATTCAACAACTCACGAGTTTTGGAAAAATGTAATCTTGAAATATGTTCACATCACTAACGGAAAAGAAACAAAGTCAAATTGGTAAAATTCTGGGAGGTATACGTATACGACAGTAGCTGCCGGCCATTTTACCCTTTTGGTAGCTTGGTAACCATGCTTAGGCAATGAGTTAGTGTTCGTATGGCTTCAGCCTTCACCTCTGGTAGAAGGTCACTAACAAAATGCAGCTGGTACAGGAGGAGACAAAGGATGGAAATATGTATTCAGTACGTACATGAAGAGTTCGCTATGCGTGTTTGAGCACCCCCCACACTCACACACGCACACACACACACACACACACACATACCAGATAAGGCACCACTCTGTCAAGAATGAATTCATCTTGGATGTGGTGGGAAATCATCTTCATCATCTCAAGTGACTGTAGCTTTGTTGACATGAACTAGCAACCGATAAACACAGGTGACTAGATATATCCCTTGGGTAGCCTCCATATGCTTTCACCAACAACCCATCATCCTCACCTGTAGCACTCTCACATGGGATGTAATTGCCGATAATACAATTAACATGCCATCTACATAATTACATAGGTAAATAACAACATAAGCTGTTGTTGAAGATGAAATTACTACCTCCATAACCCGATTCCCTTGCTGAGGTGTCCTCTCTGTTTACGAAGACCACATTTAGTAGTATTTTGTGGATATCTGTGTACAGTCTGCACAAGCACATGGTTATCACATGACTATCACATGACAGCCACACCATCATGCATATGACAGTGCACACCTTTGAATGCGCTGGTCTGGTTTGAGAGATCCCTCAAAATCCTCCACACCGTGTGTGAAGGCTTCCATGTATTGATGGAGAAAGTTCCCAAAGTACACAGGAAAGATTTTCTCTATAGAAGCATCCCATAACAACAAGGACGGAGATAGAGAATCGGTGCATATATACATAGAAATCCATCAAAGTTACTCACCATCAAAAACATGGAGATATTCGGCAGCTGTAAATCTCTCTGTTGGGTCATGCTGTATCATGTGTTCCACCATCGTCTGCATGCAATACAATTACCATGCAGTGTATGAGGAGGTGCCTATCCACTACCATGCAGTGTATGAGGAGGTGCCTATCAACTAACATGCAGTGTATGAGGAGGTGCCTATCCACTACCATGCAGTGTATGAGGTGGTGCCTATCCACTACCATGCAGTGTATGAGGAGGTGCCTATCCACTACCATGCAATGTATGAGGAGGTGCCTATCCACTACCATGCAGTGTATGAGGAGGTGCCTATCCACTACCATGCAGTGTATGAGGAGGTGCCTATCAACTAACATGCAGTGTATGAGGAGGTGCCTATCCACTACCATGCAGTGTATGAGGTGGTGCCTATCCACTACCATGCAGTGTATGAGGAGGTGCCTATCAACTAACATGCAGTGTATGAGGAGGTGCCTATCCACTAACATGCAGTGTATGAGGAGGTGCCTATCAACTAACATGCAGTGTATGAGGAGGTGCCTATCCACTACCATGCAGTGTATGAGGTGGTGCCTATCCACTACCATGCAGTGTATGAGGAGGTGCCTATCAACTAACATGCAGTGTATGAGGAGGTGCCTATCCACTACCATGCAGTGTATGAGGAGGTGCCTATCAACTAACATGCAGTGTATGAGGAGGTGCCTATCCACTACCATGCAGTGTATGAGGAGGTGCCTATCAACTAACATGCAGTGTATGAGGAGGTGCCTATCCACTACCATGCAGTGTATGAGATGTACGAGACCTCTCCAATGTGGCACAAACAGTTGAGGCAACACGGGCACAAGCTAACCTTAACATCTTCGTCCTTGATCCATTTCAACTGAGGTTTGTTTTGCTGTCGCTTATATTCTAATAATTCCGATAAATTGAACAGCTGGCGTCCATCAGAGAACATTTCTGCCACTACACACCTTCAGTCAATAAGACAAACACGTTTATGACTGCATATGCACATGGGCTACACAGGCACAGACAGATGTTAACTGGAGATATGTATCGTACCCTAGAGAAAAGATGTCCATGGCTTCCGTGAGTGGTGCTTTTGGGTCAGGCGTCCTGTGGCTGGGGTCAATGAAACGCTCAGTAGCAATATAGCACGTTCTCCTCCGAGAAGTGTCAAAATAGAAATCGTAGTCTCCTGGGTCATCCTACAGGGAAGCAGGTACATGGCCATTGCATTGTGTTGCATGTAGTGACTTGAGAGGAACACCACCACACACACTGTGAAACTATGCATTGGGATACATTTACACCCCTCCATACACACCTTCACTCACTCCACACCCTCACCCTCACTCCACATTCACAATCACCCTACATTCACACACTCGCTTACTCCACTCTCAAACTCTACTCACACCCTCACACACTCCCTCTATTTACACCCTTACTCCACACACACCCTCACTCACTCCACACTCACACTCACTCCACACCCTCACACACACTGTAAATTCAGGTGTAACTGACCATTGGGAGTTCCGTTGGCTTAAAAGGAGCATAGTCACTGAGATATACCCTGCAGGAGTGGTTGGAGAGTCACTCAAACCAAGAGCAAAGAGCAGTGGTGGACAACCAGCTCGTGCTTACCAGTTCCAACCAGTTAAGAGTACATTTTCACTTTTGATGTCTCCATGGCAGGTCTACCAGAGGTAGGTAAGATTAGTAATTTAATGTTTATTGCATTGATATGGAGGATAAATATTATTTTGTACTGATGTATACAACAACATACCTACGTATAATAATATGTATTATCATCGTACATCAGTAATACGTATTATTATAGGTATGTTGTTGATATTATAGTATATATACCAGGATGTGTATGTTAATGGTATGCTAGGATCTGTTACACTGAGATATAGCAGTGCACAAAGATATACAAGCTGGTATAGTGGAATATACTAACTAGTATACTGAGATATAATAACTGGTATACTGAGATATACAAGTTGGTATAGTGCAATATACGAACTGGTATACTGAGATATACTAACTGGTATACTGAGATAAAATAACTGGTATATTGAGCCACTTACTGGTTTCCCATCACTCTTCTGCTGGTGACTGTCCTTCAATGACTGTAGCAATTGGTAGACAATCCATTTCTTCTCAAGAGAAGACAGAGCAGGTCTTGAACTAAATGTGAACGAGTACATTTGAACACAACTATCACTGACAGACATCAACACGGCCGTCATCCTACCTGTACATATCATACAAATTGTGGCGAACATGTTGCCGGAGCAGATAAGCAGCCTTGTCCGTTTCCTGACAACATACCAAAAACACAGATATGAATACATAATAAGGATATGCTCAAATAGGGCACTTCAGGAGAACAGGAGCACCACACCCACCCATGTACTGATGTACGGAAGAGAATTCGGTACTGATTGTAATTTTTCCCTCACATCTACACAGTAGAGTTACATAGTGGCAATAATTGTACATACATGCACACACACACACACACACACACACACACACACACACACACACACACACACACACACACACACACACGCAGGGACACATGCACACACACACACACACCTGAAAGAACAGCATGGTAGATCCTGGTGTGGTGGTCAGGTAGGTCATACTTTACCAACACTTTCACAACGGCCTCTCCCCCGCCCCTGAAGGAGATAGCCTCAGTCAACAACAAACAGTCACCAACAGTGAGGAAGAAAGGCAGACCTGTGTATTCCTCGTACAGTCTTGAAAAACCTTGTGCTGCTCAAGCTGGAATGGGTGGAAGTACAGAGTGTGGGTTCCTCAACTTTCAAACCTATGTAAGGTGTCCATGCTCCATTTTACTGTGACAAACTGAATCTTACATTCTAATTTACTACTGAATAGGAAATGGGAGTTACGCACTTTACAGTGAGATAAGCATTCGTGTACTATCCCCGAAGTACGAGGCCACGTGTACGCAATTTGTATCCTCCCAAATACCCGTAAATGTATAGTTGAAAGTCTGTAGTAAACTACACTGGTACGGCAATCAATTGTACATCTCTTACACTTCTATCTCTGACACAGTATCATCGCTGCTGAAGTAGCTCTCTATGGGTAAAATCTATGGACGGAATGGAATAAGAGGAGTACATATACACAGAATAAAACACTTGCCAGTGATCGTATTTTACTATACAGAAGTTGTACGGTAAAACCAACATACACTAGAATGGCTAACACTGACCTGGGACGGAGCTATTGCTGTTATTTCGTTTCCCATCCCAGCAAGACTCGGCTTTAGGGTAATCCCCGTCGCGTGCTCCCCTTGGTCTTGCGAGCCAGCTCAAAAATCAACGCCCCTGCTTAAGTTAAGGGGCGTTAAAATGCTATTTCAGGGGCTGGCGAGCAGACTGTGCTATACACCCGTTCTTGCGACATTTGAGTTTAAGAGTCTGGAAGGACCTATTATTTTACCATAAATTTACAAGAGTTTTTGCGAAGGAGATTTTCTATTCAGTCGACGATCCCAGATAGGTCTTGTCCTATCAGCCTGATGTGCCCCTCGCCATGATATGCCCCTCGGCCATGATGTGTCCCTTGGCCATGATGTGCCCCTCAGCCATGATATGCCCCTCGACCATGATGTGTCCCTCGGCCATGATGTGTCCCTCGGCCATGATGTGTCTCTCGGCCATGATGTGCCCCTCGCCATGATGTGCCCCTCGGCCATGATGTGTCCCTCGGCCATGATGTGTCTCTCAGCCATGATATGCCCCTCGTCCATGATGCCCCGAGTTTAATTTTCTCCCTATTCTCTCCCATATAATCAAGGACCTCCCAATGTAGCTGAACTGGTCCTAAGTGATTGTTGCAAGGGGTAATTAGCACTCAAGGACATTGTTTGTAGGAGGCCTGTAAGCCTAGTTACATTTGGAAGTGCTTAATATTTCCAATGTATGGGAGAGAGTAGGGAGAATGATTTCAAGCACCTTTTGGCGTAGCTCATGACACAGGAGGGGTATCAAGCTGACATTTGTTCCTAGCTTGGGATGGGAAATGAATCTGAAACACTTCACATCTCCGTATGTGGCCTGTAAACTTAGCTGCATTTGGAGGTGATTAATATTACCAATGTATGGGAGACATTCTCCGAGACAATGACAAAGAATTGCTGAGCACCTTCTCGAATATCTCATGGGAGAGGGGGCTTGTTAACCTGATATTTCCACCGGACCTAGCTGGGATGTAAACTAAGTTATGAAACAATGTGCAGCCCTTGGTTACCAGCAACAGAATGTGAAATTACCTGAGTGATCACCACAAGGCGTGTTACATTTATATTTGAATGTGCATACAAAAGAAAATGCATTACTATGTGTTACACAGGGGTGAAGTTTTGGTCCACAACAAAATGCATCAATTTTGTTATCAAAAGGACCATATTATTTCCAGGAGTGTGCCCATGTATTTGAGTTATGATGCATCACGTGCACACAGGAGAGGCCGTGGTGACAAGCAATGAAATTGACAATTTTTGCATGTCACCAAGAGGCCCATAGCACACCCAAGACGGTTTGTATGCATCCCAAATTGTATTGGTGAGTTTAGCACAGACACTGGGCATCCCTTGGTAATTACCAACGGAATGTGAACTTACCTGAGTGATCACCACAAGGTGTATTACACTTATATTGAAATGTACATTCAGATCTATAATGCTATGCACCATATGGACACCTGAGAGAATTTTCATCAGCAACAAAACCTATCATTTTTGTTATCAAAAGGACCGTATTAGTCCCAGGAGTGTATCCGTGCATTCGCATTAGATCTATGATACATTATGTGCACAGGAGAGGTCGTGGTGACAAGCATAAAAATTGACATTTTTTTACTTGTCACCATGAGATCCATAGCACACCCAAGACAGTTTGAATGCATCCCAAATTGTGTTGGTGAGTTTGGTATGGACACTAGGTAGCCCTTGGTGACCAGCAAAGAAAGCTCAAATTACTTAGGTGATCACCACAAGGCGTATTACACGCATATATGAATGTACATACAAAGTATATACATTCTATTATATGTGACACTGGAGGGAAATTTTGTCGACATCAAAATGCAACTTTTTTGCTATCAGAAGGTAGGTACTAGGTCCAGGAGTGTGTCTGTGCATTCGGATTTCAGCTATGATGTATTACGTGCACACAGGAGAGGCCGTGGTGACAACTCAAAAAAATTGACTTTTTTTGCTTGTCACCACGAGGCTTATAGCGCAATCAGGACAATCTGAATGCTTACGAAATTGAGTTGGTGAGTTTGGCATGGACACTAGGTAGCCCTTGGTGACAGCAAAGAAAGCTCAAAGTACTTAGGTGATCACCACAAGGCGTATTACACTTATATATGAATGTACATACAAAGTATATACATTCTAATATATGTGGCACTGGGGGGAAATTTTGGTCGAAACCAAAATGCATCTTTTTTGTTATCAGAAGGTAGATACTAGGTCCAGGAGTGCGTCTGTGCATTCGGATTTCAGCTATGATGCATTACGTGCACACAGGAGAGGCCGTGGTGACAACTCAAAAAATTGACATTTTTGTGCTTGTCACCACGAGGCTTATAGTGCAATCAGGACAATCTGAATGCTTCCGAAATTGTGTTGGTGAGTTTGGTATGGACACGGGGTAGCCCTTGGTGACCAGCAAAGAACTCTCAAATTGCTTAGGTGATCACCACAAGGCGTATTACACGCATATATGAATGTACATACAAAGTATATACATTGTACTATATGTGACACTGGGGGGAAATTTTGGTCGACACCAAAATGCATCTTTTTGCTATCAGAAGGTAGCTACTAGGTCCAGGAGTGCGTCTGTGCATTCGGATTTCAGCTATGATGCATTACGTGCACACAGGAGAGGCCGTGGTGACAACTCAAAAAATTGACATTTTTGTGCTTGTCACCACGAGGCTTATAGCGCACTCAGGACCATCTGAATGCTTCCGAAATTGTGTTGGTGAGTTTGGTATGGACACTGGGTAGCTCTTGGTGACCAGCAAAGAACTCTCAAATTGCTTAGGTGATCACCACAAGGCGTATTACACGCATATATGAATGTACATACAAAGTATATACATTGTACTATATGTGACACTGGGGGGAAATTTTGGTCGACACCAAAATGCATCTTTTTGCTATCAGAAGGTAGCTACTAGGTCCAGGAGTGCGTCTGTGCATTTGGATTTCAGCTATGATGCATTACGTGCACACAGGAGAGGCCGTGGTGACAACTCAAAAAATTGACATTTTTGTGCTTGTCACCACGAGGCTTATAGCGCAATCAGGACAATCTGAATGCTTACGAAATTGTGTTGGTGAGTTTGTTATGGACACTGGGTAGCCCTTGGTGACCAGCAAAGAGTTCTCAAATTGCTTAGGTGATCACCACAAGGCGTATTACACGCATATATGAATGTACATACAAAGTATATACATTTTATTATATGTGACACTGGGGGGAAATTTTGGTCGACACCAAAATGCATCTTTTTGCTATCAGAAGGTAGCTACTAGGTCCAGGAGTGCGTCTGTGCATTCGGATTTCAGCTATGATGCATTACGTGCACACAGGAGAGGCCGTGGTGACAACTCAAAAAATTGACATTTTTGTGCTTGTCACCACGAGGCTTATAGCGCACTCAGGACAATCTGAATGCTTCCGAAATTGTGTTGGTGAGTTTGGTATGGACACTGGGTAGCCCTTGGTGACCAGCAAAGAACTCTCAAATTGCTTAGGTGATCACCACAAGGCGTATTACACGCATATATGAATGTACATACAAAGTATATACATTGTACTATATGTGACACTGGGGGGAAATTTTGGTCGACACCAAAATGCATCTTTTTGCTATCAGAAGGTAGCTACTAGGTCCAGGAGTGCGTCTGTGCATTCGGATTTCAGCTATGATGCATTACGTGCACACAGGAGAGGCCGTGGTGACAACTCAAAAAATTGACATTTTTTTGCTTGTCACCACGAGGCTTATAGCGCAATCAGGACAATCTGAATGCTTCCGAAATTGTGTTGGTGAGTTTGGTATGGACACGGGGTAGCCCTTGGTGACCAGCAAAGAACTCTCAAATTGCTTAGGTGATCACCACAAGGCGTATTACACGCATATATGAATGTACATACAAAGTATATACATTTTATTATATGTGACACTGGGGGGAAAATTTTGGTCGACACCAAAATGCATCTTTTTGCTATCAGAAGGTAGCTACTAGGTCCAGGAGTGCGTCTGTGCATTCGGATTTCAGCTATGATGTATTACGTGCACACAGGAGAGGCCGTGGTGACAACTCAAAAAATTGACATTTTTGTGCTTGTGACCACGAGGCTTATAGCGCAATCAGGACAATCTGAATGCTTCCGAAATTGTGTTGGTGAGTTTGGTATGGACACTGGGTAGCCCTTGGTGACCAGCAAAGAACTCTCAAATTGCTTAGTTGATCACCACAAGGCGTATTACACGCATATATGAATGTACATACAAAGTATATACATTTTATTATATGTGACACTGGGGGGAAATTTTGGTCGACACCAAAATGCATCTTTTTGCTATCAGAAGGTAGCTACTAGGTCCAGGAGTGCGTCTGTGCATTCGGATTTCAGCTATGATGTATTACGTGCACACAGGAGAGGCCGTGGTGACAACTCAAAAAATTGACATTTTTGTGCTTGTCACCACGAGGCTTATAGCGCAATCAGGACAATCTGAATGCTTCCGAAATTGTGTTGGTGAGTTTGGTATGGACACTGGGTAGCCCTTGGTGACCAGCAAAGAACTCTCAAATTGCTTAGGTGATCACCACAAGGCGTATTACATGCATATATGAATGTACATACAAAGTATATACATTGTACTATATGTGACACTGGGGGGAAATTTTGGTCAACACCAAAATGCATCTTTTTGCTATCAGAAGGTAGCTACTAGGTCCAGGAGTGCGTCTGTGCATTCGGATTTCAGCTATGATGTATTACGTGCACACAGGAGAGGCCGTGGTGACAACTCAAAAAATTGACATTTTTTTGCTTGTCACCACGAGGCTTATAGCGCACTCAGGACAATCTGAATGCTTCCGAAATTGTGTTGGTGAGTTTGGTATGGACACTGGGTAGCCCTTGGTGACCAGCAAAGATCGCTCAAATTGCTTAGGTGATCACCACAAGGCGTATTACACGCATATATGAATGTACATACAAAGTATATACATTGTACTATATGTGACACTGGGGGAAATTTTGGTCGACACCAAAATGCATCTTTTTGCTATCAGAAGGTAGCTACTAGGTCCAGGAGTGCGTCTGTGCATTCGGATTTCAGCTATGATGCATTACGTGCACACAGGAGAGGCCGTGGTGACAACTCAAAAAATTGACATTTTTTTGCTTGTCACCACGAGGCTTATAGCGCAATCAGGACAATCTGAATGCTTCCGAAATTGTGTTGGTGAGTTTGGTATGGACACGGGGTAGCCCTTGGTGACCAGCAAAGAACTCTCAAATTGCTTAGTTGATCACCACAAGGCGTATTACACGCATATATGAATGTACATACAAAGTATATACATTTTATTATATGTGACACTGGGGGGAAATTTTGGTCGACACCAAAATGCATCTTTTTGCTATCAGAAGGTAGCTACTAGGTCCAGGAGTGCGTCTGTGCATTCGGATTTCAGCTATGATGTATTACGTGCACACAGGAGAGGCCGTGGTGACAACTCAAAAAATTGACATTTTTGTGCTTGTCACCACGAGGCTTATAGCGCAATCAGGACAATCTGAATGCTTCCGAAATTGTGTTGGTGAGTTTGGTATGGACACTGGGTAGCCCTTGGTGACCAGCAAAGAACTCTCAAATTGCTTAGGTGATCACCACAAGGCGTATTACATGCATATATGAATGTACATACAAAGTATATACATTGTACTATATGTGACACTGGGGGGAAATTTTGGTCAACACCAAAATGCATCTTTTTGCTATCAGAAGGTAGCTACTAGGTCCAGGAGTGCGTCTGTGCATTCGGATTTCAGCTATGATGTATTACGTGCACACAGGAGAGGCCGTGGTGACAACTCAAAAAATTGACATTTTTTTGCTTGTCACCACGAGGCTTATAGCGCACTCAGGACAATCTGAATGCTTCCGAAATTGTGTTGGTGAGTTTGGTATGGACACTGGGTAGCCCTTGGTGACCAGCAAAGATCGCTCAAATTGCTTAGGTGATCACCACAAGGCGTATTACACGCATATATGAATGTACATACAAAGTATATACATTGTACTATATGTGACACTGGGGGAAATTTTGGTCGACACCAAAATGCATCTTTTTGCTATCAGAAGGTAGCTACTAGGTCCAGGAGTGCGTCTGTGCATTCGGATTTCAGCTATGATGCATTACGTGCACACAGGAGAGGCCGTGGTGACAACTCAAAAAATTGACATTTTTTTGCTTGTCACCACGAGGCTTATAGCGCAATCAGGACAATCTGAATGCTTCCGAAATTGTGTTGGTGAGTTTGGTATGGACACGGGGTAGCCCTTGGTGACCAGCAAAGAACTCTCAAATTGCTTAGGTGATCACCACAAGGCGTATTACACGCATATATGAATGTACATACAAAGTATATACATTTTATTATATGTGACACTGGGGGGAAAATTTTGGTCGACACCAAAATGCATCTTTTTGCTATCAGAAGGTAGCTACTAGGTCCAGGAGTGCGTCTGTGCATTCGGATTTCAGCTATGATGTATTACGTGCACACAGGAGAGGCCGTGGTGACAACTCAAAAAATTGACATTTTTGTGCTTGTGACCACGAGGCTTATAGCGCAATCAGGACAATCTGAATGCTTCCGAAATTGTGTTGGTGAGTTTGGTATGGACACTGGGTAGCCCTTGGTGACCAGCAAAGAACTCTCAAATTGCTTAGTTGATCACCACAAGGCGTATTACACGCATATATGAATGTACATACAAAGTATATACATTTTATTATATGTGACACTGGGGGGAAATTTTGGTCGACACCAAAATGCATCTTTTTGCTATCAGAAGGTAGCTACTAGGTCCAGGAGTGCGTCTGTGCATTCGGATTTCAGCTATGATGTATTACGTGCACACAGGAGAGGCCGTGGTGACAACTCAAAAAATTGACATTTTTGTGCTTGTCACCACGAGGCTTATAGCGCAATCAGGACAATCTGAATGCTTCCGAAATTGTGTTGGTGAGTTTGGTATGGACACTGGGTAGCCCTTGGTGACCAGCAAAGAACTCTCAAATTGCTTAGGTGATCACCACAAGGCGTATTACATGCATATATGAATGTACATACAAAGTATATACATTGTACTATATGTGACACTGGGGGGAAATTTTGGTCGACACCAAAATGCATCTTTTTGCTATCAGAAGGTAGCTACTAGGTCCAGGAGTGCGTCTGTGCATTCGGATTTCAGCTATGATGTATTACGTGCACACAGGAGAGGCCGTGGTGACAACTCAAAAAATTGACATTTTTTTGCTTGTCACCACGAGGCTTATAGCGCACTCAGGACAATCTGAATGCTTCCGAAATTGTGTTGGTGAGTTTGGTATGGACACTGGGTAGCCCTTGGTGACCAGCAAAGATCGCTCAAATTGCTTAGGTGATCACCACAAGGCGTATTACACGCATATATGAATGTACATACAAAGTATATACATTTTATTATATGTGACACTGGGGGGAAAATTTTGGTCGACACCAAAATGCATCTTTTTGCTATCAGAAGGTAGCTACTAGGTCCAGGAGTGCGTCTGTGCATTCGGATTTCAGCTATGATGCATTACGTGCACACAGGAGAGGCCGTGGTGACAACTCAAAAAATTGACATTTTTTTGCTTGTCACCACGAGGCTTATAGTGCACTCAGGACAATCTGAATGCTTCCGAAATTGTGTTGGTGAGTTTGGTATGGACACTGGGTAGCTCTTGGTGACCAGCAAAGATCTCTCAAATTGCTTAGGTGATCACCACAAGGCGTATTACACGCATATATGAATGTACATACAAAGTATATACATTTTATTATATGTGACACTGGGGGGAAATTTTGGTCGACACCAAAATGCATCTTTTTGCTATCAGAAGGTAGCTACTAGGTCCAGGAGTGCGTCTGTGCATTCGGATTTCAGCTATGATGCATTACGTGCACACAGGAGAGGCCGTGGTGACAACTCAAAAAATTGACATTTTTGTGCTTGTCACCACGAGGCTTATAGCGCACTCAGGACAATCTGAATGCTTCCGAAATTGTGTTGGTGAGTTTGGTATGGACACTGGGTAGCCCTTGGTGACCAGCAAAGATCTCTCAAATTGCTTAGGTGATCACCACAAGGCGTATTACACGCATATATGAATGTACATACAAAGTATATACATTTTATTATATGTGACACTGGGGGAAATTTTGGTCGACACCAAAATGCATCTTTTTGCTATCAGAAGGTAGCTACTAGGTCCAGGAGTGCGTCTGTGCATTCGGATTTCAGCTATGATGCATTACGTGCACACAGGAGAGGCCGTGGTGACAACTCAAAAAATTGACATTTTTTTGCTTGTCACCACGAGGCTTATAGTGCACTCAGGACAATCTGAATGCTTCCGAAATTGTGTTGGTGAGTTTGGTATGGACACTGGGTAGCTCTTGGTGACCAGCAAAGATCTCTCAAATTGCTTAGGTGATCACCACAAGGCGTATTACACGCATATATGAATGTACATACAAAGTATATACATTTTATTATATGTGACACTGGGGGAAATTTTAGTCGACACCAAAATGCATCTTTTTGCTATCAGAAGGTAGCTACTAGGTCCAGGAGTGCGTCTGTGCATTCGGATTTCAGCTATGATGCATTACGTGCACACAGGAGAGGCCGTGGTGACAACTCAAAAAATTGACATTTTTTTGCTTGTCACCACGAGGCTTATAGTGCACTCAGGACAATCTGAATGCTTCCGAAATTGTGTTGGTGAGTTTGGTATGGACACTGGGTAGCTCTTGGTGACCAGCAAAGATCTCTCAAATTGCTTAGGTGATCACCACAAGGCGTATTACACGCATATATGAATGTACATACAAAGTATATACATTTTATTATATGTGACACGGGGGGGAAATTTTGGTCGACACCAAAATGCATCTTTTTGCTATCAGAAGGTAGCTACTAGGTCCAGGAGTGCGTCTGTGCATTCGGATTTCAGCTATGATGCATTACGTGCACACAGGAGAGGCCGTGGTGACAACTCAAAAAATTGACATTTTTGTGCTTGTCACCACGAGGCTTATAGCGCACTCAGGACAATCAGAATGCTTATGAAATTGTGTTGGTGAGTTTGGCATGGACACTAGGTAGCCCTTGGTGACCAGTCAAAAAATCTCAAATTGCTTAGTTGATCACCACAAGGCGTATTACACGCATATATGAATGTACATACAAAGTATATACATTCTATTATATGTGGCACTGGGGGGAAATCTTGGTCGACCTCAAAATGCATTTTTTTTACTATCAAAAGGACCGTATTAGTCCCAGGAGTGTGTCCGTGCATTCGTATTAGATCTATGATGCATTATGTGCACACAGGAGAGGCCGTGGTGACAAGCACAAAAATTAACATTTTTTTGCTTGTCACCACAAGGTCCATAGCACATCCAAGACGGTTTGTATGCATCCCAAATTGTATTGGTGAGTTTGGCATGGACACTGGGCAGCCCTTGGTGACCAGCAACATGATGTCAAATCACCTGAGTGATCACCACAAGGTGTATTACACTGATATTGAATTGTACATACTAATATATAATGCTATGTGCCATATGGACACCTGAGAGAATTTTCATCAGCAACAAAACCTATCATTTTTGTTATCAAAAGGACCACATTAGTTTCCGGAGTGTGTCCATGCATTTGTATTAGATCTATGATGCATTATGTGCACACAGGAGAGGCCGTGGTGACAAGCATAAAAATTGACATTTTTTTCCTTGTCACCACGAGGCCCATAGCACACCCAAGACGGTATGTATGCATCCGAAGTAGCGTTGGTGAGTTTGGCACTGACACTGGGCAGCCCTTGGTGACCAGTAACGTGGTGTCAAATCACCTGAGTGATCACCACAAGGCGTAATACACTAATATTGAAATGTACATCGAAATGTATAATGCTATGTGCCATATGGACACCTGAGAGAATTTTCATCAGCAAAAAAACTATCATTTTTGTCATCAAAAGGACTGTACTAGACCCAGGAGTGTGTCCGTACATTCTATTAGATCTATGATGCATTATGCGCACACAGGAAAGGCCGTGGTGACAAGCATGAAAATTGACGTTTTACTTGTCACCACAAGGCCTATAGCACACTCGGGATATTCTGTATGCATCCAAAGTAGCGTTGGTGAGCTGGGATGATCACTTGGCAGCCCTTGGTGAGCAGCAAAGGAATGTGAAATTGCTCTAGTGATCACCACAAGGCGTATTACACTTATATTTAAATGTACATACAATAGTATGTATACTCTCCTATACATTGAAAAATTATTACGCACCTCTGAATGTAGCTGGGGTTAAAGGCCACCTATTGAGATGAGAATTGCTTCACAAGTTAGCTCACATCCCCAGCTAGGTTTGGCTAAAATATTAGGTTGACACGCCCTCTCTCTAATGAGCTATGCAAAAAGGTGCTTAGTGTTTTCTCTCCTATACTCTCCCGTACATTGAAAATATATTAAGCACCTTCCAATGTAGCTGGAGTTACGAGCCACCTATTGATATGGGAATTGTTTCAGAAGTTAGTTCACATCTCCAGCTAGGTCTGTCTGAAATATCAAGTTGACATGCCCCCTCTCCCATGAGCTATGCAAAAAGGTGCTTAGTGTTTTCTCTCCTATACTCTCCCATACGTTGAAGTAATAATTAGTAAGTATAATAAGCACCTTCCCATGTAGCTGGAGTTACAGGCCACCTATTGAAAAGAGAAATGTTTCAGAACTTAGTTCACGTCCCTGACTAGATCTGTCTAAAGTATCAGGTTGACACGCCCCCTCCCCCATGAGCTATGCAAAAAGGTGCTTAGCATTTTCTCTCCTATACTCTTCCATACATTGAAAAAAATATTAGCACCTTTGAATGTAGTTGGAGTTACGGGCCACCTATTTAGGTAGGAATTGTTTCAGAAGTTAGTTCACGTCCCCAACTAGGTCTGTCTAAAATATCAAGTTGACACGCCCCCTCTCCATAGAGCTATGGAAAAAGGTGCTTACAATATATGTTACTATAAATTACATTTATAGAATCAATGTTGAAAGGGATATTGCTATAGTGCGTGTCCAATTATTCAAGTGAATTATGTGAAGTTTCCTTTCTCATAACTGACTAGGTAGCACAATATGGACAATAATTACGTTAACACTCGAACATCTTCTCAAGATCTTCCACCACTGTAACTTCCCAGTCCAGTCTGAGCACATGACAGGAAATAATTAAGAACAGATGGAGATATGACAGGAAGTAATCAAGGTTGTACAACACTCACCTTGCTAACATTTCCTTCACTTCCTGTTCTTTATTAGGAGTGCAACAAACGGTACAGGAAGCAAACTGGGGTTGGAACAACTTCCTGAAGTATTTTTGCCCAACTGTTTTTATCTGGTCAACTGTCACCTTGGACACAGCTGTTAGAAGTTCTCTGTAGTGCACATACAAACTTACGACATACATCCATAGAACACATCATCTGAATCAG
Source organism: Chondrilla cf. caribensis (assembly GCA_964020155.1). Lineage (NCBI taxonomy): Eukaryota > Metazoa > Porifera > Demospongiae > Chondrillida > Chondrillidae > Chondrilla > Chondrilla cf. caribensis. The sequence continues at coordinate 360,706 of OZ026563.1, forward strand.
CCTCACCACGTCATCAAATACATGCACATATGTAGTGAAGTTGCTAACAAGCATTTTACCCACCGATTGTACGTATAACTGGTGCTCCTCAGGTTGGAAAGTACTGCTTCTTGTCCAACATCAGACACTGTCTTCTCACGTTCAACTAGTGCAAATATGGTGGAGCTCACAGCTGCCTCCAACTGGAGGGGTTCAAAGGGGGTTTCCCCACTCAAGAATCCATCCTAAAGTAAGTAACCAATATACGCAGGTCAACTATGGATCAACAAATTTATGGAACATTCCTCGTAATGAAACTTGCAGAGATCCTAACACAGAATTATGTGTTCCTGTAGTACTCATATGAGACAGTAGATGTACCAGAATCTTCTTGGCCTCTTCAAAAGCTTGTGCAACTTGTGCAGATCGGAAGAGGATGAAGTAGAGCAGACCTTCCTCAATCTTACACCACATGCTGTAGTGGTAGGAGAGTCCCATACCTCTGATCTGACGCCACAGTGGTCCCTGTGATAGTGTGTGTGTGTGTGTGTGTGTGTGTGTGTGTGTGTGTGTGTGTGTGTGCGTGTGTGTGTGTGTGTGTGTGTGTGTGTGAGTACAGCAGTGTGTGAGGCATATGGTATTGAGAAAATTGTAGTAGGATGATAAAATTAAAGGGCACACAAAATCAGATTTTTTATCAGAAGTGCTTGCTATTAGTACTGGTTGACATTGTGTATATGAGCTAGGGACTGAGTGGAGTGTATGTATGTACTAACCAGGAGTATGTACTAACTAGGAGTGTGTATTAACCAGGAGTATGTGCTAACTAGGAGTGTGTAATAACTAGGAGTATGTGCTAACCAGAAGTATCAGCTAACCAGGAGTGCGTACAAACTGGGGTAATTTCTAAGCAGGTTGCCCTGTATGATGTATTGGTGGAAGATGATGGGTGGACAGGTCACATAGGACTCACCTCCAGAGCACAAAGATATTCCATGAACACCAGCAGTGCTGGGTAGTCACTGTCACCATAGTCACTAATGGCAGGTGTGACGAGGGACAGGTAGGAGGAGTCCACACCGCCTACACCAGCAATGTAGGATTTTCCCCACACAGTCCGATCAAGGAAACTTGCAGTCCTTAATATTGGAACCAGAGACTTGACAGAGCTGGAAAAAGCAAAATAAATATGCATACAAATATGTACAAACATACAATGGTCACAAAGTAGTAAACAAGTACTAAACACTAATCTAATAAACAAAACAATAAATATACTCGTTCTTTACTAACAGTTCTGCCTGCTTAATGAGTGGTTGCCATGGTAACATTGCATCATTGTTGTCAGCCACTTTCTTGATATCGGTGTTGATGTAAACTCTAAGATTTGAGGGGGCAACAAGGAGATCCCTGACTTCGCCGAGAGTTGTCACAACCTAGAGAAACCAACACAAACACAAAATTTTTGAAAATCAATATACATACATTGGTGAGCAGTAGGAAAAGTACCCACAATATAAGAGAACAACTATCAAGACTACATTAGGGTCCTATGAGTCCAGATATCAATGCAAACACACATACACACACACACACAAACACAAACACACACAACATACAACACACATATGCATTCATGCACACCCATACAAACATACACACACACACACACACACACACAAATACATGTCAACATCTTGTATACATACGTACCTCCTCACTTTGACTCTGGTCAGAAACTTTGGACAGAAGGTCTTTTAGGAAATTGGACTGCGTGTACATACTTGAAATGTTCTGGTTACTGTCCTTGCTGAAGTTGACCTTGTGGCCCATCGCCTTCACAATGTTCCTTCCCTTCCTCTTGGATTCAAAGGCAGTGTTCAGCATCTTGTTGGCTGCCACAATTATCCTCTCCTTCTGAAACAAAACTTGGTACAGAACCTCTCTCAACCACTGTACTCCCTTGGCATATTTGGAAGATTCCACCTAGAGACAAGGACCCCATAAGGTAACACTATGAACTATGCATGATGACAACTGGTGTGTGTGTGTGTGTGTGTGTGTGTGTGTGTGTGTGTGTGTGTGTGTGTGTGTGTGTGTGTGTGTGTGTGTGTGTGTGTGCATGTGTGTGTGTGCGTGTGTATGTGCGTGTGTGTGTGTGCGCGCGCATGTGTATGTGCGTGCGCGCACGTGTGTATGTGTGTGCGTGTGTGTGTATGTAAGTGAATCATGCCTCCACACAATAAAGTACACAGACCTTTATACAGATCCAAACAACTTGAGGAAATTTTCCACAAGAATGCACCCCGGGGTTTATTCCCAGACCAGCGCTGGTTGAAATAGTGTCTTCAGAGAGTTGTTGGACCACTTGTTCGTAGGGGACCACAACTGCATATTGTGCCAGCAAAAACAGTGTGTGATATGTGTAATGTACCCATAAACAAAGTGTGCATACATACACATACCTCCATCCCTTTTCACAGGAGATTCAAACATCAAATGAGTCAACAGAGGTAAGAATTGACGAAGTTCCACAGGAACCACAGCAGAGTCCAATACAACTTCAATCTATAAATTGCCAAAAATTGTGTATGTGCATGCGTGAGAGAGAGGGGGGGGGGGAGAATAGTCAATTCTGCATGTCCACATCTCTACATGTGTGCCAGCACACAAACACGTACTTCTGCAAAGGAAGACTGGATTTGATTGAGCTGCAGTGGAAAGGGGAACTTGTCCACTGGTAGGATGGAGTATTCTGGTGTGTGGCGAAGTTCTTCACTCAGAGTGTCTGTTCTGTACACAGTCACCTTGTGGTGGTTTATGCTCGATGCATCTGGCACGGGAATATCACTTGAGAAGTTCTCAGGAGGCTCCCTCTGTAAAAAGGACAGTCCCGGATTAAACCTTCATTCCTGACATAATATCCGTATACTACCACTGGAGCCCATACTTCATTTGCTAAAAGAGCTTCTTCTAAAATTTTCTCCTTGTCTTTCAGTCCTTCTTCTCCCAAAGTCTTGCACTGTTGGGAGATCCTTTGTTTCTCCTCTTCAGTCATCTTCTTGGACAGCTCCAGACTGGGTCTTCCAGCAATCTGGACAACAAAAGAAAGTGCACTAAACATGATAAAATGGACACATGTTACCAATGTAACTGCTGCATGTGGTGCCCAACCCTATTTTGGTCATAGTGATAAGTTATAAGCCCACAAATACATACACACATATACATAACATTTTGTTCATGTATTATGTAAATACCGTATTTTGTGTGCATGTATTTATGTACTTGCATGTACAGTGGAACCTCTCTATTAAGGACTAAAATTAAGGTCCCAAAGCGTCCTGAATAGAGAGGCTCCACTGTACATGCAAGTACATAAATACATACACACAAAATACGATATTTACATAATACATAAACAAAATGATATATGCACACTCAATGCACATAGTACATATACTGCATTACATAATTGGTATTGCACATATATAGGTTGCATAGAACGGAGTGAATATTGTGCAATATACTGAAGATATTGTATAATAACTAACAAAGACGTGAGGTGACTTGATGAAAACGGACTGGATCAGTTCAACCCAGAAAGATTCTGGTTCCTCCAGAAGCCGCTGTAACCGAGGGATACTGTCAAGGTACACTGGAAACTATGGAACAACAATAAAAACAATAACAACAGCTGTAAATAAACAAAGAATGCAAGTAAAGGCAAAACTACAGAAAATTCTATGTATGTGGATATTCCAAAAGTTGTGAAATGTGTGTTTAATATGTTGGTTTTTATAGTGTGTCTGTCATTCTTTGGGGCTCGCCACACCTGGTCTGGATTGTCTCCGAATAAGAAGTCTCCGATAATGTTGAATGCAAAGTAGTAGTCTGGGTGATCCTCAAGACTCTCCAGGTTCTTCAACACGGATCTTCTGATGATGGTCTTCATGCGAGCCATGTTAACTCCTTTGCTACTGGAGCCAATGTCCTCCAGAACAGCCAGTACTCTGGAAACAGACACACAAACACAAGTGCTCACACTCTACATCCACACACACATATGTACGTATATAAGTACTATGTACTATATGTATATACTGTAGTTGGGGTACACATAGTAATATATGAACTACATGTGACTAATAGTTATCATGTGATTGTGCAGTAAATATTGAGGAATTCATATCTGATACTGGCAGTAAAGATTTTGAAGGAGACGGTGAATCCTTCCAATTTTCCAGCTTTCTGAAATGACAAGAAGGCGCCCCTAAGTTCACACAGTAGTAATGATTTCACTTGGCTTAAGTCTGTGGTCTGCAAGGTCATTTGAAGGAATGAACTAGCAGGAGCCGTGTAGCAGCACAACCAATGAAATTTGCATGTTTAGCAGTCTGTGCCCAGTGCAGTAATTTACTTACTACACTGGAAGCACCCTTTGATGTACAGCTTCATGGAAAGATGAGAGAATAGCACAACTCACTTTTTTTCAAGTCCGTCCAATTTTGCAGTTGGGACACCTTTAAATGTGAATCCAACACAAGATTCGGCATTTTCAAACATCAGAGATTTCACCTAATTGACACGTGTACGTATATACAAGATAGAGTAGACGCACCACATGTACACACAATACATGGTATGGTACCATTGAACAATATGGTTCTGGGACCTCCACCAACTCTCTCTGAAGGGGCGCCACAGAAGTGTCACACAGGTACTGAATCATGGACTCAACAGCAGACATCTTGTACCGATCCTACAGAGAACACTGGGAGGTCAACAGCTCCAATTGGTAACACAGACTACAATGTCTTCATGTGTAGCTTGCAAAATAATATTATGCTACACTGACACACACACACACACACACACACACACACACACACACACACAGACACACAAAGACACGCAGACACTCACAGACACACACACACACGCACACACACATGCGCACACACACACACACGCGCGCGCATGCGCGCGCGCTCCCACATTGCATACAAACCTGAGCCTTTGGCCCTCTCCATCCTATCCTCACCAGACCTACAGATTCATCTTCTGCTGGGAAATTGATCTCTTCGACAACTGATTCTTGAAAGGGAGGTACTGGAGATTGCCATGGCCTCTCCATGGAAGGTAGAGGGCCCTTCAGTAGTTCAAGATGCATGAATTGTAAATGTAATCAAATGTATGAAACACACACACACACACACACGCACGCACACACACACACACACACGCACGCACACACACACACACACACACACCTTTCCTTTGACCTTATCCTCAAATTTGGCAATGGTCTGAAACAACTCTTCTGGAGAAACTTGTCCCACAACAATGATAGCAAGATTGTCTGGTCTGTAGTACTGTGAGTGGTAGGAGCAGACCTTAAGAGGATGGAGAAAGACAAATATCAAAGAGGGAGTGAGTTGGGAGAGAAAGAAGACTTGAATGTTCACTTTTGCATTGGAAGTACTTGTTCTCAAGTTCTCGAGTCTTCCTCCAGTTTCAGACTAAAGTAGACACAAACCTCAAAAGTCAATCCGTCCAGCACGAGGTGCACACTCAGCAGTACCTTATATCCGCAGTGACCGGGGTACATGTGCTGCAGTAGGGAGAAGTGCGTCATGTCCTCAGGGGTGTTCTCCCGGGCCTGCATCTCACAATACACAACACCGGCATCCTCTCCGTCACCATTGATGTGGTGGACCTCCGTACAATAGGCTTCGTCCTGCGAATACATGTGCACAGTACATATACATACATACACAGGTATGTGCATGTATACACAAGCATAGGTGTTTGTGCTTGTGTGATAAGTTGTACGCACACTTAGTTCACGAGATACTATATTGACACACACGCACGCACGCACACACACACACACACACACACCGTGAGGGTTGGATAGAGGATGTGGTCAAGATAGATGGGAAGCAAGTTCAGGAATCCTCTACTCCCGGCAGTGTCCACGGTGTAGCATGTGTGGTCAACATCTGTCCACGCATTGGTACCTTGGGCAAGGCAACGATTTGCCAGCAGGTCCAATACACCCTACAAGAACCGAAAGACAAATAGTGTATGTATGCCATACATTCAGCCAACCACTCACATACACATTTCCAATGCATCCAAAGTTCCAATTTGAATAAAACCAAAGCCCCAATTCCAATAACAAAACAAATGTCCCAATTCCAATAACAACAAAACAAATGTCCCAATTTCAATTTTAACAAATATTCCACAGGAGCAAGCTCTCATACAACCAGTTCCCCAGAAGTATCGTACAAGGCTCCTGTAGGTGTGTCAGTATTGGGACAGTCTCTCACCTTGTAAGGATAAAGCTCGCTCCCCATGAAGACAAGGTGTTCCAGTGTGTGTGGCAGACCGTCATGATCATGTGCTTCAGTGGCTGGGTACATACGAGCAAAGAGATGGTTGAATATGTGGTAGACAGCAAATCTGCTGAAACGAGTACACATCACACATCACGTGATCTACATACTCTATGCATACATGATGGTTCTTATAGCACGTAATGATATGGTTTATTAAATTATAGGGTCTATGATGGTACCAACACCAGCTATACACATACACACTATACTATAATCTCTCACAAACCTAAACATACGAATCCGTTCACTATGGGTCCGCCTGCTTGAGCCATGTAGACCAAAATTCCCGTTTTCGTCGATCTAAGTTTGACCACGTCAATTCCATTGACCGCTGCCCTACTCAGTACGGTGTAGCTACGAGTGTCCGCCATTTTTCAGTCAATAATTTACGTACACGTAGACACAAATACACGTACTGCACGCTTTCTATTACGCTATACAGTGTTAACAAGTCTGTACAATGCACGTGTACGCATGCTAGTAACTATTGCGCTTTGGTTGCGTTGAATTGGAGATTCATTTCTTGAGCAATTTGAGACACCTCGGTTATCCCCGGTCGCTCGTCAGGTTTGGGGTTGATACACCTGTCCACCAACACACGCAGCTGTAGGGAACAACAAGATCACCAACATGACAGTGGTGTCCATACACACAGGAGGGCTAATAAACATAGCTCTCATTATTTCCACATCACGATGTTACAACCCCGGAAATCATTCTGAGCTCATGTGTCTACTAACCATCCCGAGAACTGGACAATTTTACTTGTATTGAAAGATAACCTCAAGGCAGTTAACCCCCCTATTACTTGAGGTGGGTACATCGACTAACATATGGTAATACAGCCAAAATATCACCTCCATATACGTACATACAAACTTTGATTTCCATTCTAATATATGTACCTTGTCAGTATAGATGTCGGCAGGAAGAGGAGGATAGTCACACTTGTCTATCTTCTTGCATAAAGAATATAAGTTCATCTTGTCTCCATAAAAGGGAGATTGGAGGGCAGCCAGCTGCGTGTGGGCATGTGTGTGTGTTTCATTGAACATGTTGTTGGCATGGCAGATCAGGAGTTGCCATCGATAAAAGAAAAGAGTGAATGTAAAAGGATGAATGAAAATTACTCTGTCGACCACTTCTGAATTGAACACATACCTCGTATAAGAGGCAGCCAACAGACCAAATGTCGGATTTGAAGTTGTAGCCCACTTCGTGGATTCTTTCAGGTGACATGTAATAAGGCGTACCCACTACAGTGAAAATTGAAATATGCAGACATGGTTGGTAAGTCAACACACACACACACACATGCATGCACACACACACGTACGCACACACACAGACACACACACACACACACACACACACACACACACACACACACACACAGTTACATACGTGCATACCCAAGGTATGAGCAGCTGTTGTTTGTGAACTGAAAAATCTTCCAAGGCCTAAATCTCCAAGTTTTACAACACCATCAGCAGTGATGAATACATTGGCTGGCTTTATGTCTACCAGAAAGGAAAAACATAGCAAATTTCTTTGAAAAATTGAAGCAGATTACGCAAAATTTCCAAGATAATAACATGGATGTACATGCACAAGTGTGAACACACACACGTACATAACCACACCCACCCACACCCACATCCACACCTCTGTGCATAACTCTTCGGCTGTGCATATGCTCTAGAGCACTGCATATCTGTGTGAAGTATCTCCATATTGTCCGCTCTGGAATTAATATCTTTTGCTTTTTGAAGTGCTGTAATTTGTACGTTACAAGGGGAAAACATTCATATATTACATATGTGTGAATGGGTACAAGCAAAGCCAGACACACACACACATACACACACACACACACACACACACACACGTGCGCGCGCGCGCACACACACACACACACACACACGCACACACACACACGCACGCACACACACACACTAACCCTGATCATTCTGGCCAGATCTCCAGCATCAGCAAGTTCAAGGACGATATTCAACTGAACAAAGAAATACATACTAGGATTAATTACACATAGGCCCACCCAGGGTAGTATGAATGATGCACAGTAGTGTACTCTGGGGGAACCCAATGCCCTCACACCAATTAACTTGCACTATCACACTTTTAAATCACGTACCTCGTTATTTTCAATGAAGGAAGCTAGGTATTGTATAATGTTAGGATGATCAAGTTGCTGTAGTGAAAGAGATAACACGCGCTGTGTGATTCGCTGATGGTGGTGATTCGACTGATTCGACAAGTAACTTGAATCCAACTATCAACAAACCTTCAATAGATCGATTTCATTCATACAGTCCTGTCTTGCCTTAGCATCCACCATCTCAAAGATCTACATTGTTGAAGGAGTTAGTACGGTACACTAGTAGGATACGACGATCCGGCATCCTACCCCACAATTCCTTTCTAGCAGGGTTTACCTGAATTTTTTTCAGAGCAACCACCGAATTGTCCCCGGCACATCTCGCCCTGTAAACCGTACTAAACTGTCCCTTACCGATTAGCATCACATCCTTGAAATTCGCCAAAGAGGAGTACTTGTCTCCCCGCGGGTTCGCCATACTTTCTTACGTAGCGGTTCAACTATGAATATCATTAACAAAGATTTCGTGTAATGTTCTAGGTTTCCATGGCGACGGGGGTTACTTGTTCTTCAACAATGTCGAATTTCCTGACTTCAACATCCAATGTGGCTGAAATGGGGATAAAGGACGAGAATGAATACACATTGGTTTCTTCAAAACCCAAGCAATGCTAATTTGAATGCATATTTGGTAATCCACTATGCTGCACATAGCACATCCATGTTTGTATGGTTGTCAATTGACAATATTATATCTGTCCATACACACACCTGTTGTGCCTGGTTTGTAGCGATAGTCTCCAGCTCTACACAAACAGAGCAAAACATCAAAATCATTGAATGAACCAAACAGTATTGCCCCTCAACCAACCTTTCCCCTTTTTTGTTCGCAATGTCATATGGTCGGAGATACTCCACTTTTCCTTTGGTTATTATGCACAAGTCCACATTGCTGCCTGACCCCTGCACAGGAGAGAGTGTTTGAGGAGGATGAAATCAGGTCTCCAACTGTATGTCATCTTACAAATCCTCAAGCACATACCAAGTCATTGAAAATCCCAGAAGCAATTGCATCTCGAACAAGTTGCATCGCGTCCTCTTTCTATCAACACCAGACACAAACACATTACACCCAGGTTAAAGTAATAAGTTTTGGATTTTCCAAACCTCCATATTAGGTTTGTATCTGTCCTCAAATACTGACATAGCAGCTAGCGAACCAGAACCTGAATTACAAAAGACAAGCATTCTAGTCCAACACATTAAACACATGTACACAGTCTGTGTATGCATGTGTGAACAAACACACAAGAAGAAACACACACACCACCCAAACAAACACATACACATCATTTACACACTCACACATACCATCCCCACATGCCCACATACACACATACACCATTCCCTACACACCCATAGTCACATATGGTAGACTGTCGGTGCTTCCGTGTGCATGCACAGTGAAGAGGCGTGGTCCAGTCTTGTCCACACCCCCTAGTACTAAATATGCACCAATGTATCCTCCATATCTAGAAAGATGGCTCTTAAGCATTCTGAGGGCTGTCCCCACAAGATTCTACAAGTGTGCAATTAGAAGGCATCAATGCAGAGGAAGCAACACATGGTAAAAATACAACATATTATCGAAATTAAATATACGTATATACACGGCGTGATAATTATGTACATACATATAATATATAGTCAATGGAGAATACAACACAAATCTTAGAGTACATAATTATGTAAACAAATGGAGATCAATAAAATGAAATAAATTAATATACAGAGTGTATTGATTAATAATACACATGGTAAACAACTGTATTTTTCACCTCTCTGCCAGTGTACAACCGATGCAGTGTCAAATTGGATGATATGAGGTTGGTGACATTTTCGGTATCAGCTGCTGTACCTGCTCCACAACAACTGAGTGAGGAAAACGTTGAAATTCAACTCACAAGTTACATCACCACTACATGCAAACTTCGCCCATTGATACCTACATCACATGCCACTTAATTAATCAACAGTCTGCAGTTCAACTCACTACATGTTTGGAGCTAGATAATGGATTTTTGCACAGTTTTTATCAGCTACTACAGAGCCTTCTGTTGCTCTCGTATCGGCTCCAAGGATGACACCATCCTTAAACACAATCCCAGCAATGGTAGTGCCGGTCTTAATAGCTTTTGGAAATTTCAAGCCACCTTTCTGTAATCTTTCATTCCTGGATAGCGAAAATGAACACTAACATAGTAAGCTTTCTAAGAATTCGAGAATAACATAACAAACCTCTCGTAAAGATCAAAGCTAAAACAACTCTGTCCTTTCTCTTCCTCCATTTTTACTAGTCAGCTAGAAAACGCTATTGCGCAATATTCCTTTACTGTTGTGCAAGGAACACAAAATGGACGGCGAACGAGTAGAGGTACGCCTCCCATACAACGCTGTAGACCGTAGTCAAGGAATACAAATTGGCAGTATATTCATATACTACAGATTGATATACCTTCTGGTAGTATGTGGTCTTGTTATTCCGTATTCTCGTCTATTCTATTTGGTATTTCTGAGGCCTCGTTCTGGATTTCTTGGTTGGTTTCGAAACACTCATAGATCCAAACCGAGTAAGACTTTTATTGTACTTGGCTCCGGTGGACACACAGCTGAAATGATGAAACTTTTGTCTGGCCTAACCCTCTCTAACTATTCTCCAAGAACGTATATAGTTGCCGGTACAGACCGAATGAGTACCGAGAAGGTAAAGACCTTCGAATCATCAGTGGAGAACTCGGATTCAATTGACATCAAAGTCATTCCCCGAGCACGAGAAGTGAAACAGTCGTATTTCACCAGTATGTTTACAACCCTACACTCAATGATGTCATCGATGTGGCTGGTTGTTTGGAACAGGCCAGACCTGGTATTGTGTAATGGACCGGGTACCTGTATACCTATATGCTTCTGGGCGTTTATTTGCAAATTCCTGTTTATCAAAGACGTTAAGATTGTGTACGTGGAGAGTCTGTGTCGTGTGAAGCACTTGTCTCTCTCGGGACTAATGGTGTACTACATAGCGGACAGTGTCCTGGTCCAGTGGCCGCAGCTGAAGGCAAAGTATCCAAGGACAACATACATTGGCCGTCTTGTGTGAACATTGTAATAACCATAACATACGTACATCTGGTGTTTTTCATGTCAGTATTGTACTAATAGCATGTAATGATAGCAACCATTGATATTGCTTGCTGTTACAGAGTGTGTGTTGTGAGAAATGAGTTCTTACCACGGTACCTTTTTACCCTAGACTACACTATATGTTCATTGTGACTCCAGTGTTACGCTCGATATAAATATTATATAATATATATATAATATGTATATATATAGAGAGCATTTAACATACTAAAATCAGATAGGTCAAAGTGGCTGGGTGGTCAGGTGACACGGCTCTAGGTTACATGGGGTTTCATTTCTGCACGATGCTAAGATAAGTGTAAAAGGAATTAGTAATCCCAGTCTGATGGTTAGTTGCAATACTCTACAAAGAACTGTAGGGGGAGCATTGGAGCTCATCAACCTGATAATTTCACCAGACCTAACCGGAGAGGTGAATGACCTATGAAGCAATTCCCAACTCTAGAACTCAACTGTCACCCTATCTACATTTGAAGGTGCTTAATATTTTAATAAGTACGGGAGAGTATAGAAGAGAAAACGCTAAGCACCTTTTAAATAGCTCATGGGAGAGGGAGTGCTCAACCTGATATTTTCACCAGACCTAGCTGGGGAGGTGAACTAAGTTATGGAACAATTCCCACCTCCATGGCTTAACCGTAACCCTATCTACATCTGGAGGTGCTTAATTATGATTTGTATGTGTAATCAAGCAGTTTTCACGTTGCACTCAGCACACTATACTTGCATCGTATCAAATTCACATGTGACTCATTACACAGATGCTGTCATCTTATGAAAATATGATAGATTTTCACTTAATATTCAAGTGAAGCTGTCCACAGAGGCTGCATACTACAATTACACATGAATTGACAACAGAATCATATTGAATAATTGTATAATTATAATAAATTTTTAATTATAATAAATTAATAATAATAAATTAATCAATACATTTTCATTGAGTTTATTCACAAGTAATCAACATTACTTGATGTCAAATACAGAAGTTACATTATAATAGTTACAAGATGGCTCCATCCTTGTAGTACTTCTCAGCTGCTATTCTCTGTAATTTCTCTGCTTCATTTTCGCCCATCTGTCCAACCATGCGAGACAACAAACTGTTCGGGTTGCTAAGCAACAGATGAGGTGCATCGAACTCGTGTATCTTCCCGGCACTCAATACCATGATCCGATCGGAATCCATGATGGTGTTCAGTCGATGGGCAATAGTTATAGTAGTGCAGTCTGAAAACTCCCTACGAATTGTCTGTTGAATGATGGCATCAGTCCTGGATGTGAATACAATAATGAAAAGTATATAAAAGTTACACGACTATCACACACACACACACACACACACACACACACACACACACACACACACACACACACACACTGACACACACACACGCACACTGACACACACACACACACACACACACACACACACACACACACACACACACACACACACACACACACAGTATATACACAAACAGTGATGACTGTCACATGATCATCATGTGTTCACTCACGTCATGTCAACATTTGCTGTGGCTTCGTCAATGACAAGGACTTTATTTCTTTTCAGGAGTGCTCTCCCCAAGCACATCAGCTGCCTCTGGCCAACACTAAAGTTGGAGCCACTCTCAGTCACAACAGCTTCAAGCTGGTTCTCCATTTCCTGAATGTGCTCTTTAAGTTGCACCTGGACGTTCGGAGACAATGCCCATATTACTGTACCTAACGTGTGCACAAACCTGACATGCATAATGGGTTATGGCTGACAGTGTGATTCACTACTTGTCCAACCAGCAATACTACACAGAGTCTAGTGCAGTGGATATTCAATTCAAACATACAGTACGACATCAATACTGCATATTACATAGCGCACAACACCAGCTAACCATAGAATATACAGTAGTTCAATGTATGTACATCTTTTCAAAATAGTGTACTGACAGCGTAAGATGGAGGGTATAGTGGTGTGTACACACTGGTGGAGTGTACACATTGGTGGAGCGTATCACTGGTGGAGTGTACACACAACAGTGGAGTTACCTGCTCCAATGCAGTCCATATCTCTTCATCACTGTAGTGGCTGAAGGGATCCAGGTTGTACCGAACACTTCCACTGAAAAGCACTGGATCCTAACCAAGTGGAAAAGAGAATTGAAAAATGATCAGAATACATGTACACAAAAATACACATGGACACAACACACACACACACACACACACACACACACACACACACGCACACACACACACACACACACACACACACACACACAGTTCTCACTTGTGGAATGATGGATATCTTTGTTCTCAGATCATGCAGTCCGAGCTCAGTGATGGAGACTCCATCAATCTCAAGAATTCCTTCCGGTTCAGCCATTCTGAACAGTGCTTGCAACAAAGACGACTTACCAGCTCCCGTACGACCAACAACACCCACCTGGATACACGTGATATGCACAAGTAGACAGAGCTGAGATGAGGTCACAGAATCCAATTCTGAAAAGGCTAGCTACATTCTGAGGACTGGCTTACCCTAGCCAAAGATCTGGGACTAAACATTCTGAAAATTGTAACCCAGGGGCTACAATTTTCCGACAGTTACAGTCTCGGGACTGTTACATACTCACCACAAGTGAATAAACACACACATACGTATGTATATCCATGTATATTTTGGAAGGGATGTGTGTTACTATACAGATACTTGATTGTGTGTTATCTACATAAAGTACACATGCACTAATTATCTGATATTGGACATCTACGTAGATGGACACCTGTACCTTTTCACTGGGGATAATGCTGACTGTGATGCCTTTCAGGACATAAGGAACATCTTTTGCATAACGGAACTTTAGATTTTGAAGGTGGATGGATCCATAGTGCGGCCATGTTTTTTCTGGCTTCTTGACACCAGGGGGTGTCTCAAGCGGTGCTTCTGGCGCAAGTTTACCATAAGCCAAAAGTCTTTCAGTGGAAATCATCTAAAACAGATACACTTGAGGAGTGTAAGCCTGTGCAGGTGTGTGTGTGTGTGTGTGTGTGTGTGTGTGTGTGTATGTGTGTGTGTGTGTGTGCGCGCGCGTGTGTGTGTGTGTGTGTGTGTGAGTGTGTGTGTGTGTGTGTGTGTGTGTGTGTGTGTGTGTGTGTGTGTGTGTATGTGTGTGTGTGTGTGTGCATTACAGATGCTAGATATGCAGGATGGTGCTAAGTGCATTTTTTCCCTATTCTCCCCCATACATTGACAGTGGTGCTATGGCCAAAATTTGGCCATAGCACCACCTTGAATAACAAGGGTTACAGAGAACACAAAGTGATGGGAAGTGTTTCATAACTTAGTTCACATCTCCAACTAGATTTGTTGAAAATATCAGGGCGACACGCCCCATCTCCCACGAGATATGCAGGATGGTGCTATGGCCAAAATTTGGCCATAGCACCACCTTGAATAACAAGGGTTACAGAGAACACAAAGTGATGGGAAGTGTTTCATAACTTAGTTCACATCTACAACTAGATTTGTTGAAAATATCAGGGCGACACGCCCCCTCTCCCACGAGATATGCAGGATGGTGCTAAGTGCATTTTTCCCTATTCTCCCCCATACATTGACAGTGGTGCTATGGCCAAAATTTGGCCATAGCACCACCTTGAATAACAAGGGTTACAGAGCACACAAAGTGATGGGAAGTGTTTCATAACTTAGTTCACATCTACAACTAGATTTCTTGAAAATATCAGGGCGACACGCCCCCTCTCCCACGAGATATGCAGGATGGTGCTATGGCCAAAATTTGGCCATAGCACCACCTTGAATAACAAGGGTTACAGAGCACACAAAGTGATGGGAAGTGTTTCATAACTTAGTTCACATCTACAACTAGATTTGTTGAAAATATCAGGGCAACACGCCCCATCTCCCACGAGATATGCAGGATGGTGCTATGGCCAAAATTTGGCCATAGCACCACCTTGAATAACAAGGGTTACAGAGAACACAAAGTGATGGGAAATGTTTCATAACTTAGTTCACATCTCCAACTAGATTTGTTGAAAATATCAGGGTGACACGCCCCATCTCCCACGAGATATGCAGGATGGTGCTAAGTGCATTTTTTCCCTATTCTCCCCCATACATTGACAGTGGTGCTATGGCCAAAATTTGGCCATAGCACCACCTTGAATAACAAGGGTTACAGAGAACACAAAGTGATGGGAAGTGTTTCATAACTTAGTTCACATCTCCAACTGGATTTCTTGAAAATATCAGGGCGACACGCCCCCTCTCCCACGAGATATGCAGGATGGTGCTATGGCCAAAATTTGGCCATAGCACCACCTTGAATAACAAGGGTTACAGAGAACACAAAGTGATGGGAAGTGTTTCATAACTTAGTTCACATCTCCAACTAGATTTCTTGAAAATATCAGGGTGACACGCCCCATCTCCCACGAGATATGCAGGATGGTGCTAAGTGCATTTTTTCCCTATTCTCCCCCATACATTGACAGTGGTGCTATGGCCAAAATTTGGCCATAGCACCACCTTGAATAACAAGGGTTACAGAGCACACAAAGTGATGGGAAGTGTTTCATAACTTAGTTCACATCTCCAACTAGATTTCTTGAAAATATCAGGGCAACACGCCCCCTCTCCCACGAGATATGCAGGATGGTGCTAAGTGCATTTTTTCCCTATTCTCCCCCATACATTGACTGTGGTGCTATGGCCAAAATTTGGCCATAGCACCACCTTGAATAACAAGGGTTACAGAGCACACAAAGTGATGGGAAGTGTTTCATAACTTAGTTCACATCTCCAACTAGATTTCTTGAAAATATCAGGGTAACACGCCCCCTCTCCCACGAGATATGCAGGATGGTGCTATGGCCAAAATTTGGCCATAGCACCACCTTGAATAACAAGGGTTACAGAGCACACAAAGTGATGGGAAGTGTTTCATAACTTAGTTCACATCTCCAACTGGATTTCTTGAAAATATCAGGGCGACACGCCCCCTCTCCCACGAGATATGCAGGATGGTGCTATGGCCAAAATTTGGCCATAGCACCACCTTGAATAACAAGGGTTACAGAGAACACAAAGTGATGGGAAGTGTTTCATAACTTAGTTCACATCTACAACTAGATTTCTTGAAAATATCAGGGTGACACGCCCCATCTCCCACGAGATATGCAGGATGGTGCTAAGTGCATTTTTTCCCTATTCTCCCCCATACATTGACTGTGGTGCTATGGCCAAAACTTGGCCATAGCACCACCTTGAATAACAAGGGTTACAGAGAACACAAAGTGATGGGAAGTGTTTCATAACTTAGTTCACATCTCCAACTAGATTTCTTGAAAATATCAGGGCAACACGCCCCCTCTCCCACGAGATATGCAGGATGGTGCTATGGCCAAAATTTGGCCATAGCACCACCTTGAATAACAAGGGTTACAGAGAACACAAAGTGATGGGAAGTGTTTCATAACTTAGTTCACATCTCCAACTAGATTTCTTGAAAATATCAGGGTGACACGCCCCCTCTCCCACGAGATATGCAGGATGGTGCTATGGCCAAAATTTGGCCATAGCACCACCTTGAATAACAAGGGTTACAGAGAACACAAAGTGATGGGAAGTGTTTCATAACTTAGTTCACATCTCCAACTAGATTTCTTGAAAATATCAGGGTGACACGCCCCATCTCCCACAAGATATGCAGGATGGTGCTAAGTGCATTTTTTCCCTATTCTCCCCCATACATTGACTGTGGTGCTATGGCCAAAATTTGGCCATAGCACCACCTTGAATAACAAGGGTTACAGAGCACACAAAGTGATGGGAAGTGTTTCATAACTTAGTTCACATCTCCAACTGGATTTCTTGAAAATATCAGGGCGACACGCCCCCTCTCCCACGAGATATGCAGGATGGTGCTATGGCCAAAATTTGGCCATAGCACCACCTTGAATAACAAGGGTTACAGAGAACACAAAGTGATGGGAAGTGTTTCATAACTTAGTTCACATCTCCAACTAGATTTCTTGAAAATATCAGGGTGACACGCCCCATCTCCCACGAGATATGCAGGATGGTGCTAAGTGCATTTTTTCCCTATTCTCCCCCATACATTGACTGTGGTGCTATGGCCAAAACTTGGCCATAGCACCACCTTGAATAACAAGGGTTACAGAGAACACAAAGTGATGGGAAGTGTTTCATAACTTAGTTCACATCTCCAACTAGATTTCTTGAAAATATCAGGGCGACACGCCCCATCTCCCACGAGATATGCAGGATGGTGCTAAGTGCATTTTTTCCCTATTCTCCCCCATACATTGACAGTGGTGCTATGGGCAAAATTTGGCCATAGCACCACCTTGAATAACAAGGGTTACAGAGAACACAAAGTGATGGGAAGTGTTTCATAACTTAGTTCACATCTACAACTAGATTTCTTGAAAATATCAGGGCGACACGCCCCATCTCCCACGAGATATGCAGGATGGTGCTATGGCCAAAATTTGGCCATAGCACCACCGTGAATAACAAGGGTTACAGAGCACACAAAGTGATGGGAAGTGTTTCATAACTTAGTTCACATCTACAACTAGATTTGTTGAAAATATCAGGGCAACACGCCCCATCTCCCACGAGATATGCAGGATGGTGCTATGGCCAAAATTTGGCCATAGCACCACCTTGAATAACAAGGGTTACAGAGAACACAAAGTGATGGGAAATGTTTCATAACTTAGTTCACATCTCCAACTAGATTTGTTGAAAATATCAGGGTGACACGCCCCATCTCCCACGAGATATGCAGGATGGTGCTAAGTGCATTTTTTCCCTATTCTCCCCCATACGTACATTGACTGTGGTGCTATGGCCAAAATTTGGCCATAGCACCACCTTGAATAACAAGGGTTACAGAGAACACAAAGTGATGGGAAGTGTTTCATAACTTAGTTCACATCTCCAACTGGATTTCTTGAAAATATCAGGGCGACACGCCCCCTCTCCCACGAGATATGCAGGATGGTGCTATGGCCAAAATTTGGCCATAGCACCACCTTGAATAACAAGGGTTACAGAGAACACAAAGTGATGGGAAGTGTTTCATAACTTAGTTCACATCTCCAACTAGATTTCTTGAAAATATCAGGGTGACACGCCCCATCTCCCACGAGATATGCAGGATGGTGCTAAGTGCATTTTTTCCCTATTCTCCCCCATACATTGACTGTGGTGCTATGGCCAAAACTTGGCCATAGCACCACCTTGAATAACAAGGGTTACAGAGAACACAAAGTGATGGGAAGTGTTTCATAACTTAGTTCACATCTCCAACTAGATTTCTTGAAAATATCAGGGCGACACGCCCCCTCTCCCACGAGATATGCAGGATGGTGCTATGGCCAAAATTTGGCCATAGCACCACCTTGAATAACAAGGGTTACAGAGAACACAAAGTGATGGGAAGTGTTTCATAACTTAGTTCACATCTCCAACTAGATTTCTTGAAAATATCAGGGTGACACGCCCCATCTCCCACGAGATATGCAGGATGGTGCTAAGTGCATTTTTTCCCTATTCTCCCCCATACATTGATTGTGGTGCTATGGCCAAAACTTGGCCATAGCACCACCTTGAATAACAAGGGTTACAGAGAACACAAAGTGATGGGAAGTGTTTCATAACTTAGTTCACATCTCCAACTAGATTTCTTGAAAATATCAGGGCGACACGCCCCATCTCCCACGAGATATGCAGGATGGTGCTAAGTGCATTTTTTCCCTATTCTCCCCCATACATTGACAGTGGTGCTATGGCCAAAATTTGGCCATAGCACCACCTTGAATAACAAGGGTTACAGAGCACACAAAGTGATGGGAAGTGTTTCATAACTTAGTTCACATCTCCAACTAGATTTCTTGAAAATATCAGGGCGACACGCCCCCTCTCCCACGAGATATGCAGGATGGTGCTATGGCCAAAATTTGGCCATAGCACCACCTTGAATAACAAGGGTTACAGAGAACACAAAGTGATGGGAAGTGTTTCATAACTTAGTTCACATCTCCAACTAGATTTCTTGAAAATATCAGGGTGACACGCCCCATCTCCCACGAGATATGCAGGATGGTGCTAAGTGCATTTTTTCCCTATTCTCCCCCATACATTGACTGTGGTGCTATGGCCAAAACTTGGCCATAGCACCACCTTGAATAACAAGGGTTACAGAGAACACAAAGTGATGGGAAGTGTTTCATAACTTAGTTCACATCTCCAACTAGATTTCTTGAAAATATCAGGGCAACACGCCCCCTCTCCCACGAGATATGCAGGATGGTGCTATGGCCAAAATTTGGCCATAGCACCACCTTGAATAACAAGGGTTACAGAGAACACAAAGTGATGGGAAGTGTTTCATAACTTAGTTCACATCTCCAACTAGATTTGTTGAAAATATCAGGGTGACACGCCCCCTCTCCCACGAGATATGCAGGATGGTGCTATGGCCAAAATTTGGCCATAGCACCACCTTGAATAACAAGGGTTACAGAGAACACAAAGTGATGGGAAGTGTTTCATAACTTAGTTCACATCTCCAACTAGATTTCTTGAAAATATCAGGGTGACACGCCCCATCTCCCACAAGATATGCAGGATGGTGCTAAGTGCATTTTTTCCCTATTCTCCCCCATACATTGACTGTGGTGCTATGGCCAAAATTTGGCCATAGCACCACCTTGAATAACAAGGGTTACAGAGCACACAAAGTGATGGGAAGTGTTTCATAACTTAGTTCACATCTCCAACTGGATTTCTTGAAAATATCAGGGCGACACGCCCCCTCTCCCACGAGATATGCAGGATGGTGCTAAGTGCATTTTTTCCCTATTCTCATAACAAATATATGTGTGAGATTCCAGATGCAAATTTGCCCCTCTCACCAGATTTTCCACTTCAGTGCTCATTCGCACACCATACTGGAACATGCCAGCCAGAGAGATGGAGTAAGCCATGGACAATCCAATCAAACCGGGATCTACACCTGTAAATGGACAAAGACAAGATGCACCATTAGGTACGTACACCTCTAAGGCAAATATCTACAGTTTTTGGTGTGTGTGTGTGTTTGTTCATGCATGTGTGTGTGTGTGTTCACGAGTGAGTGAGTGTGGTGTGTACATGCAAACTCACTGTTCACTAGCGGTATGGCCAAGAATACCACTGTGGTGATGAACACGCTGCTGACTAGGTCTATTCTCAGCCCGAACCACCTGGCTGCATGAAGGAAGGTGACCCAGCCCTTGGTCTGTTCGTCCTGGTAGGCGTGGAAGTACTCCACGCTGGCTTCCTGCCTCTCACACGCCCGTATGGTCGTCAGTCCTTGCAGAGTAGCAGTTATGTGTGAGAACAGAGGACTTCGAGCTGTGGGCACAAAGGACACATTAAACAAATATCTCAGCAGTCCACCATACAGATATACATAAGTATACAAATACATATTTTATATACATATAAGCATGTCTTACATGTATATACAGTATACACATACATACATACAGTAGAAATTCATTAAGACTAAAAGTCCTGAAGTGATTGCAGGAGTAATCAATTAGACACTTTATTTGCATCTCTTTCATCAAATCCAGTCTTATTACATGTACATATGTACTATTATATTGTGTAGTTACATATTATTATTATTATTATTATTATTATTATTGGTACATACATACATACATACACATGTGTACAAATGAGCTACCCAGTTTGTACACCATACTCACCTATAGCCTCAAGTCTCTTGATCTCCCTGGCTGATGTAAGGTAGTAGGCTCGTATCAGCAGAAACACCACCAGGACTATGACAATCGGGATGAAGATGTAGTAGTTGGCAATGCCTGCTATCACCATTATGGATAGGAACCTGAGGAATATCTGCAGTACAAGGAAGTCACGTGAGTACGTATGCAGACAACAGTGAGGACACAAGGTGTGTAGTACAGTACATGCAAACAAGAATGTATAAACACACATGAACATTGTACTGTACTGTACATGTGTGTGTGGGACATTGAGTACAAGAGGCTGGGTGTACATACATGTGTGTGTGGGACATTGAGTACAAGAGGCTGGGTGTACATACATGTGTGTGTGGGACATTGAGTACAAGAGGCTGGATGTACATACATGTGTGTGTGGGACATTGAGTACAAGAGGCTGGATGTACATACATGTGTGTGTGGGACATTGAGTACAAGAGGCTGGATGTACATACATGTGTGTGTGGGACATTGAGTACAAGAGGCTGGATGTACATACATGTATGTGTGGGACATTGAGTACAAGAGGCTGGATGTACATACATGTGTGTGTGGGACATTGAGTACAGGAGGCTGGATGTACATACATGTGTTTGTGGGACATTGAGTACAAGAGGCTGGGTGTACATACATGTGTGTGTGGGACATTGAGTACAAGAGGCTGGATGTATGGTCCCTTCACTCACATAGAGGTAGTCGTAGAACTGGTACGGAAGCAAATCATCGAGGAAACCGAGATCTTTTGAAAATCTGTTCAGCACACGACCTGCAAATCCCAGCAGTAGACTCATAGCAGTATAGAATGATTAAATATAAATTGATAATAATGTCAAAACTGTCAATTATGTTATACTGGAGCAGTGAAAAATAATGCTAGGATAATTGTGTCCTGAAACATATGAAGTATTTGTGTGTAACAGCCCATATGCGTGCACACAAACTATAAAGTTTTGGCAGATTTGGCAGGTGGCATATTAAGGGTGGGGGTGGGA
Organism: Chondrilla cf. caribensis; assembly: GCA_964020155.1. Lineage (NCBI taxonomy): Eukaryota > Metazoa > Porifera > Demospongiae > Chondrillida > Chondrillidae > Chondrilla > Chondrilla cf. caribensis. The sequence continues at coordinate 383,259 of OZ026563.1, forward strand.
TGGTGGGGTGGATTAGCTAGGATGTAATGTATCTAGGTACCTGTTGTGACAGAATTATATACATACCTAACAATTATGGTCCAAAACTGAAAATTACAATTCTGGGACTAAAAAAATTCTGAAAATTATGGCCCAGGACTAGAAATCTGAAAATCACATCCCCTGTGTACAAACATACTAACCAATGGGATTGGTATTGAAAAAACGCATTGGAGCTCTCAGCACAGCTGCAAACATTCTGTTGTGGAGGATTTGGGCGGCGTGGACACAAATGTAGAAGAACAGGATTGCTCTGACAGTGGACGTGATCAACGCTGAACCAACTATACCAACATAAATCTCTGAGAGAATCAGAATGAAACAACAGACTTATTGTTACAAAGGATATCACATCATCGGATGAAAACTAAACATTGAATCAGAGAGTAAATCCTAAGGAACAGAGTACACTCCAAAAACACACACATAGGCACACACACACACACACACACACACACACACACACACACACACACACACACACACACACACATAGACACACACACACACACACACACACACACACACACACACACACACACACACACACACACACACACACACACACACACACACACACACACACACACACACACACACACACACACACACACATGTAGGTACATATGTACATACCAATAATGAGCTCAGTAGAGAAATTACACAAGAGATTTGACGAATTCATTTCTGCACACGATCCATTTGATTCAGCCCTGAACAGTTTGAAAGCAAGTTCAGAGTACAGGCAAGATACGTACATACGTTGAGACATGTTTATATACATATTATACATACGTATGCATGTACATACTACCTCAACATATATATTGCGATCAAGTAAGGGTTTCACATGTATTACATGTACATATTGTATGCATGTATCTGTGAGTAGGTATGTACGTATGTATGTATGTCCTAATGTACATACAGTATACAAATACAAGAATATACAAGAATATACAGTGATGTAGAAACCATAGGAATGATACTGCAGTACATGCATACATTGGGATCGCACTCACCACTCCGACAACCACCAATCTGAAACTAGAGTGTTTGCCTGCGACAGATCAATACAAAAGCACATAAAGTGAATTGTAGACTGGAAGCCACATCAATCTCGTTACCCAACACTTGTGCACACACACACACACACACACACACACACACACACACACACACACACACACACACACACACACACACACACACATGCACACACACACACAATCTCTCGTAAACTCACTTCTGTCATTATAAAGAAGAACAAGAGAATGAGAACCCCAATGTAGCTCCCTCCAGCGATGAAGTAATGGTAGTAAGTCTTCATGGAGACACTTCCCTGGGCCTTGTCCTCTGTTGGGACCACATTGGCCAGCTGGACAAGGATGATTGTACCATGATGGATGGGATGATGGATGGAATGATGGAAAGGATGATGGATGGGATGATGGATATGATAGATAGAATGATGGATGGTGTGACGGATTGAATGATGGCTATGACAATGGATGGGATGATGGATGAGATAATGGTCCAAACACAGAGATGTCGAGAACAAAATACCTACATTTGTCCGTTCTGGCTTATCTTCCACTTGAAGGTGATTCTGGTGGTGAGTGTCGGTTAGGTCAAATTCAGAGTGAAGATGATGCTGAGGTTGTTGAGAGAAGCAAAGTTGGCCGTGTTGTGAGCAGATGGAAAGTTAGCCAGAGAAGTAGCAGGATAGAGTGACCCCAGACCAGTGTCTGGATCGTCTCCTGTGTCAGACCTGACGTCGACATCTATTGCAAAGGAACAAGGCAGGAATGATCCATGCCAACCACTAAGGCGGGAATGATCCATGCCAACCACTAAGGCAGGAATGATCCATGCCAACCATTAAGGCGGGAATGATCCATGCCAACCACTAAGGCGGGAATGATCCATGCCAACCACTAAGGCAGGAATAATCCATGCCAACCACTAAGGCAGGAATGATCCATGCCAACCACTAAGGCGGGAATGATCCATGCCAACCACTGGAATTGTTACAAATGTTGTGTCATGCACTTCAACTAACACTTCAGTTATTTACAGATTTCCAAACTGCTCTCTTTCTCAACCACCTCAAACCCACAATCATCCAATTCCACAACTAGTACATATGTCACTCCACTCAGATACATTGTGGGCACACGGCACATTCACTACCAGCAAAACCACAGTACACACATTTGTACAAAAGGCATGTACGTACCATTAGAACATGGTGAAACCACACCAGTCGTGTCTGCTGCAATGAGAGGAATGTTGTCTTCTGGTCTCTGATAGGGACTGCCAGTGCTGGGCCTATTGATGACAGAGTCTTTTTCGGGGGACCCATCCAAGCTGTCGTCAATGTTGAACACATCCTTCTCTGCTTCCGTGTTCATGTTAGCTATCATTTCACTCAGTACTTCCTTCATTCTGGCAAACTTGGGGTCTTCAGCACTGCGGTCTATCATACTCATGATGTCATCATAGGTTCCATGTGCAAGGGGCTCCCCCTAAAAATCCAAAATTCATATGCTAAGCATAGCTTGCATGTACAGTACATACAGATAGTAATGATCACAGCCTGTTTTACCACTGCAACTACAAGAGAAGCTTGTATGTATGTACGTATGTATAACAGTCTGCTTGGGGCCCAAGAGTGTCCTTTATATCCAGGTTCTAGTGTATAACATCCACTAGGTTGGGTCTCAAGAGTGTCCTTTATATCCAGGTTCTAGTGTATAACATCCACTAGGTTGGGTGTCAAGAGTGTCCTTTATATCCAGGTTCTAGTGTATAACATCCACTAGGTTGGGCCTCAAGAGTGTTCTTTATATTCAGGTTCTAGTGTATAACACCCACTAAGTTGGGTCTCGAGAGTGTCCTTCATATCCAGGTCCTACAGTACTGTAGCAGCATGCCTGTGTATGGCACAAACCTGGTCGATGACCAGCATTGAGTCAGCAAGCTGTGCGTACTGCAGGTGATGGGTGACCAGGACCACAATGCTGTTCTTGAGTACCCCACTCATACAAGTCTGGAACAGCCGTTTCCCAACGACAGTGTCAACGGCACTCAGAGGATCGTCCAGGATGTACACATCGGCTCTTCGGTAGATGGCTCTGGAGAAGTAGGACGATAGGTGTGTGTATGTGCACATTTGGAAACAGATACATTTGGGCAGTGGATAAGCCGCACAAAATGACTTGTATAAGTGCACGTTTTCCTCTGATCCACCCATCAACCATGCAGGCACAGTGTATGACAGAGCGGGCAGTGCTTACAAACACAGAACAAAATCAATGGAAAATGCATGCAAGTGCATGAGTATGTATGTATGTTAGCACTGTGTGGTTGAGACCCACCTGGCCAGTGTTATTCTGGCCTTCTGACCTCCACTCAGAGTAACCCCTCTCTCGCCCACCAGCGTGGAATCTCCATGAGAAAACATCTCAATGTCCTCACTCAAGCAGCATTCCGCAATGACTTGTTGATACCATTCTTCTTCAAACTCTCGACCAAACAGTACGTTTTCTCTGACAGTCCCAGAGAACACCCATGGGTCCTGAGATGAGTATCCCAGTGTTCCCACGATCTCCACATCACCACCCAAGGGCAACAGCTCTCCCAGCAAACAGTGCAGGATGGAGGACTGCACAACGAGCAAAGTGTGAATATGAATGACAACTCTGAGAGTAACTACATACATAAGTGCACACTGTCACACACACACACACACACACAGAGAGAGAGAGAGAGAGAGAGAGAGAGAGAGAGAGAGAGAGAGAGAGAGAGAGAGAGAGAGAGAGAGAGAGAGAGAGAGAGAGAGAGAGAGAGAGAGAGAGACACACACACACACACACACACACACACACACACACACAGAGAGAGAGAGAGAGAGAGAGACAGACACAGACACACACACACACACACACACACACACACACACACACACACACACACACACATACACACACACCTTCCCAGCTCCAACTGGACCAACAATAGCCAACATTCTGTTAGACACGTCACAGCTGAAGGAGATTCCATTCAGTGTCAGTCTGCCACTCTCCTTGCTCTGCCATTGAGAAACACAACCTAAGTGCAAGCGGTGTACACTCCAGGGGGACAGTAGGGAGCATCACGTGCATGTGTGTACATACCAGTGCAGGGACAGTTATTCAATTAAATGATTAATCAATCAACTGTCATGCCCAACCTGATCATCATTAGGGATGAAAGCAGATCAACCAAAACAGTAAGTAATTTGATGCCAATGATGGGAAGTCGCCCCCACCTTATCACCCAGGACCTTCACTCAATTGGTGCAGGTTTGTACTTTGAGAGTACTTGAGATGTGACACAGCAGTCTCAAGACCCCAGAAAGTCTATTGGGTAACTGCTTGGTCCAATAAGGGAGATTACAACAGCTTTGGGTCATGGCTACTTTATTTCTTGCTGTGATTAATGTATTTGAAGCCAAGTCCAAGCACTAGTGCACACACACAATTAACAACGCACTAGTACACACACAGGAAGAACAACGCACTAGTACACACACAGGAAGAACAACGCACTAGTACACACACAGGAAGAACAACGCACTAGTACACACACAGGAAGAACAACGCACTAGTACACACACAGGAAGAACAACGCACTAGTACACACACAGGAAGAACAACGCACTAGTACACACACAGGAAGAACAACGCACTAGTACACACACAGGAAGAACAACGCACTAGTACACACACAGGAAGAACAACGCACCAAAGCACCATTCCAGACAGCACTCAAGCCCTCGACAGTGATGGATGGGGTTTCCCCCTCTGGTATGACGCCCACATTGTTGACAATGGCATTGGTATCATTCGTGTTGGGAGTATAGCTCAAGAGTGAAGTGACTGTAGGTCTTCTGGAGTACCTTCTCTTCTTATGTGGGTCAGGCAAATCCTTCATAAGCAAATCCTAGCAACATAGAAGATAAGTTGGTGTGTTTGATCTTGCACACACACACACACACACACACACACACACACACACACACACACACACACACACACACACACACACACAGACAGACCCAGACACACAGAGCACACACACACACACACACACACACACACACACACACACACACACACACACACACACACACACACACACAGACAGACAGACCCAGACACACAGAGCACACACACACACACACACACACACACACACACACACACACACACACACACACACACTCTTATTCTGGAGAATGCCACTTTCAGTTCTTGTATTCCTAGCATACTCTGTATGAAAAAGTTGAATGCAGTGATCCTCAGGTTGGAAAGCAATGATAGAAATGAGAACGCAGCAGATGGAGTGAGAGGTTGTCCGGTGGTCAGTGTGAACGTGGAGAAGGTTAAGATGTTTATCAACCCAATACTGACAATGAACAAAGAAGCATTCACAGCTCTTATCATTGATGCTAGCAATATCAATCTTGTCTCCTTCCTATGG
>OZ026563.1:393823-458823 GCA_964020155.1 Chondrilla cf. caribensis
ACAAGGAGAAACAAACTTGACTGAGCTGAGTCCTCCTGTCATCACACACACACACACACACACACACACACACACACACACACACACACACACACACACACACTGACACACACACACACACACACACACACACACACACACACACATACACATTGAAGAATATCATAAGATACACATACTGAATGTCTAGAGGGTTTCAATCCCTGTAAGCCTTGTGTGGAGATATTGAAACACTTGAATAGTTTTAGGTAAAGAGAGCGACAACTCATGGGAATCAACAAATTAAAATTCTCCACTCTGGATGGATAGTGAGCAACTTTCTCCCATGAACATCATCCAGCACTAGTTTGTACACAGACCCATTCCTACTTCCATTTTGCAAAATGGAAGTAGGAATGGGTCTGTGTACAGTCTTTACAAAATGGGACTTAGTCCCCATGAGAAGGGGATAAAGTCCCATTATGTGAGATTGGGGCAAAAATGGGTACAAGACCACTCTTGTACAGTATATGTGCATACCTGCAAGCACTGTGGACTGCAGTACCGCACTGTATTGCACTTTGGACAGGAAGTAAACTGGTTGATCTGAAAAAACAGGAAGTAACATTTCATGTGCTGAAATTTCATATGATCTAAGAAGACCAATGATAACTAACGTGCTGTTCATATGACAAACAAGGAGTATTCTGACACTCGTAAAAGAGTGGAGTGGACACTGCAGTCAAGAGTAGCAATTTTACATTTCAGATTGATGTAAGTAGTACCTAAATCCAACAAGATCACCTTGTTCCTCTCTTTCCCCATTGGGAGACAGCGTTGTTGTTGTCAGCTCCCAATTATCCTGAAACAGAAAGAACCAGTCAGTGTCAAACTTTGTACGTACATTGCTGTTTCCTCGCGATGGTCAAACCTGTTCTGATTTCAGAGGGGGTAGTCTCACCATGGCTTGCCAGTACAAAGTAAATGGCATCTTGCTTCTAATAGGTTGAAGATAGTAGGATATTGCTGTTACTTGCACATAACAATGTATCCTTCAAGACAAATTTTGGCGGCATTGAAATAACTGATTGGAGGTGCATCAAACGAGTACCGCCATTTTTAGGCAGTTGCCTATAGTTACCCACACACAGACGCACACACCTACACACATCTACACAAGCATTCAAACCTTGGTGGTATTTTAGGGCAATTGCTGTCACTGCTGGGCAGTAGCTGGAGATTGCTGAGTCTGTTATCTACAGATATGATTATGATAAAAAGAAAAGGGAATCCCCCCAATACATGACATCACTACCGTGTATTGTCCAAGCATAGATAGGTATTAAGGGTCTATGGTCCAAGTGAATGGTATGTACCTAAAGTAATTCCATTTTTATGGCACACTTGGAATCCAGGACTTATTTTGGCTTTGTGCTCCTCCCTGTATGCAAGTGAGAACATACACTACATCATAACTTGACCACCGAATACACTAGGTACTTAAACAAATCTTGTTTCTGTCACTATTCGCAGGATGCAGATAAACACAACACAACAAACACACACACTCACCACACCAGATTCTGAAGGTAGCCTCCACTGGTCAAACTAACATCTGGACTTCTTGTTACAGCATAACATCGTATCTCTTCCAGACCATTTCCTTCAGTCTCTATATGAAACTGCAACAACCAAACGCATACATCAGTGTTGTAGCATGTCTATATATGTGAATTTCGAAATCAGAGCAGATGAGAGAGAGTAATGGAATGAAGGTGAATTAGACATTTGAAATCATCTACATATGGAGCACCAAGGGTGATTCAGGATCGTATGTTCTACGCGAGAAATAATCAGTAAATACACGCATCACATGAATTACTAACTCACGTCGAATTTGTATCTCACTGCTAATGAGATATCTCTCTCGTCCACTAGGGAGAACTTGGTCTGTGAGTAAACCAAAAAGGAATACCACTCACCAGTGAAATTATCGCGGGTAGTGAAGGTCAAACAGTATCCCATGCCAACCGAATAGTACACGCCGTCCTCACACTATGTTCAAACTACCTTTCCGTAGTTCTTCCCCAGGTACACCACTGCCACTTTGATGCTGTGGTTGTGTAGGTCCATTTTCAATCACGTGCATGTCACGTGCTAAACATCCGCGATAAACCGACGCGCTTCGTTCGGTAATAGATTGATTCATGCTGGAGATGGAAATTAAAACGAAATAATCAAATAAAACAATTATTACCACACATAACGTATATTTAAGCAAATAAAAGTCAGAACTGTCATTTGTATGGGTATTTTCCTTCGCAGCTCCAAGAATATTCTCGTAAAGAGCTTAATTCATGTCGAGATCGTTCTCGTGTGAATTAGGACCAGACCTTGCCAGGGCAGTGCACCCATTGACTGTTTATTACATAACATGATATCTGAGTCTGAGGCTTTCTTTTGTGTCACATAAATTGTATTGTTCTTTAATTTGACTTCTCCTCCCAAGCGATTCTATAGTCTAGCTAGATAGACCAACCCTAATCCTGCCTGATAAGGATGACAATGCATAAACATGCAAACAAACGTCCATCTAGCATCTGCATTGCAACAGATACCGGTATTGTTAATTATGTCTCTTTATGTACAGACATCCCTCCCAATGAATATCATTAAAATATAATCATTTTACTAGTCATATACTTTAATAAGATGTGTGTGTATATATATACAGTACCATCACTGTACAAGGGTTCGCCAGTTGGCCATAAGAAATAAGAAAAGTCATTTCCTCACAGCTAGAGAGTGGTTCTGAAGAAGAGAATGTAAGTAAACACCCTTACCAATGTATGTACTGAAAACTTGAAGGCTTAACTCCTTGAAGGGGCTTATATAGAGCTTTGCACTTGTTATAAATCTACTGTAGAGCACACTGTAAAGATGAGCATTAAGAGGACATATAATGTAGTTGTCATCTTGTTCTTTAAGCTGATCAACATACCAAAGAGATAACACCCACAGTCATTGCCATTCTTCTGCCTAGGTAGATGCTGTTATTACAGACAACAGTATGAGAGTGTTACTGGTACAGAAACAGGATAAGAACATACGTATGCAATGACACCGTTCCTTTCTGGCCATTTCCTTGCAATTACTCTTTTGAGCAACCACTTTCTGTATTGTTGACCAATATATGTTCTAAATATTCCTAAAATTAAATTTGTGTACATTGTTATTGTCCCAATTGCGTTAAGGATCATATTACAAAGGATAATAAAAACATAAAATGATAAAGGAAGTAGCCTAAGGGATAACAAGCAGAAAAGTGAAGGAACAAGATAGGGATAAGGAGAATGAGAAGGCTGTTGAAGTGAGCAGTGCAGAATGAGAAGACTGTTGGAATATAACAATCCCTATGTCAACAGCTGCAGACAGTATACTGTGTATTGCACAAGCAACCACTGCTGTGCGACGTGCTGCTCACTCGTCTAGGGTTAGCCATGCCCCATGCACATAACGCACTTGTTCGTGTTACCCAGGAGAGCTTACTACCTCATTAGTTATCCCATCAGGGCCATGCAGGGGTTTTTCCAAACTTAAGGTTTTTAATATCCTCCTTAATTTCATATGTCAGTGGTAATTTCTCATTATAAAGGTAATTCAGGGTAATTTTGAATACTGGGTAATTCTGAACACTTCAAATTCACTTGAATCAATACTTGAAGACTAGAGACCAAGAATTCGCAATGGTTTTTGAGATTCAAGATTTCGTTACATCTTCTTACCAGAATCGGATGTGCATGATCTGCGGATATTTGCTTTTCCGATACTTATAGCTTGGGACTTCAGTGTTGCATGGTATAGCAGTGTACTGATATATGCAGACATTGTCTTGATGCATCGTTCTGTTCAAAAATACTATCATCCTTATCAGGTGATCCTGTAAGGAGTGGGGGAGGCTACACTAGTGATTCCATTGTGCTGACTTAGCAAAATATCATGAGTAACTGTGTATACTAGGACACCTTAAAACAAAGTTAACTCCCATGACAATAAATTATATTCATATATATGACCTACGTACTTGCAGGGGTAAAAGTGTATACAAGAGTACAAGGGGGGAGTTCAATGATATTCATGGTAGCCGTTTCTTAGAATGCCTAACAATCCTAAGGAATCTATTTTCCATGACACATATTATATTAATAATATGTATTATTATATAATGTATATATTGCTAACGCCTCTTTAAATTTAGGAAAATTTAGTTGCTGTAAGTTTCATCGAGGTTTCCGAGGTTTCTGTAGCTGCTACATACTAGATATCAAGGTCATGCGTACAGCAGGTATTCTTTTCTTATTGAGTAAGTTTAATCGACGGTTAAACTCAGCGCTGTGCAGCTGTGTAGCTACGTGTGATCCAATTTCATGCATCATTCTTCATTCATCCTTTCGTTTTGTTGTCATAGTGCTTCTGCTACAAACGAAGCTGTTCATGGCAATCTATTTAGGACCTAATGGATATCTGAGCTTTTCTGATGGTCCTGCTATACTAAATGGCGGCGAGGATCATTTGGAGATGAGATTTAGTGCTTGCGAAGACCGTGGTATACTCCTATACGCTACGAGCAGTAACAACCCAGCATACTTCGCTATTGGTTTGGTATCCTCTCAATTGCTTATCGAATTTAGAGATAATTCCGGACTAAAAGAGGTTTGTATACTGAGAGTGGAGTGTTAAAGAGCTATTATAGTAATTACGTATTGTGAAACAAGTAATTCGCGTTCAAATACTCGTGAGGCTGCCGCCCCCGGACTCGAATTACTTGGGCGTCTTTATTAGGTTCAGAAGAACCTTCGCTAAAGTTATTACGTTCGAGGAAGCTTCAGCGCACGAATTCTAGCCCAATTTCTAATTGTCGGCGTTCGAAATAGGCCATCTTTATTTCGCGCAATATAAATTATAATATAAATTCATTGTTGTGGTTACACGTGAGAACACATAATATATTATATATATATATATATATATATATATATCGAGCGTTACATACCGGAAGTCGAAATGAAAGCAATATAATAAAAAGGTCTTCGAACTCAAATTACTAATGGATTGACATTTCAGTGTTTCCTTTTACTTTAGGTTTTATCTGAAAACTTTGCCTTTGTTCCTTCTCAATGGATAACAGTCTCTATCAGTGGTCTTGCAAGTGGCTCAGAAGGTCTTACCGTTGTACAAGATGGGAACCATACACTGCAGCTACTGGGTGAATCCTTTCAGAGTTTTACATTTTCAACTTACGACGGTGCCTTGTACATTGGCACACCACCACCACAACTTGGATCTATTGAGGTGCTGAAATAAGGAATGCATGTTCACACACTGCAGCACACACACACAAACACACGCAAACACACACACACACACACACACACACACACACACACACACACACACACACACACACACACACACACACACACACACATACACACACACACACACACACATACACACACACACATACACACACACACACACACACACACACACACACACACACACACACACACACACACACTTTCATTACCTCCTCTCCTCATTGCAGGCCACCAGGTTACAATCCAGTGTTGATGCGTGCATTGACTACTTTCAGGTCAACCACACTAGCGTAAACCTGTCTTCTAGTGACTCCTTTATGGTGGAAGAGGGTTGCCCTGACAACCAGTGTGACATGGTTTCCTCAGTTACACTCATGGGTAATGGTTCCTATATTGGTTTTGACCCATACACACAGGAGATTTCTCGGGAGAATAGAGTTGCACTTGACTTCCAGACCAGGTGAGAATGTGGGTGTGTGGGTGTGTGGGTGTGGGTGTGGGTGTGGGTGTGTGTGTGTGTTGGAGTGTGTGGGTGTTTGGGCGTCCGGGTGTTCTTTTGTAGTACATACTTACTTTCATCCATTCTAAGACACCTGTAACAGCAATGTGCCTAACTTCATATTGCAAGCACTATCAATACTCCCTTTCCAGGACTCCTTCTGGTCTTCTTTTCTACGTGGGTGATTCATCTGGAGGAGAAGAATCAGATTTTTTGGCAGTCTACCTCCAAAATGGCTCAGTGGTCCTGCAGCTGAACTTGGGCAGTGGTAGGGAAGGGTACACAGGAGAAGGAAGATCTGTGGGGTCGTATGATGACGGAGTTCGTCATAGCATCGAAGTGTGCAGGTCAGGGAATCAAGCTGATCTTGTTGTGGACGGAGTGACTGTTGAAGTGACAGCACCAGGTGAGGACAATGAGGACCTACAGTACATGTGTACATACATACGTACATGCGCAGGTGTTACGGGTTGATCTGTGTACATACAATAATATGTGTATGTGTGCAAGCATTACAATAATATTATATGTATACATACATACATGCACTATGTGTGACACTGTGTGCACATGTAAAATCATCTCTCTCTGTGTTTGTATCAGTTGAGTGATAATTTTGTGCTTGTCGTGAAGGCTGAAATCTGATCCACTTGTGGATCACCTATTACATACTACTCTTGCTGTTAGCTCATGGAAGTTGTCATATTTTGTGTGCACGAATTTCACACATGTAGGTGTTCTGCACATGTTTGGAGTCACCGCCCCACTCTGGGTGGGCGGGGTACCTGGTACAGATTTTGTCCCCCCGTCTGGTCTACCACCAGACACCTTCACTTCTCTTGGAGCTTGTTTTTCCAACTTCGGGTTCTCAGACATAAGTGGTGGTCCCTTCAGGGTGTCCTTCTCCAGTGCCACACACAACAGGTTGGTCAGGTAGAGTGGAGGTGTGAGGTCCCAGGGGTACATGTGTACATAGCTAATGTTTGTGTTGGTCGTTGAGTAAAATTAATAATTAAACAACTCACTACAACTCACTACCACTCACTACTTGCTACCACACACCACCACTTACCACCACTCGTCACCACTCACCACCACTTACCACCACTTACCACCACTCACTACCACTTACCACCACTCACCACCACTCACCATCACTCATCACCACTCATCACTACTCACCACCACTCACCACCACTCACCATCACTCACTACCACTCACCTAACATTCTGCTCCTGCTCTTAGTCCGTTTCTGTCATTTTCCCCTCATAGATCTGTCATCTTTGATGGCTGTCAACCCGATCAAGCATGCTTTCCCTCTTGTGATCACTTGTCTCAAGTTTGTAGCAACTTCGCATGTTCTTGTGCTGTAGGGTTCAAGTCCACCAATTCCAGCATGTGTACAAACATAGACGACTGCCAACCAGATCCCTGCCTCAATGGAGGAACGTGCCGCGATGGAATTGCCAACTATGTATGTTCCTGTGTGGCTGGCTACACGGATAAAAACTGCAGTGTAGAGATTGACGAGTGTGATCCTTCTCCTTGCAAGAACGGGGGAGGATGTACTGATGTGCTAAACGGCTTCACCTGCAACTGCTCTTACGGTTACACTGGAGAAACATGCGAGGAGAGAATCCCGAGATGCACCCTTCTGCAGCCTTGTCAGAACGATGGGTTCTGCAGGGATCTTACGCCCACACGATACGAGTGCTTCTGTCATCCAGGGTGGACTGGTCGTAACTGCCACATTAGTGTTAACGAGTGCGCAAGTGGTCCGTGTAGAAATGGAGGAACCTGTACAGACGGCCATCTTGACTACAACTGTACATGTCTGGCTGGCTACACCGGCAATGACTGTGAGATTGATATCAACGAGTGTCTCCCAAATCCTTGCGAGAACAATGCATCGTGCATTGATGGAGTGGGCATGTTCATCTGTCAGTGTGCGTCGGGGTACTCTGGGGACAGGTGTGGGCATGTCAACCTGCTCAGTTTCCGGAGGAACTCCTTCATATCCGTCTCCACCGCAATCACAGCTACGTCGTCGCTGACTTTGAAATTTTCCTTTGCAACTACCTTCCAGTCTGGAGTCCTATGGTACATGGTAGGGGTGAGTACACAGCATACACTGTGTGCACATACATGCATACACAGGTGATGATCCTATGGTGCAAACGTCTCAATATACGTGTGCATTGCTATGTGTCATATGGATCATAGGGAGGTTGTGGTGGCAAATGATGAAATTTCCATGGCTGGTCACTACAAGGTCTGTAGCACCTCCCGAGGGTAAACATGCACAAATAGTTGTATTACTATGTCTACTACAGACACTAGGGGGGCTGTGGTGACAAGTTAAGAAATAAAGCTATCTTGCCAGTTAACATGTGGTCCATAGTGCCTTCATAGGGGTGACCGTGTATGATGTTACGTATCCTGCATTTGTAGGACCAGGGAGACTTCTTGTCGGTGGAGTTGGTAAGTGGTTCCCTCCGGTTGAGGTACACCACTGGTGGGAGAGCTGCTGAGACTTCAATTGGAGGTAACCTTGATGATGGTCATTTGCACATGGTTAATGTCACTACTGCTGCAAATCGTGCTGATCTCGTTTTGGACAATTTGCAGTGTGGCAATGTCTGCTATGGCCAGGCTGCCTCCGACCCTCGGTTTACGGTACTCAACGTCAACAACTCGACATTGGTCGGTGGGCTCCCTCAAACAACCAGTCAGTCACTTCGTCATCTGTCAACTCAGCAGTCATTTATAGGTGTCATCCGAGATGTGACGGTAGACTCAGTCAATGTGGACCTCAATCCCTCCACGTCCGTTAGCAGTCGGAATGTGGAGGTCGGCTCCACCCGCACTGAGGTGTGCTCCCCCAATCCCTGCCAGAACGGTGGAGTCTGTCGGGATCTGTGGTTCACTCACAGCTGTGAGTGTCCTCCTGGATTCACTGGGACCAACTGCCAAGACCAGAACTTGGTGCATTTTGCAAATGACAGTTTTCTGTACTTGTCCTCCACAAGCCACCAACAAATGGACATGTTCTCTTTCTGGTTTTCAACCCAAAATGGGAATGGAATTCTGGCCTACACTGCTAATGTGAGTGGGATGTGTCCTATTGAATGTCAACTGTCTCCACACAACTCTGTTTGTTTGTATTTACCACAAGTGGTGTTATGTTTGGTGTTTATTTGTTGTGTGCAACTCGTGTTTTGCCTACTTAATGTGCACATTATATGGAATAGTTGACATTATGTTGTGTTTTGTGTCCATTTGTTGACAGGACACTACTCCTGATAGTCAGATCTTGCTGTACCTGCAAAATGGTAGCCTCCATATTTCTCTGGGCTCCACCCACACTGGATATGTAGGGGATTTCCTCGGTAATGGAGACTGGCACCATGTTTCTGTGTTGGCCGATTCCCTTCAACTGACGATATCCGTTTATCTCAATGCATCCGTGTACTGCTCTGGGTTTCCATGCCAACCATGTCAGCTGACCCAATGCAACATAACCCTGCCTTATAATGTCACGCCCACTTATGGACCACTCCTTCTTGGTAGTTTGACAGGTATCTTAACCATCCTTCAAAATCAAGGACTCTTCCTCTCCCTAACACTGCCAACGTCTTCTACCGGGTTTGATGGTTGTGCTCGAAGTCTTCATATCGGCACCAGTGAGATCATCCTGCAAGGCTCCTCCGAGCCTCTCACCCTCAGTGATCCCCCATCGGCCGTCCCGGGCTGTCCGAGAGAGACACACTGTATGCCACACCCATGTGCCAATGGAGCCTGCCAGAGCTACTGGAGTGGATACTCCTGTATGTGTCCTCTGGACTATGTGGGACAGAACTGCTCTGAATGTGAGCCACCACGTGCACTGCAGCCTGTACACATGACAGTACTAGTATGACCGCCCCATACAGTCCATGTATGTACCTCTGGTGTGACACTGTGTGTATTGTATGTACATTTCTTTAGTGTACTGTAGTGTGGGGACTGTAGGTTGCTATGTGTGGTCTGTTAGTTGCTATGTGTGGTCTGTTAGTTGCTGTGTGTGGTCTGTTGGTTGCTATGTGTGGTCTTTTGGTTGCTGTGTATAGGAACTGATGGTTGCTATGTGGGACTGTCGGTTGCTATGTGTAGTCTAGTTGCAGATGTACACTTGCAATATCTCTTCCTCTCCTCCTCTCTCCAGTGGTTGCTGTGACTTTCAACGGAATCACAAGCTACGCGAGGTACCAGTTTGATGTAGACCTGGTGGGATTCACGGGAGAGGGGGAGGTGATGATCAGGACACGTGACACCAGTGGACTCCTCCTCCATGGAGGGTGGCAGCCATCCGGGGATCCTGACACCAATGACTTTGTCACTGTGGAGCTTGTTGATGGTGTGGTTGTATTTTCCATAGATCTGGGAGGAGGTGTGTTCCTGGTGTGTGTGTGTGTTGTGTGTGTGTGTGTTGTGTGTGTGTGTGTGTCCACATGTGTGTGTGTGTGTTTGTGTGTGTGTGTGTGTGGGTGTGTGTGTGGGTGTGCGTGCGCTTGTGCATACCTTTAGAAGTCAATAATTTCCTGTATAACCACAGGTGTGCCAGTATGTTTCTTCAGTGTCCATATCACCCCATCTCCAGGTATCGGGAGGATCAACTCAAGTCTACCTGTCAACGATGGACAGTGGCACAAAGTTGAGTGGAGTAGATCAATCTGGAACATTTCTCTCACAATTGATGGGGATTTGACAGTTCGTGGGGAAATCCCGGGGTCATCTGTGGGCCTAAATATTGACAACAAAGGCTCCGCCTATATCCACTTAGGAGGATTTGCCAATTTCAACGAACTTCAACCACAAGGTGAGGGAGTGAATGCAGCCTGTACATAGCACTGATCCTCAGTCTGACCACTGCTATATATTCTGTATATTCTCTTGTTCTCAGCTTAAGTGACACTGTGTGTGTGTGTCTTTTGTTATTAGAGTCTGAATCGGACGACTACTTCCAAGGCTGCATGCGAAGTGTTGTGTTTGGAGGACAACCAGCCAAGTTCTTCGAGGGCAGCCCAGGAGTGCAAGTATCCACTACTGACGTGGATCCGGGCTGCATTTCACCCGACGTCTGTTCCCTCCAGCCATGTCCCAACATGTCCTCCTGTCTAGACCTGTTCCACCTCAGACAGTGCGTCTGTACTCCAGGCTTCACTGGAGTCAACTGTACTGTCAATATTGACGACTGTAATCCTAACGTCTGTCGCAACGGAGCTTCTTGTGTTGATGGAGTTGCCTCCTTCACTTGTCAGTGTCTGTCTGGATTCAGCGGTACTCTCTGTGAAGTGGAGATCGATCCCTGTGACAGCACGCCCTGTCGGAATGGGTCAACGTGTATTTCTACCTCTCACCACAATTTCACATGTGCCTGTCCTGCTGGGTTCACTGGGGTGCTGTGTGAGGAGGAAACAGACGAGTGTGATCCCGATCCGTGTCTCAATAATGCTACTTGTGTCGATGGTTTCAACAGCTTCTCCTGCCTGTGCGTAGTCGGGTTTACTGGGAGGCATTGCGAAACCAACATCAACTACTGTTTGCCCAGTAATCCTTGCGAAAATGGAGGTCGGTGTATTGATGAGTTGAGTACCTTCACTTGTGATTGTAGTGTGGGGTTCACAGGGGAAAACTGCTCAGTGAACATCGATGACTGTCTACCTGAGCCATGTAGGAACAATGGTACTTGTATGGATGGGATTGATAACTACACGTGCATATGCCAGAGTGGCCATAGTGGGAGAGATTGCGAAATTGTGGACTGTGTGCAGGGTGTCTGTCTTAACGGTGGAACCTGTAACGAGGGTGTCACCGGGTTCACTTGCACATGTCCGGAAGGTTACCTCCAACCCGATTGCAGTGTTGGACCGTGTGAGCTCCAGCCATGTGGCAACAATGGAACATGCTCTGTAGTCAACGGCACATCACTGTGTGCCTGTGCAGTGGGGTACACCGGCCAACAGTGTGAGACAATGGTGGATTTCTGCACCTCTCAACCTTGCTCCAATGGCTCCACCTGTGTTTCTCACTCGAGAGGGTTCGAGTGTGTCTGTCCTTCCTTCTACACTGGAGTGCTCTGTGATGTGGAGGTGACAGACTGTGACCAGGACCCCTGTTACAACAATGGGACGTGCATTGATGGAGGATCCGGTGACATCTCTTGTAACTGCCCTCCTTCCACGTCTGGACCCTCCTGTGAAGTGCTGCTCGATCCCTGTGATCCGGAGCCGTGTCGAAATGGAGGAACGTGCACACTGGCTTTCAACGGCACTGACTTCGTCTGCTTGTGTCCTTCCAACGTCACCGGTCGTCGCTGTGATGCGATCAATGTCTGCAACTTCCCAAATACCTGTCTCAACGGGGGGAACTGCATGATCGTTCCCCCAAATAACTTCTCTTGCGATTGTCCCCTCGGCTACACCGGGAATAGATGTGAAGTGGAAATCGATCCTTGCTCGAGCTCTCCTTGTGAGAACGGGGGAGAGTGTTCCAACGTGAACGGCAGTTTTGTCTGCACATGTTCTTCTAACTCGACAGGGTCCACCTGTGAGACTGTGCTGAACTTGTGTGATGGTGTGCTGTGCTTCAACAATGGGACATGTACAGCTAACATCTCGGAACACATTTGTACATGTCCGGCTGGCTACACCGGACAATTCTGTGAGCTGTTTGTTGACAATTGCGATGATGTTTCATGTGAAAATAACGGAGCATGTATTTCCCAAGAAAATGGTTTTCAGTGTTCTTGTCACCATGGTTACTTGGGAGAATACTGTACTGTTGCCTATCAGGATTGCACTCATGGTCTTTGCCGTGCCAACTCCACTTGTAGCAACACAACCCTCCCCGATCTCTCCAACATCACATCAACGTCTGACCCTCTAATGCTGTTCACATGTGAGTGTATACCAGGGTTTAGTGGTGTATTCTGTGAAGAAGATATCGATGACTGTGCCTCTGAGCCGTGTCTCAACAACGGCACGTGTGTGGATGCTATTGCAAGTTTTCGCTGTGCTTGTCAAGATGGCTACAATGGTGTGAGGTGTGAGGAAGAGGTGAATCCATGCCCGTCCGATTTCTGTCACAACAACGGCACGTGTATCCCCGTTCTTGGCAGCATGGAGTGTGTGTGCCTGTCTGACTACACCGGTCCAATCTGTGAAGTGCTTCTCGTCACTGATGTGTGTCAGGACATTGTGTGTGAAAACAATGGGACTTGTGTTGAGGAGGACAACCAAGCTGTTTGTCGATGTACACAAGGACACACCGGAGCAGTGTGTGAGATAGAGATTGGTGTGTGTACACCCGATCTGTGTGAAAACAATGGGACTTGTGTTGAGGAGGACAACCGAGCTGTTTGTCGATGTACACCAGGACACACCGGAGCAGTGTGTGAGATAGAGGTTGGTGTGTGTACACCAGATCTGTGTGAAAACAATGGGACTTGTGTTGAGGAGGACAACCAAGCTGTTTGTCAATGTACACCAGGACACACCGGAGCAGTGTGTGAGATAGAGGTTGGTGTGTGTACACCTGATTTGTGTGAAAACAATGGGACTTGTGTTGAGGAGGACAACCAAGCTGTTTGTCAATGTACACCAGGACACACCGGAGCAGTGTGTGAGATAGAAGTTGGTGTGTGTACACCCGATCTGTGTGAAAACAATGGGACTTGTGTTGAGGAGGACAACCAAGCTGTTTGTCGATGTACACCAGGACACACCGGAGCAATTTGTGAAATAGAAGTTGGTGTGTGTACACCCGATCTGTGTGAAAACAATGGGACTTGTGTTGAGGAGGACAACCGAGCTGTTTGTCGATGTACACCAGGACACACCGGAGCAGTGTGTGAGATAGAGATTGGTGTGTGTACACCCGATCTGTGTGAAAACAATGGGACTTGTGTTGAGGAGGACAACCGAGCTGTTTGTCGATGTACACCAGGACACACCGGAGCAGTGTGTGAGATAGAGGTTGGTGTGTGTACACCAGATCTGTGTGAAAACAATGGGACTTGTGTTGAGGAGGACAACCAAGCTGTTTGTCAATGTACACCAGGACACACCGGAGCAGTGTGTGAGATAGAAGTTGGTGTGTGTACACCTGATCTGTGTGAAAACAATGGGACTTGTGTTGAGGAGGACAACCAAGCTGTTTGTCGATGTACACCAGGACACACCGGAGCAATTTGTGAGATAGAAGTTGGTGTGTGTACACCCGATCTGTGTGAAAACAATGGGACTTGTGTTGAGGAGGACAACCAAGCTGTTTGTCGATGTACACCAGGACACACCGGAGCAATTTGTGAAATAGAAGTTGGTGTGTGTACACCCGATCTGTGTGAAAACAATGGGACTTGTGTTGAGGAGGACAACCAAGCTGTTTGTCGATGTACACCAGGACACACCGGAGCAATTTGTGAAATAGAAGTTGGTGTGTGTACACCCGATCTGTGTGAAAACAATGGGACTTGTGTTGAGGAGGACAACCGAGCTGTTTGTCGATGTACACCAGGACGCACCGGAGCAGTGTGTGAGATAGAAGTTGGTGTGTGTACACCCGATCTGTGTGAAAACAATGGGACTTGTGTTGAGGAGGACAACCGAGCTGTTTGTCGATGTACACCAGGACTCACCGGAACAGTTTGTGAGATAGAAGTTGGTGTGTGTACACCCGATCTGTGTGAAAACAATGGGACTTGTGTTGAGGAGGACAACCGAGCTGTTTGTCGATGTACACCAGGACGCACCGGAGCAGTGTGTGAGATAGAGATTGAAGTATCCAATCAGTGTCAACCTAACCCATGTAGTAATGGAGGTACCTGTCAGTCGCTACTGGATGCCTTCATCTGCTCGTGTCCACCGCAGTTTACGGGGCCACGGTGCGAGACTGTGATTGAGAGCTGCGTTGTGTTGGAACCGTGTCTGAACAATGCCACTTGCACCAATGGACAAGGTCAGGACAATTACACGTGTACATGTTTGCCAGGATTCACTGGTAGAAACTGCTCTGTGGACATCAATGACTGTTCTCCAGATCCTTGTGTGAACGGTACTTGTACAGACCTGATCAACGGCTATGAGTGTGTGTGCTTACCTGGATTCACTGGTAGAAACTGCTCTGTGGACATCAATGACTGTTCTCTAGACCCTTGTGTGAACGGTACTTGTACAGACTTGATCAACGGCTATGAGTGTATGTGTTTACCAGGATTCACAGGTACAAACTGCTCTGTGGACATTAATGACTGTTCTCCAGATCCTTGTGTGAACAGTACTTGTACAGACCGAATCAACGGCTATGAGTGTGTGTGCTTACCTGGATTCACTAGTAGAAACTGCTCTGTGGACATCAATGACTGTTCTCCAGATCCTTGTGTGAACGGTACTTGTACAGACCGAATCAACGGCTATGAATGTGTGTGCTTACCAGGATTCACTGGTAGAAACTGCTCTGTGGACATCAATGACTGTTCTCCAGATCCTTGTGTGAACGGTACTTGTACAGACCGAATCAACGGCTATGAGTGTGTGTGCTTACCTGGATTCACTGGTAGAAACTGCTCTGTGGACATCAATTACTGTTCTCCAGATCCTTGTGTGAACGGTACTTGTACAGACCTGATCAATGGCTATGAGTGTATGTGTTTACCAGGATTCACAGGTACAAACTGCTCTGTGGACATCAATGACTGTTCTCCAGATCCTTGTGTGAACAGTACTTGTACAGACCTAATCAACGGCTATGAGTGTATGTGCTTACCAGGATTCACTGGTAGAAACTGCTCTGTGGACATCAATGACTGTTCTCCAGATCCTTGTGTGAACGGTACTTGTACAGACCTGATCAACGGCTATGAGTGTATGTGTTTACCAGGATTCACTGGTAGAAACTGCTCTGTGGACATCAATGACTGTTCTCCAGATCCTTGTGTGAACGGTACTTGTACAGACCGAATCAACGGCTATGAGTGTATGTGTTTACCAGGATTCACTGGTAGAAACTGCTCCACTAACATCAATGACTGTTCTCCAGATCCTTGTGTGAACGGTACTTGTACAGACTTGATCAACAGCTATGAATGTGTGTGCTTACCTGGATTCACAGGTACAAACTGCTCTGTGGACATCAATGACTGTTCTCCAGATCCTTGTGTGAACGGTACTTGTACAGACCTGATCAACGGCTATGAATGTATGTGTTTACCAGGATTCACTGGTAGAAACTGCTCTGTGGACATCAATGACTGTTCTCCAGATCCTTGTGTGAACGGTACTTGTACAGACCGAATCAACGGCTATGAGTGTGTGTGCTTACCAGGATTCACTGGTAGAAACTGCTCTGTGGACATCAATGACTGTTCTCCAAATCCTTGTGTGAACGGTACTTGTACAGACCTGATCAATGGCTATGAGTGTATGTGTTTACCAGGATTCACAGGTACAAACTGCTCTGTGGACATCAATGACTGTTCTCCAGATCCTTGTGTGAACAGTACTTGTACAGACCTAATCAACGGCTATGAGTGTATGTGTTTACCAGGATTCACTGGTAGAAACTGCTCTGTGGACATCAATGACTGTTCTCCAGATCCTTGTGTGAACGGTACTTGTACAGACCTGATCAACGGCTATGAGTGTATGTGTTTACCAGGATTCACTGGTACAAACTGCTCTGTGGACATCAATGACTGTTCTCCAAATCCTTGTGTGAACGGTACTTGTACAGACCTGATCAACGGCTATGAGTGTATGTGTTTACCAGGATTCACTGGTAGAAACTGCTCTGTGGACATCAATGACTGTTCTTCAGATCGTTGTGTGAACGGTACTTGTACAGACCTGATCAACGGCTATGAGTGTATGTGCTTACCAGGATTCACTGGTAGAAACTGCTCTGTGGACATCAATGACTGTTCTCCAGATCCTTGTGTGAACGGTACTTGTACAGACCTGATCAACGGCTATGAGTGTATGTGTTTACCAGGATTCACTGGTAGAAACTGCTCTGTGGACATCAATGACTGTTCTCCAGATCCTTGTGTGAACGGTACTTGTACCGACCGAATCAACGGCTATGAGTGTATGTGTTTACCAGGATTCACTGGTAGAAACTGCTCTGTGGACATCAATGACTGTTCTCCAGATCCTTGTGTGAACGGTACTTGTACAGACTTGATCAACAGCTATGAATGTGTGTGCTTACCTGGATTCACAGGTACAAACTGCTCTGTGGACATCAATGACTGTTCTCCAGATCCTTGTGTGAACGGTACTTGTACAGACCGAATCAACGACTATGAGTGTGTGTGCTTACCAGGATTCACTGGTAGAAACTGCTCTGTGGACATCAATTACTGTTCTCCAGATCCTTGTGTGAACGGTACTTGTACAGACCTGATCAACGGCTATGAGTGTATGTGTTTACCAGGATTCACTGGTAGAAACTGCTCTGTGGACATCAATGACTGTTCTCCAGATCCTTGTGTGAACGGTACTTGTACAGACTTGATCAACAGCTATGAATGTGTGTGCTTACCTGGATTCACAGGTACAAACTGCTCTGTGGACATCAATGACTGTTCTCCAGATCCTTGTGTGAACGGTACTTGTACAGACCGAATCAACGACTATGAGTGTGTGTGCTTACCAGGATTCACTGGTAGAAACTGCTCTGTGGACATCAATTACTGTTCTCCAGATCCTTGTGTGAACGGTACTTGTACAGACCTGATCAACGGCTATGAGTGTATGTGTTTACCAGGATTCACTGGTAGAAACTGCTCTGTGGACATCAATGACTGTTCTCCAGATCCTTGTGTGAACGGTACTTGTACAGACCTGATCAACGGCTATGAATGTGTGTGCTTACCTGGATTCACTAGTAGAAACTGCTCCACTAACATCAATGACTGCTCTCCAGATCCTTGTGTGAACGGTACTTGTACAGACCTGATCAACGGCTATGAGTGTATGTGTTTACCAGGATTCACTGGTACAAACTGCTCTGTGGACATCAATGACTGTTCTCCAGATCCTTGTGTGAACAGTACTTGTACAGACCTGATCAACGGCTATGAGTGTATGTGTTTACCAGGATTCACAGGTACAAACTGCTCTGTGGACATCAATGACTGTTCTCCAGATCCTTGTGTGAACGGTACTTGTACAGACCTGATCAACGGCTATGAGTGTATGTGTTTACCAGGATTCACTGGTACAAACTGCTCCACTAACATCAATGACTGTTCTCCAGATCCTTGTGTGAACGGTACTTGTACAGACCAAATCAACGGCTATGAGTGTGTGTGCTTACCAGGATTCACTGGTACAAACTGCTTTGTGGACATCAATTACTGTTCTCCAGATCCTTGTGTGAACGGTACTTGTACAGACCAAATCAACGGCTATGAGTGTGTGTGCTTACCAGGATTCACTGGTACAAACTGCTCTGTAGACATCAATGACTGTTCTTCAGATCCTTGTGTGAACGGTACTTGTACAGACCGAATCAATGGCTATGAGTGTATGTGTTTACCTGGATTCACTGGTAGAAACTGCTCCACTAACATCAATGACTGTTCTCCAGATCCTTGTGTGAATGGAGGCATGTGTACAGATCTCCTCAATGACTACACATGTGCGTGTTCACCCGGTTATACAGGAAAGAATTGTCAGATTGATATCGATGACTGCCAGCCTGTTAACCCATGTGCTAACGGAGGGAGGTGTATTGATGGTGTCAACAGCCACAGTTGCATGTGTGCTGGTGGCTATAATGGAACCAACTGTGAAATCAACATCAACGAATGTAGTCCTAATCCGTGTAACAACGGTGGTAGCTGTACTGATGGCATCAATGATTTCACTTGCAGCTGTGATGGATCTGGTTACGAGGGGAAGACGTGTGACACGGATGTTGATGAATGCTCTCCGGGTGGACTGAACTTGTGCAGCATCAACACTGCCAGTTGTGATAATGTCCCTGGCACTTACGTCTGTGTCTGTGAGGAGGGATACACTGGACAGTACTGCGAGAGGGAGATTAATGCTGCATGTACACCAAATGGCAGCATCTACAATTTTGTATGTACCTCCTTGATAGCATTGTTACTTGTATATCTGCAACATTTAGGATGAATTTTGGCTGATTGGGAGTTTCCAGTTGACTATGGTTACACCCACCCACCCAAATACAACCATATAGTAATAATATGTTAGCTGATTGTCATTTTTTTCCTATAATATACTTGCTGGTTATTATGTCATACAGACCCTGTTTCTTGCTCAGTTACCAGTGTTTAGTAGTGTTGAGAAGTGTAATTACTAGTTAGTAGTGACTTGGATTGCTTATGAATATTGATTGTGAATTCATTGGTTGTTCATGGTAGCTGACTACAATACAACATATTTGGTGGTATAAGCCAACTTACCCGAGCAGGTTGTCTTCCATACATTAATATACATCACGAACACACCTGCTTCTATATATCATATAGCATATTTGGTGACGTTAGGAGTCAGGAATTCTATCCCAAAGAAGAAACCATCATGGTATACATATCTGGAACAGATGTACAGTGAAACCTTGCTAATCCGACTCCTCTATAATCCAACATTCTCTCTAATCCGACCATTATATGAGGTACAGTCACCATACATAAGTATGGTAAGAGGCACTCCATAATCCAACAACCTCCTAATCCAACATTATTCTCAGGTCCCAATGAGTGTTGGATTAGAGAGGTTTCACTGTACCTATTTATACAAGCTATACATTATCAAGGATGAGAGGACAGTAGTGGTGCTTCTGAGTGTTAAGGTGGGGCATGTGGCAAGCATTGGTTGTTCATGGTAGCTGACTATTATACAACATATTTGGTGGTATAAGCCAACATACCCAAGCAGGTTGTATTCCATACATTAATATTCATTACGAACACACCTGCTTCTATATAGCATATAGCATATTTAGTGACATTAGGATTCAGGAATTTGATCCCAAAAGAGAAGCCTTCAAGGTATCTATATGGATGTATCTGGAACAGATGTAGTATTCATACAAGCTATACAGTATTAAGGATGAGAAGAGAGTAGCAGTGCTTCTGAGTGTTTGGGTAGCAAGGTGAACAGGCATGTGGCAAGCATTGGTTGTTCATGGTAGCCCACTATTATAGAACACAAGCAAACCTTGGTAGTGTTTTAGGGCAATTGCTGGCACTGCGTGCATGTCACGTGCTAAAACATCCGCG
The DNA here is from genome assembly GCA_964020155.1 of Chondrilla cf. caribensis. Lineage (NCBI taxonomy): Eukaryota > Metazoa > Porifera > Demospongiae > Chondrillida > Chondrillidae > Chondrilla > Chondrilla cf. caribensis. The sequence continues at coordinate 413,977 of OZ026563.1, forward strand.
ATAAACCGACGCGATTCGTACAACAATCAGGTAGGCGTTAGATTAATTTATAATGTAGAGACATATTGAATCAAAAGGAATATTAATAACGACTAACCACGCACACAAATATCAATGTAATTTTAAACAAATAAAACTGAGAAATATTATTTGTATGGGTTTTTCTCCTTTGCAGTTCCAAGAATATTCTCATAAAGTGCTTGATTCATGTCAAGATCGTTCTCTTTTAAAGCTTTCTGAGCTCAATTAATCAATAATGAAGATAAAAAAGGAATTTTCGGTAGATAGACAAAATGAGGATACCTTCAAACAAACTTGGTAGTCCTGAAATAACTTTCCACAAGCTGACTCGTGGTCAGTCGTTCCTTTACCCTTTAGAAACTCTTCTCTGAACCACACGTTGAAGCATTCATCATAGCGCTTTTTCAAAGGAGTACATTCTTCGCTCAAGCTATTCATCTCAAGCGAGTCGATAGTCTAGCTAGTCCATGCAGCCTGCTTTCCTTTTTCGCCCCTCTGGGCTTTTAGGTGTCCAACCTTATGGTCCAACCATAGATAATAGAACTACGTAACCGTTACGTAGTTCTATTATCTATGGTCCAACCATAGACTCTATGGTCCAACGACACAATCAGCGATGTGAAAAGGGACCAGACAATAGTACACGCGGGTGGTTATGCTCCAGCCGGCTGATTTAGTCACTGCCTTATTTGGTCACACAGTCACCTCCTGGATGTAGGATATTAACATACCGTTACCGTTGCTATAAGGTTCTATGTTAGGTTCCATTATTAACCATAGACCATTAACTATGGTGCTATTAAACGATCTGTACTATAGCCTTTTAGTAAATTGATATGTAAGCTTCATAAGACCACAGATCTATGATAAGACGGAATAAGTTTGATGATGGACAGTCTTCCTCGAGTTCCAGATAATCTTCGATTCGGAGAAGAAATCAGTAGAGGAGCTTATGGGGCAGTTTTTGCCGGTCTCTTAGGAGCTAAACCAGTCGCTATAAAGAAGATCCATCAACTTCTATTGGACTATGCCAGTCAGACAAAAGAATCGTTGGAAGCAACGTTGTCTTCTTTCAGACGAGAATGTGAACTGATGGAAGCCGCCAGAGACCCTCATATTGTAAAATTCCTCGGTGCGTTCAACGATGAACGTCTCGGTTATCTGTTAGTGATGGAGTTGATGGACCAGACGTTGGAGAAGTTCCTCCAAGAAAACAGAGGAAAGCTCTCGAGAAAGAAACAGCTCAAAATATGTCGCCAAATAGCTTCCGGACTGAAGTACCTGCATCATCACGACCCCCAGATTCTCCACCGCGATTTGACCCCCAGGAACATCCTCTTGAAAGGCAACACGATTAAGATCAGCGATCTAGGCCAGGCCAAGTTCAGACCTCCTGCCATGAGCTACCTCACAACTAAGGCCCCCGGATGTGTGCTGTACATGCCACCGGAGTGTCTGTGTGATGATCCTCACTACAACAACAAAGGTGACGTGTTCTCCCTGGGTGTGGTGATGTTGGAGGTAGCAACCCAAGAACCTCCTTCTTGTTCGATGTTTGGAATCGGTACTGTACCAGAAGTTGATCGCAGAGCAAAGGATCTCTCTAAAGTATCAGACGACCATCCTCTTAAAGCACTAATCAAAGCTTGTCTGAAGGATAACCGAAAGGAGAGGCCAACCATTGAAGAAGTACATTCAGAAATACTTGGATTACAACAGAAGTTTATTTCTGTTGACATATCTGATGTATCTTCTGAGATCCAGCAAATTCCCAACTTGAAGTTCATGTTTGAAGTATTGAAGAAAGAACCTCAGGTTAGTATTGTGCATGTGTTTGGTCCATATGTTCCGGGACTCCTAGTCTAGCCGCTAGGACCTGTAATTCTCCCCACGATGGCCAGAAGATATAGGGTCTAGCAACTTTCATACTTTTCACATCTCGCTTGACTTGATTGGTCAAGCGAGATGTGGAAAGTATGAATGGTCGATGCAGCTAAGAGACTACCAGGTGTCAATTCCCTCCGATCGAGAATGGAATTTTCATTTCATAACATTCCTCCTCTCTGTCCTAAATAAGCCAGTTTCACCACAAACATAACGTATATAGTCTCTGGACAAACACAACACATATTCATGAATTAGACCCTGCCATTCACTATACTGTACCATTTATACCAGAACCAAGTCCACTGGCGCCATCAATGATTATACACGCCTTGAGCAATTATAGAATATTAATGAAATGAGGTGTGAAAAGTATAAAAGTTGCTATGCCCTATTTCTCCTCATCCACAGCTAGACTAGTATTCTCCTAGCTCTTTCCAAACAAGTATATTATAATTTATTTACAAAGTAATTTAATTGACACTACCTTTTGACCACATGAAGTTGAACAACGGTTGCATGCATATCCTTTATTCATTATGTCAATAAACTAATTGATTTATTTAATATGTAATTATAAAATCATTTTACAAGTTTATGGTTGGCTTCTGTTCTTACTGTCGTCTTTGAATTATGGTGTTTGACTCTCTGAACGTTTGTTGCGTCTGCATTATCTTCTTTCCTGTTGCATGATATGAACCTGGAAATGACCCTATACTAATGCACCATAGATATGTGCGCATACGTCATATGTACATATGCATACATACACCATGGTCATGTCAAGTGCGTGTTTATAATCAGTTCTCTCACTTGTCTTCTACTGGTATAGGAGTTCCGAAGTGATGTACTCTTGGAAGGTAAGAAGTTACAGTCTATCCAACTGCCTTCTCTTCCCATACCAACAAGACATGCTACAGCCGTAGTGATCGGAGGAAAGATATATGTTAGTGGGGGTGGGTGTCCGGATGTTAAGTGTGCTCGGTTGGTCCAGGTATACAACGCACTAACAGCCAAGTGGACCGAACTGCCACCTTCACCTACCTACAACAGCGAATCAACATTAGTGAAAGGCCAGTTAACTCTCATTGGAGGATTCGATGCATCCACTGAAAAAAACACCAACTTGGCGATCACTTGGGATGAAGAAAAGAAGGAGTGGTTTCCTAAAATACCTCCAATGCCTACAGAAAGATTTCGTTCGTGTATCATCCACTGTAACAACTTCATGCTAGTGGCTGGCGGGATCGCAAGTGACAACAAGACTCTCCTTGACACTATTGACGTCTACAATATGGACAGCTTCCAGTGGACTACCTCGAGCTCCTTTAAGCTACCACTACCAATGTGGTACATGAGAGCCTCTATTAACAGCGGATATCTTTTTATCACCAGTGGTATGGACAGTGTAACGAAAGCCACTGGAGCAGCATACAAACTCTCCGTGGATGAGGTAGTCAAGGCTGTCAACAAGAAAGAAGAAGTTGAGTGGACCCAAGTGCATCACACTCCATACTGTGATTCAGGTTTAGTAGCAGGCAGTGACCACCCAATAGTTGTGGGTGGGTCTGAAAAATCACTCAAGTCAACATCTGATGTCTCCATTTACAATCCAATGACTAACAAGTGGTGTAATGTTGGACAGTGTGTTAGGCCTCACTTGTTTTCTTGTGCTATTGCAGTTAGTTCATCATCTTTTGTTGTCATTGGTGGACGCACTGACTCTCTGGACCCTGTTAAATCATTGATTAACAACATTGAACTGTTTTTTGTGTAAACTGAAGTCAATTTATTTTGTCTGCGATTGTACTACTGATAACTGGCATTGCCTTTATATGAACTAATTATGACCAGGATTTATTTTGCAATTCATCTTGTAAGAATTACCAGCGTTAGGGTGAACATGTCTGATGAGAGTTTTCAAAGAAATTCAAATGCAGTATACGTAGGTCTATCATTTTGCTCTTCAGTGGAGACATACAGCCCAGTGCACTTAATAATTACAGTATGTGAGTGATTTAGTTCAGCTGAGGGGTCCATGCTTCAGCTGACTGGGTATACTATTTGTGAAGCAGAGGAATAGGGTGTGAATATATGGTAGGCACAATGTGTGGGTGTGTGAGAGAGGAAGGGGTTTGGAGTGAATATTGTCCTCAGGATATTTTTAACTTGGAAAATGTTGTTCCCGCCCACTATATAGCCACTACACCAGACCAATTTAGCATGAGTCAAAGGAGCGACAAAAATGACAACGCATAAACACGCAAACAAACGCCCATCTGCATTGCAACAGGAGAGCACACCCCTTTGGTAACGCCTGCAGGAATTGATAGCTATCGAGGTTCAAGAAGACTCGCCCAGGTTTCTGTAGCAGTCGCACGCAAGATATGAAGGCCATGCGTACAGCATGTATCCTTTTTCCAATACTGAGTAAGCTTAGTCTATGGTTAACCTCACCGCTGGCCTTAGGTGTATGTGTGTGGTCCAAATTTCATCGCCTTCTGTTTTTTGTCGTAGTACTTCTGCTACAAACGAAGCTGTTCACGGCAATCTATTTAGGACCTAATGGATATCTGAGTTTTTCCGACGGTCCTGCTATACTAAATGGCGGCGAGGATCATTTGGAGATGAGATTTAGTGCTTGCGAAGACCGTGGTATACTCCTATACGCTACGAGCAGTAACAACGCAGCATACTTCGCTATTGGTTTGGTATCCTCTCAATTGCTTATAGAATTTAGAGATGATTCCGGACTGAAAGAGGTTTGTGTGGAGTGTTGACAATAGTGCAGCTACTGTGATGAAAAAAATTATTTTCTTGCAGTTTAAACTCGAAATTACTGATGAATATTGACATTTGTTGTCGTCTTACTTTAGGTTTTATCTGAAAACTTTGCTTTTGTTCCTTCTCAATGGATAACAGTCTCTATCAGTGGTCTTGCAAGTGGCTCAGAAGGTCTTACTGTTGTACAAGACGGGAACCATACACTCCAACTACTGGGTGAATCCTTTCAGAGTTTTACGTTTTCAACTTACGATGGTGCCTTGTACATTGGTACGCCACCACAACTTGGATCTATTGAGGTGCTGAAATAAGGAATGCACAAACACACAATACATGTACACAGTGACACACACGTACACCCACACATACACCACACACACACACACACACACACACACACACACACACACACACACACACACACACACACACGCACACACATACACACACACACTTTCATTACGTCCTCTCCTCAATGCAGGCCACCAGGTTACAATCCAGTGTTGAAGCATGTGTTGACTACTTCCAGGTCAACCACACTAATGTAAACCTGTCTTCCAGTGACTCCTTTATGGTGGAAGAGGGTTGCCCTGACAACCAGTGTGACATGGTTTCCTCGGTTACACTCATGGGTAATGGTTCCTATATTGGTTTTGACCCATACACACAGGACACTTCTCTGGAGAATATAGTTACACTTGACTTCCAGACCAGGTGAACATATTGTATGTGTGTGTGTGTGCATGTGTGTGTGTGTGTGTGTGTGTGTGTGTGTGTGTGTGTGTGTGTGTGTGTGTGTGTGTGTGACTAAAATTGGGTGTTACAGGATGTTTGTGCTTGCTTAAATGTTTCCATAACAACATTGCAGTGATTTCATAGTATGGTTGAATGTGTACACAGTGTCTATGTATGGTAGTTTGTGTGTGTGTTGTGTGTGTGTGTGTGTGTGTGTGTGTGTGTGTGTGTGTGTGTGTGTGTGAGTGTTCTTTTGTAGTACATACATACTGTCATCCATTCTAAGACACCTGTAAGAGTGATGTGCCTAACTTCATATTGCAAGCACTATCAATACTCCCTTTCCAGGACTCCTTCTGGTCTTCTTTTCTACGCGGGTGATTCATCTGGAGGAGAAAGATCAGATTTTTTGGCAGTCTACCTCCAAAATGGCTCAGTGGTCCTGCAGCTGAACTTGGCCAGTGGTAGGGAAGGGTTCACAGGAGAAGGAAGATCTGTTGGGTTGTATGATAACGGAGTTCGTCATAGCATCGAAGTGCGCAGGTCACAGAATCAAGCTGATCTTGTTGTGGACGGAGCGACTGTTGAAGTGACAGCACCAGGTGAGGACAGCCAGGAACTACAGTACATGCGTACATGCGCAGGTGTTACGGGTTAATCTATGTACATACAATAATATGTGTATGTGAGCATGTATTACAACATGTGTATACATTCATACATGCACTATGTGTTAGACTGTGCGTATGTACATGTGGTATGTGCATGTACATGCAATATATTATTGTGTATTGTCCCACTCTGTGTTTGTGTCGGTTGAGTAATAGATTTGTGCTTGTCGTAAGGGCTGAATGCTGATCCACTTGTGGATTGCCCATTACGTACTGCTCTTGTTGTTAGCTCATAGGAGCTGTCACGTTTCATGTGTACTTGTTGCACACATGTAGGTGATCTGCACTTGTTTGGAGTCACCGCCCCACTCTGGGTGGGCGGGGTGCCTGGTACAGATTTCGTCCCCCCGTCTGGTCTACCACCAGACGCCTTCACCTCTCTTGGAGCTTGTTTTTCCAACTTCGGGTTCTCAGACACAAGTGGTGGTCCCTTCAGGGTGTCCTTCTCCAGTGCCACACACAACAGGTCGGTCAGGTAGAGTGGAGGTGTGAAGGTCCCAGGGGTACATGTACATAGCTAATGTTTGTGTTGGGTAAATAGTATTTCAACATTTACTTTATATATGCAATCTGACACCACTCACTAGTTGCCACCACTCACCACCATTCACCACTACTCACCACTACTCACCACCACTCACCACCACTCACCACCACTCACCACCATTCACCACCACTCACCACCACTCACTACCACTCACTACCACTCACCACCACTCACCACCACTCACCACCACTCACCACCACTCACCACCACTCACCACTACTCACCACCACTTACCACCACTCACCACCACTCACCACCACTCACCACCACTCACTACCACTCACCACTACTCACCACCACTCACCACCACTCACCACCACTCACCACCACTCACCACCACTCACCACTACTCACCACCACTCACCACCACTTACCACCACTCGCCCCCACTCACTACCACTCACCTAACATTCTGCTCCTGCTCTTAGTCCGTTTCTGTCATTTTCCCCTCATAGATCTGTCATCTTTGATGGCTGTCAACCCGATCAAGCATGCTTTCCCTCTTGTGATCACTTGTCTCAAGTTTGTAGCAACTTCGCATGTTCTTGTGCTGTAGGGTTCGAGTCCACCAATTCCAGCATGTGTACAAACATAGACGACTGCCAACCGGATCCCTGCCTCAATGGAGGAACGTGCCGTGATGGAATTGCCAACTATGTATGTTCCTGTGTGGCTGGCTACACGGATAAAAACTGCAGTGTAGAGATTGACGAGTGTGATCCTTCTCCTTGCAAGAACGGGGGAGAATGTACTGATGTGCTAAATGGCTTCACCTGCAACTGCTCTTACGGTTACACTGGAGAAACATGCGAGGAGAGAATCCCAAGATGCACCCTTCTGCAGCCTTGTCAGAACGATGGGTTCTGCAGGGATCTTACGCCCACACGATACGAGTGCTTCTGTCGTCCAGGGTGGACTGGTCGTAACTGCCACATTAGTGTTAACGAGTGCGCAAGTGGTCCGTGTAGAAATGGAGGAACCTGTACAGACGGCCATCTTGACTACAACTGCACATGTCTGGCTGGCTACACCGGCAATGACTGTGAGATTGATATCAACGAGTGTCTCCCAAATCCTTGCAGAAATGGAGGTAATTGTACGGATCTTGTGGACGATTTCTTTTGTGATTGTCCGAATGGTTTTGAAGGTAAATCATGTGGAGAAGAATTTGACCTCTGTCGTTCAAGTCCTTGTGAGAATGGAGCAAATTGCACTAGTTCTTTGGGGACTGTTACCTGTAGTTGTGTTGCAGGCTATACTGGGAGTTTCTGTGAAGAAAACATCAACGATTGTGAACCCAATCCTTGTCAGTTTGGAGGTACTTGCACGGATGACGTCAACTCCTTCACCTGTAGGTGTCTGGAAGGATTCACGGGCGGCCAGTGTGAGACTGATATCAATTACTGTGTACTGATGCCTTGTGAGAACAATGCCACATGTTTGGACAGCCAGACAACGCGTTCGTGTGTGTGTCCTGTAGCCTTCACCGGCGATGACTGTGAGACTGATGTCAACGAGTGTGACAACGATCCGTGTTTCAATTTGGGAGAGTGTGTTAACACATACGGCAGTTTTGAGTGCATCTGTTCAAAGTTCTTCACTGGACCATTCTGTGAAACGGATGTGATGGAGTGTGACTTTGGGTATTGTGCCAATGGAGCCACTTGTATGGAACACAACGTCACTGGTGCTGTGAGCGAAACTGATCCAGGATACAGCTGTATCTGCCCCTATGGATACACCGGGTACAACTGCTCTGTAGACATTGATGACTGCGCAGGTAGTCCTTGCGAGAACAATGCATCGTGCATTGATGGAGTGGGCGAGTTCACCTGTCAGTGTGCATCGGGGTACTCTGGGGACAGGTGTGGGCATGTCAACCTGCTCAGTTTCCGGAGGAACTCCTTCATATCCGTCTCCACTGCGATCACAGCTACGTCGTCACTGACTGTGAAATTTTCCTTTGCAACTACCTTCCAGTCTGGAGTCCTATGGTACATGGCAGGGGTGAGTACACAGCATACACTGTGAGCACATACATGCATACACAGGTGATGATCCTATGGTGCAAACGTCTCAATATACGTGTGCATTGCTATGTGTCATATGGACACTAGGGAGGTTGTGGTGGCAAATGGTGAAATTTCCATAGCTGGTCACTACAAGGTCTGTAGCACCTCAAGAGGGTGAACATGCACTAATAGTTGTATTACTATGTCTACTACGGACACTAGGGAGGCTGTGGTGACGTGTATAATGTTACATATTCCATGTTTTGTAGGACCAGGGAGACTTCTTGTCGGTGGAGTTGGTAAGTGGTTCCCTCCGGTTGAGGTACACCACTGGCGGGAGAGCTGCTGAGACTTCAATTGGAGGTAACCTTGATGATGGGCGTTTGCACACGGTTGATGTCGCTACTGCTGCAAATCGTGCTGATCTCGTTTTGGACAATTTGCAATGTGGCAGTGTCTGCTATGGTCAGGCTGCCTCGGACCCTCAGTTTACGGTACTCAACGTCAACAACTCGACATTGGTCGGTGGGCTCCCCCAAACAACTACTCAGTCACTTCGTCATCTGTCAACTCAGCAGTCATTTATAGGTGTCATCCGAGATGTGATGATAGACTCAGCCAATGTGGACCTCAATCCCTCCACGTCCGTTAGCAGTCGGAATGTGGAGGTCGGTTCCACCCGCACTGAGGTGTGTTCCCCCAATCCCTGCCAGAACGGTGGAGTCTGTCGGGATCTGTGGTTCACTCACAGCTGTGAGTGTCCTCCTGGATTCACTGGGACCAACTGCCAAGACCAGAACTTGGTGCATTTTGCAAATGACAGTTTTCTGTACTTGTCCTCCACAAGCAACCAACAATTGGACATGTTCTCTTTCTGGTTTTCAACCCAAAATGGGAATGGAATTCTGGCCTACACTGCTAACGTGAGTGGGATGTGTCCTATTGAATGTCAACTGTCTCCACACAACTCTGTTTGTTTGTATTTACCACAAGTGGTGTTATGTTTGGTGTTTATTTGTTGTGTGCAACTCGTGTTTTGCCTACTTAAGGTGCACATTATATGGAATAGTTGACATTATATTGTGTTTTGTGTCCATTTGTTGACAGGACACTACTCCTGATAGTCAGATCTTGCTGTACCTGCAAAATGGTAGCCTCCATATTTCTCTGGGCTCCACCCACACCGGATATGTAGGGGATTTCCTCGGTAATGGAGACTGGCACCATGTTTCTGTGTTGGCCGATTCCCTTCAACTGACGATATCCGTTTATCTCAATGCATCCATGTACTGCTCGGGGTTTCCATGCCAACCATGTCAGCTGACCCGATGCAACGTAAGCCTGCCTTATAGTGTCACGCCCACTTACGGACCACTCCTTCTTGGTAGTTTGACAGGTATCTTAACCATCCTTCAAAACCAAGGACTCTTTCTCTCCCTAACACTGCCAATGTCTTCTACCGGGTTTGATGGTTGTGCTCGAAGTCTCCGTGTTGGCACCAGTGAGGTCATCCTACAAGGCTCCTCCGAGCCTCTCACCCTAAGTGATCCCCCATCGGCCGTCCCGGGCTGTCCGAGAGAGACACACTGTACTCCACACCCATGTGCTAATGGAGCCTGCCAGAGCTACTGGAGTGGATACTCCTGTATGTGTCCTCTGGACTATGTGGGACAGAACTGCTCTGAACGTGAGCCACCATGTGCACTGCAGCCTGTACACATGACAGTACTAGTATGACCGCCCCATACAGTCCATGTATGTACCTCTGGTGTGACACTGTGTGTATTGTATGTACCTTTCTTTAGTGCACTGTAGTGTGGGGACTGTTGGTTGCTACGTATGTGTGGTCTGTTGGTTGCTATGTGTGTTCTGTTGGTTGCTATGTATAGGGACTGATGGTTGCTATGTGTGGTCTGTTGGTTGCAGATGCACACTTGTGTTATCTCTTCCTCTCCTCCTCCCTTCAGTGGTTGCTGTGACCTTCAACGGAATCACAAGCTACGCGAGGTACCAGTTTGATGTAGACCTGGTGGGATTCACGGGAGAGGGGGAGGTGATGTTCAGGACACGTGACACCAGTGGACTCCTCCTCCATGGCGGGTGGCAGCCATCCGGGGATCCTGACACCAATGACTTCATCACTGTGGAGCTTGTTGATGGTGTGGTTGTATTTTCCATAGATCTGGGAGCAGGTGTGTTCCGTGTGTGTGTGTGTGTGTGTGTGTGTGTGTGTGTGTGTGTGTGTGTGTGTGTGTGTGTTGCGTGTGTTCCTGTTGTGTGTATGGAAGTGTGTGCTTTTGGAAGCCTCTAGTTTACTATAATGACTGCTATTGTTATTGGTTCAAGGTGTCCATTTGACCTCTTAAGATTGCTTCTTGTCATCACAACATCTGTCTCGCACATGTAACTGAATCACTCCTTCTCCAGGCATCGGGAGGATCAACTCCAGTCTACCTGTCAACGATGGACAGTGGCACAGAGTTGAGTGGAGTAGATCAATCCGGAACATTTCTCTCACAATTGATGGGGATTTGACAGTTCATGGGGAAATCCCGGGGTCATTCATGGTCCTCAATATTGACAACGAAGGCTCCGCTCACATCCACTTGGGAGGATTTGCCAATTTCAACGAACTTCAACCACAAGGTGAGGAAGTGAATGCAGCCTGTACATAGCACTGATCCTCAGTCTGACCACTGCTATATGTTCTGTATATTCTCCTGTTCTCAGCTAGTGACACTGTGTGTGTGTGTGTGTCTTTTGTTATTAGAGTCTGAATCGGACGACTACTTCCAAGGCTGCATGCGAAGTGTTGTGTTTGGAGGACAACCAGCCAAGTTCTTCGAGGGCAGCCCAGGAGTGCAAGTATCCACTACTGACGTGGATCCGGGTTGCATTTCACCCGACGTCTGTTCCCTCCAGCCATGTCCCAACATGTCCTCCTGTCTAGACCTGTTCCACCTCAGACAGTGCGTCTGTACTCCAGGCTTCACTGGAGTCAACTGTACTGTCAATATTGACGACTGTAATCCTAACGTCTGTCGCAACGGAGCTTCTTGTGTTGATGGAGTTGCCTCTTTCACTTGTCAGTGTCTTTCTGGATACACCGGTACTCTCTGTGAAGTGGAGATCGATCCCTGTGACAGCATGCCCTGTCGGAATGGGTCAACGTGTATTTCTACCTCTCACCACAATTTCACATGTGCCTGTCCTGCTGGGTTCACTGGGGTGCTGTGTGAGGAGGAAACAGACGAGTGTGATCCTGACCCGTGTCGCAATAATGCTACTTGTGTTGATGGTTTCAACAGCTTCTCCTGCCTGTGTGTAGTTGGGTTTACTGGGAGGCATTGCGAAACTGACATCAACTACTGTTTGCCCAACAATCCTTGTGAAAATGGAGGTCGGTGTATTGATGAGTTGAGTGCCTTCACTTGTGATTGTAGTGTGGGGTTCACAGGGGAAAACTGTTCAGTGAACATCGATGACTGTCTACCTGAGCCATGTAGGAACAATGGTACTTGTATGGATGGGATCGATAACTACACGTGCATATGCCAGAGTGGCCATAGTGGGAGAGATTGCGAAATCACGTTGGTCACATGCGGGGATTCCCCCTGTCTCAACAATGCTTCCTGTTATGATGTCATTGGTTTACCAGATGAGAATATGGTACAAAGCAACTACATGTGTGACTGTAACCTTGGCTATACTGGAGGGAATTGCGAAACTCTCTATGATCCTTGTGCAATATATCCATGCATGAATGGAACATGCTTTTCAGAAGATAATGTTACTTCAGTATGTGTGTGCGTGACCGGATACACTGGGGAGTCGTGTGATGTGGAGATTGACTACTGCGCCAATGACCCGTGTGTACCTGCTGCTATTTGTGTCAGCAACACCTCAGGGTTCACCTGTGTGTGTCCAGACGGCCTCACAGGAGAGAACTGTACAGTGATCGACTTCTGTTTCCCAGGTCCATGTCAGAATGGAGGGACTTGTGTGAACGGCATTGACACTTTTGAGTGCTTGTGTCGCGAGGGCTTTTATGGCAACACATGCGGGGGCACCACCGACTTCTGTTCTCTTCGCTCTGGTTACTGTTCCAACAACGGTACCTGCTCTAACACAGAGACTGCTCCACTGTGTGAGTGTCCCCTTGGGTACACTGGAGAGACGTGTGCGGTTCATCTTGGCTGTTCGGAAGACCCCTGTGCTAACAATGGTTCCTGCATTGAGCTCCCGCTAGGAGAGTACATCTGCAACTGTGTGCCTCATTTTACTGGATTTGACTGTGCCACGCCCCTCAGGGGGTGTGACCTTGACCCATGTCTGAACAATGGGACGTGTGTGACAACGAACAACTCAACAGGAAGTTACTACTGTGTGTGTCCTCCTGGATTCACTGATCAAGCCTGTGCCACGCCCCTCAGGGGGTGTGACCTTGGTCCATGCTTGAACAATGGGACCTGTGTGACAACGAACAACTCAACAGGAAGTTACTACTGTGTGTGTCCTCCTGGATTCACTGATCGAACCTGTGCCACACCCCTCAGGGGGTGTGACCTTGACCCATGTTTGAACAATGGGACGTGTGTGACAACAAACAACTCAACAGGAAGTTACTACTGTGTGTGTCCTCCTGGATTCACTGATCAAACCTGTGCCACGCCCCTCAGGGGGTGTGACCTTGACCCATGTTTGAACAATGGGACGTGTGTGACAACAAACAACTCAACAGGAAGTTACTACTGTGTGTGTCCTCCTGGATTCACTGATCAAACCTGTGCCACGCCCCTCAGGGGGTGTGACCTTGACCCATGTCTGAACAATGGGACGTGTGTGACAACAAACAACTCAACAGGAAGTTACTACTGTGTGTGTCCTCCTGGATTCACTGATCGAACCTGTGCCACGCCCCTCAGGGGGTGTGACCTTGACCCATGTTTGAACAATGGGACGTGTGTGACAACAAACAACTCAACAGGAAGTTACTACTGTGTGTGTCCTCCTGGATTCACTGATCAAGCCTGTGCCACGCCCCTAAGGGGGTGTGACCTCGGCCCATGTCTGAACAATGGGACGTGTGTGACAACGAACAACTCAACAGGAAGTTACTACTGTGTGTGTCCTCCTGGATTCACTGATCAAGCCTGTGCCACGCCACTCAGGGGGTGTGACCTTGACCCATGTTTGAACAATGGGACGTGTGTGACAATAAACAACTCAACAGGAAGTTACTACTGTGTGTGTCCTCCTGGATTCACTGATCAAACCTGTGCCACGCCCCTAAGGGGGTGTGACCTCGACCCATGTTTGAACAATGGGACGTGTGTGACAACAAACAACTCAACAGGAAGTTACTACTGTGTGTGTCCTCCTGGATTCACCAATCAGAACTGCGATTCTGACACTGATGAGTGTCTCTCAGATCCGTGTGAAAACAATGCAACGTGTGTCGATGGTTTCCTGTCGTTCACATGCAGCTGTCCTCTCGGGTTCAATGGAACATTCTGCGACAACAATATCAATGATTGCTCTGGAAACCCATGCCAAAATGGCGGTAATTGCGTGGACCATGTGAACAACTTTACGTGTTCTTGTCAACCAGGCTACACTGGACTATACTGTGATGTAGACATTGATGAGTGTGCGAGTGGTCCTTGTAGCAACAACGCATCCTGTAACGACAGTATCAATGATTTCACGTGTACCTGTTTGCCTGGCTACACAGGAGCACTCTGTGAAGACATCATTAACTATTGTGACCCACCTCCATGTTTGAATGGCTTTTGTGAGAACACTATTGGAGACTATATGTGTGATTGTTTTCAAGGATACGCCGGAAGAAACTGTGATATTGTCGATATTTGCTTGACACTCGAGTTGATAGGCACAATCCATTGCATGAACGGTGGCACGTGTGTGAGCAATTTACTTGGTCCTTCATGTGTCTGTGTGGATGGTTTCACAGGTGATCGTTGTCAGGACGACATCGTGGATTGCGTGGAGGGTGCCTGTCTCAACAACGGAACCTGTAACGAGGGAGTCAACGGGTTCAATTGCACATGTCTGGAAGGCTACCTCCAACCCAATTGCAGTGTTGGACCATGTGACCTCCAGCCGTGCAGCAACAATGGAACATGCACTGTAGTCAACGGTACATCGCTGTGTTCCTGTGCAGTGGGGTACACCGGCCAACAGTGTGAGACAATGGTGAATTTCTGCACCTCTCAACCTTGCTCCAATGGCTCCACCTGTGTTTCTTACTTGAGAGGGTTCGAGTGTGTCTGTCCTTCCTTCTACACTGGAGTGCTCTGTGATGTGGAGGTGACAGACTGTGACCAGGACCCCTGCTTCAACAATGGGACGTGCATTGACGGAGGATCCGGTAACATCTCTTGTAACTGCCCTCCTTCCACATCTGGACCCTCCTGTGAAGTGCTGCTTGATCCCTGTGATTCGGAGCCATGTCGAAATGGAGGAACGTGCACACTTGCTTCCAATGGCACTGACTTCGACTGCTTGTGTCCTTCCAACGTCACCGGTCGTCGCTGTGATGCGATCAATGTCTGCAACTTTCCCGACACCTGTCTCAACGGGGGAAACTGCATGATCGTTCCCCCAAATAAATTCTCTTGTGATTGTTCCCCTGGCTACACCGGGAATAGATGTGAAGTGGAAATCGATCCTTGCTCGAGCTCTCCTTGTGAGAACGGGGGAGAGTGTTCCAACATGAACGGCAGTTTTGTCTGCACATGTCCTTCCAACTCGACAGGGTCCACCTGTCAGACTATGCTGAACTTGTGTGATGGTGTGCTGTGCTTCAACAATGGGACATGTACAGCTAACATCTCGGAAGACATTTGTACATGTCCGGCTGGCTACACCGGACAATTCTGTGAGCTGTTTGTTGACAATTGTGATGATGTTTCATGTGAAAATAACGGAACATGTATTTCCCAAGAAAATGGTTTTCAGTGCTCTTGTCATCATGGTTACTTGGGAGAATACTGTACTGTTGCCTATCAGGATTGCACTCATGGTCTTTGCCGTGCCAACTCCACTTGTAGCAACACAACCCTCCCCGATCTCTCCAACATGACATCAACGTCTGACCCTCTAATGCTGTTCACATGCGAGTGCATACCAGGGTTTAGTGGAGTATTCTGTGAAGAAGATATCAATGACTGTGCCTCTGAGCCGTGTCTCAACAACGGGACGTGTGTGGATGCTATTGCCAGTTTTCGCTGTGCTTGTCAAGATGGCTACAGTGGCGTGAGGTGTGAGGAAGAGATAGATCTTTGCTCATCTGATGTCTGTCTCAACAATGGCACGTGTATCCCCGTTCTTGGCGGCGTGGAGTGTGTTTGCCTTTCCGAGTACACCGGTCCAATCTGTGAAGTGCCTCTCGTCACTGATGTGTGTCAGGACATTGTGTGTGAAAACAATGGGACTTGTGTTGAGGAGGACAGCCAAGCTGTTTGTCAATGTACTCCAGGACACACCGGAGCAGTGTGTGAGATAGAAGTTGGTGTGTGTACACCTGATCTGTGTGAAAACAATGGGACTTGTGTTGAGGAGGACAACAAAGCTGTTTGTCGCTGTACACCAGGACACACCGGAGCAGTGTGTGAGATAGAAGTTGGTGTGTGTACACCCGATCTGTGTGAAAACAACGGGACTTGTGTCATTAGCGGGTCTTCCTACGAATGTCTCTGCGAGGTGTCCTTCACAGGAGCCAACTGTGGGACAAGACTCAACCCCTGTTTGCCCAACCCATGCCAGAACAATGCCATATGTACCCAAAATGGGGGCAGCTACCATTGTACGTGTACCATGGGGTACAGCGGACCACAGTGCAATGTTCCTTTGACTTTCTGCTCATCTCTCCCTTGTTCAAATAATGGGACTTGCTCTGAAGATGAGAATGGCTTCAATTGTACGTGTGAAGAAGGGTTTACTGGATCAACTTGTGACATTGAAGTATCCGATCAGTGTCAACCTAACCCATGTAGTAATGGAGGTACCTGTCAGTCGCTACTAGATGCCTTCATCTGCTCGTGTCCACCGCAGTTTACAGGGCTGCAGTGCGAGACTGTGATTGAGAGCTGTGTTGTGTTGGAACCGTGTCTGAACAATGCCACTTGCACCAGTGGACAAGGTCAGGACAATTACACGTGTACATGTTTGCCAGGATTCACTGGTAGAAACTGCTCTGTGGACATCAATGACTGTTCTCCAAATCCTTGTGTGAATGGTACTTGTACAGACTTGATCAACGACTACGAATGTATGTGTTTACCTGGATTCACTGGTAGAAACTGCTCTGTGGACATCAATGACTGTTCTCCAGATCCTTGTGTGAACGGTACTTGTACAGACCTGATCAACGACTACGAATGTATGTGTTTACCTGGATTCACTGGTAGAAACTGCTCTGTGGACATCAATGACTGTTCTCCAGATCCTTGTGTGAATGGTACTTGTACAGACCTGATCAACGACTTTGAGTGTATGTGTTTACCTGGATTCACTGACAAGAACTGTTCAACCAACATTGACGATTGCCTTGAAGGTCCTTGTGGTAATGGAACGTGTGTGGATGACATTGGTGGTTACTCCTGTATGTGTCCCCCGTACCTTACCGGAGAGGAGTGTGAGGAGTTGGTGGACCTCTGTACCTCTGGTCCATGTGTGAACGGAACATGCATTAGTCTATCGGGTAACTACACCTGTGAGTGTGACATGGGATTTGAAGGACGAAACTGCGAGTTTGAGATCGACGAGTGTGATCCAAATCCTTGTTCCAACAACGGGACCTGTATCGACAACATCGGGGAGTACACCTGTGTGTGTGGTGACCTCTTCACGGGACCCAACTGTGAACTTCTGTTGGGAACCTGCGATTCCGTACGTCCCTGTCAGAACAATGCAACCTGCTTAGGTAGCCAGGGTGGGAATTACACCTGTCACTGCGCTGAAGGCTACGAAGGAATGAACTGCGAAGAGGAAATTAACGAATGTGAGAATCGTCCTTGCCAGAACAATGCTTCTTGCATCAATCTTCTTTCGTCCTTCAACTGTGTCTGTGCACCAGGATACACTGGGTTCCTCTGTGAGACCTTCATTAACCCTTGTTCAGGGAACCAGTGTGCGGGTGGATCCACCTGTGTAGCCGAGGGAGCCAACTACTCCTGTACCTGCCCACCTGACTACACTGGTCTGTACTGCGGGGAAAAGATCGACGATTGCTTTGGAAACCCTTGTCAGAACAATGGGGATTGTATCGATGGGATAGCATCCTTCACCTGTGATTGTCCGGATTGCTTTTATGGGAATATCTGTCAGTTTCAGATGGATTTCGAAACCTGTAACAACTGTACATGTCTTAATGGTGCCACATGTCAACCAGATCCCAATTCAAATGGAACTGGGAATGGAACAGTTTGCTTATGTCCATCTGGTTTTGATGGTGACTTCTGTGAGATTAACATCAATGACTGCTCTCCAGATGCTTGTGTGAACGGTACTTGTACAGACTTAATCAATGACTATGAATGTATGTGTTTACCTGGATTCACTGGTAGAAACTGCTCTGTGGACATCAATGACTGTTCTCCAGATCCTTGTGTGAACGGTACTTGTAAAGACGGAATCAACGACTATGAGTGTGTGTGTTTACCTGGATTCACTGGTAGAAACTGCTCTGTGGACATCAATGACTGCTCTCCAGATCCTTGTGTGAATGGTACTTGTACAGACCTGATCAACAGCTATGAGTGTATGTGCTTATCTGGATTCACTGGTAGAAACTGCTCTATTGACATCAATGACTGCTCTCCAGATCCTTGTGTGAATGGTACTTGTACAGACTTGATCAACAACTTTGAGTGTACCTGTTTAACTGGGTTCACTGACAAAAACTGTTCAACCAACATTGACGATTGCCTTGAAGGTCCTTGTGGTAATGGAACGTGTGTGGATGACATCGGTGGTTACTCCTGTATGTGTCCCCCGTACCTTACCGGAGAGGAGTGTGAGGAGTTGGTGAACCTCTGTACCTCTGGTCCATGTGTGAACGGAACATGCATTAGTCTATCAGGTAACTACACCTGTGAGTGTGATACGGGATTTGAAGGACGAAACTGCGAGTTTGAGATCGACGAGTGTGATCCAAATCCTTGTTCCAACAACGGGACCTGTATCGATAACATCGGGGAGTACACCTGTGTGTGTGGTGACCTGTTCACTGGACCTATCTGTGAGGTTTATCTCAATCCCTGTTCTTCGAGTCCCTGTGTCAATGGTGTGTGTGTTGATGAAGGTGGCAACTACTCCTGTCAGTGTGACCCAGGATTCACCGGACAAGACTGTGAAGTGCGTATTGACCATTGTAGGGACAGTCCTTGTGTCAATGGGACTTGTGTGAATGGATTGGATTCCTTCCGGTGTGAGTGTGCAGTGGGTTATAACGGCTCTTTGTGCGAAGTGGACATCAACGAATGTGATGACAATCCCTGCCAGAATGGTGGTACCTGTAGGAACCTTGCTGATGGTTACTTGTGTGAATGCCGGAAGGGTTACAACGGTTCAAACTGCGATGAAGACATCAATCAGTGTGATCCCGATCCTTGTCAGAACAACGGCACATGCTTGAACTTGGTCACCAGTTTTGTGTGTAACTGTCCAATGTCCTACACCGGACAGAACTGTACAGACAAGATCGACTTCTGCGCTGGTGTATCGTGCGGCAACGGAACATGTCTGAACTCGGACACTGGATTCACTTGTAACTGCAGCGCGGGATTCACAGGAGGACTGTGTCAGGAGAAGGATGAGTGTTTTGGTGTAACTATTTGTGGTGACAATGGTGACTGTGAAGACATCATTGACGGTTTCAGATGCAGTTGTCACTCAGGCTACACAGGCAGCCTCTGTGAGAGTGAAATTGATGAATGTTCACAACTCAGTCCCTGCATGAACGGAGCCGAGTGCACCGACCTTGTGGCTAATTACACCTGCAATTGTACTGTTGGATACGAAGGACGTAACTGCACTGTTAACATTGATGACTGTGCCTTGAGACCTTGTCAGAACGGTGGGACTTGCAATGATGCAATCGCTAACTACACTTGCACATGTGTAGCTGGTTGGACAGGAGAAAACTGTACAGAGGACATTGATGATTGCGCAATACCCCACCCCTGCCAAAATGGAGGCATGTGTACAGACCTCCTCAACGACTACATATGTGCGTGTTCGGCCGGTTATACAGGAAAGAATTGTCAGATTGATATCGATGACTGTCAGCCTGTTAACCCATGTTCTAACGGAGGGAGGTGTATTGATGATGTCAACAGCTATAGTTGCATGTGTGCTGGTGGCTATAATGGAACCAACTGTGAAATCAACATCAATGAATGTAGTCCTAATCCGTGTAACAACAACGGTAGCTGTACTGATGGAATCAATGATTTCACTTGCAGCTGTGATGGATCTGGTTACAAGGGGAAGACGTGTGACATAGATGTTGATGAATGCTCTGTGGATAGACTGAACTTGTGCAGCATCAACACTGCCAGTTGCGAGAATGTCCCTGGCACTTATGACTGTGTCTGTGAGGGAGGATACACTGGACAGTACTGCGATAGGGACATTAATGAATGTGCGCTGAACAGCCAAGCCTGTCAAAACAATGGTACTTGTGTGAACACCCATGGAAACTACACTTGTGCATGCACTGATAACTTTATTGGGGACAGGTGTGAGGTAGATGTTGACGAATGCATCAATAATTCGAGTTTGTGTTTGAACGGAGGCAGCTGTAGAAACATCTATGGTAGTTTTACATGTGATTGTGTTGAGGGTAGAACAGGTAGATTCTGCCAGTTTGAACTTCCCCCTGAGGGTCTTGGGTCTGGAGCACTAGCAGGGATATTCATTGTTCTTGTGGTAGCCATATTGTTGATTGTAACAGTGGTTGCCATGGTGATTTTCTATGTGGGGTACAAAGTGCGCAAGAGCAAGCACAGGTTCGGCATCTACAGTCCCAGCAGAGCTGAAATGGAGGTGATACCGTTCACTGATGAAATCGATGAAGCACACAAAGAAAGATTAATATGAAGACTGCTGTTAGACTATTTGAAGCCAAAACATGACTTTCTGTATCATTTTTTATAACATTATGACCAAAACTATAATACTGCACGTACACTAATGTTAATGCCAAGTCATGCCTTGCTCAACTATTGTGATGGACTTCATGTACGAGTGCTTTGTGATCATTGCATGAGATCTTAACTGAACAAGTAATTGGAGTTAAACTTGAAACTCTGCTGAAAACTTGCTGGTCATCACAAGGCCTATAGCACACACAGGAGGGTGTGCATGCATCAGAAATTGAGTTCACCCCCATTGTAGTGCACATATAAAAGTATGTATACTCTTCCATACATTGAAATGGAAAGCACCTCCGAATGTAGCTGGGGTTAAAGGCCACTTACAGAGGAGGGAGTTTTTTCAAAGTCAGTTTACATCCCCAGCTCAGCCTGGCTGAAATATCAAGTTTTCCACACCTCTCCCATACAAGATGGTGCTATGCATTTTTCTCCTATAATTTCTTAATATATGGGAAGGCATTGGAGAAATAACGCTAAGCACCTTCTTGCATAGATCATGGGTGAGTGGGCGTGTCAACATGATATTTTAAGGAGACCTAGCTGTGGACGTACACTAACTTTTGAAAGTATTCCCATCTCTGTACGTGGTCTCTAACCTTTTCTGCATTCCGAGGTGCTTCATAATTTTGTAATGTATGGGAAGGTATAGGAGAAATAACGCTAAGCACCTTTTTGCATAAATCATGGGTGAGTGGGCGTGTCAACATGATATTTTAGGGAGACCTAGCTGTGGACGTATACTGACTTTTGAAAGCATTCCCATCTCTGTACGTGGTCCCTAACCTTTGCTACATTCCGAGGTGCTTAATAATTTTGTAATGTATAGGAAGGTATAGGAGAAATAACGCTAAGCACCTTTTTGCATAAATCATGGGTGAGTGGGCGTGTCAACATGATATTTTAAGGAGACCTAGCTGTGGACGTATACTAACTTGTGAAAGTATTCCCATCTCTGTACGTGATCCCTAAACTTTGCTACATTCCGAGATGCTTAATAATTTTGTAATGTATGGGAAGGTATAGGAGAAATAACGCTAAGCACCTTTTTGCATAGCTCATAGGTGAGTGGGCGTGTCCACATGATATTTTAGGGAGACCTAGCTGTGGACGTATACTGACTTTTGAAAGTATTCCCATCTCTGTACGTGGTCCCTAACTCTTGCTACATTCCGAGGTGCTTAATAATTTTGTATGTATGGGAAGGTATAGGAGAAATAACACTAAGCACCTTTTTGCATAACTCATGGGTGAGTGGGCGTGTCCACATGATATTTTAGGGAGACCTAGCTGTGGACATATACTAACTTGTGAAAGTATTCCCATCTCTGTACATGGTCCCTAACTCTTGTTGCATTCCGAGGTGCTTAATAATTTTGTAATGTGTGGGAAGGTATAGGAGAAATAACGCTAAGCACCTTTTTGCATAGCTCATAGGTGAGTGGGCGTGTCAACATGATATTTTAGGGAGACCTAGCTGTGGACGTATACTAACTTGTGAAAGTATTCCCATCTCTGTACGTGGTCCCTAACTCTTGTTGCATTCCGAGGTGCTTAATAATTTTGTAATGTATGGGAAGGTATAGGAGAAATAACGCTAAGCACCTTTTTGCATAACTCATGGGTGAGTGGGCGTGTCCACATGATATTTTAGGGAGACCTAGCTGTGGACGTATACTAACTTTTGATAGTATTCCCATCTCTGTACGTGGTCCCTAACCTTTGCTACATTCCGAGGTGCTTAATAATTTTGTAATGTATGGGAAGGTATAGGAGAAATAACGCTAAGCACCTTTTTGCATAACTCATGGGTGAGTGGGCGTGTCAACATGATATTTTAGGGAGACCTAGCTGTGGACGTATACTAACTTGTGAAAGTATTCCCATCTCTGTACGTGGTCTCTAACCTTTTATGCATTCCGAGGTGCTTAATAATTTTGTAATGTATGGGTGAGTGGGCATGTCAACATGATATTTTAGGGAGACCTAGCTGTGGACATATACTAACTTTTGAAAGCATTCCCATCTCTGTACGTGGTCTCTAACCCTTGCTACATTCCGAGGTGCTTAATAATTTTGTAATGTATGGGAAGGTATAGGAGAAATAACACTAAGCACCTTTTTGCATAACTCATGGGTGAGTGGGCGTGTCAACATGATATTTTAGGGAGACCTAGCTGTGGACGTATACTAACTTGTGAAAGTATTCCCATCTCTGTACATGGTCCCTAACCTTTACTACATTCCGAGGTGCTTAATAATTTTGTAATGTGTGGGAAGGTATAGGAGAAATAACGCTAAGCACCTTTTTGCATAGCTCATAGGTGAGTGGGCGTGTCAACATGATATTTTAGGGAGACCTAGCTGTGGACATATACTAACTTTTGAAAGCATTCCCATCTCTGTACGTGGTCTCTAACCCTTGCTACATTCCGAGATGCTTAATAATTTTGTAATGTGTGGGAAGGTATAGGAGAAATAACGCTAAGCACCTTTTTGCATAGCTCATAGGTGAGTGGGCGTGTCAACATGATATTTTAGGGAGACCTAGCTGTGGACGTATACTGACTTTTGAAAGTATTTCCATCTCTGTACATGGTCCCTAACTCTTGCTACATTCCGAGATGCTTAATAATTTTGTAATGTATGGGAAGGTATAGGAGAAATAACGCTAAGCACCTTTTTGCATAGCTCATAGGTGAGTGGGCGTGTCAACATGATATTTTAGGGAGACCTAGCTGTGGACGTATACTAACTTGTGAAAGTATTCCCATCTCTGTACATGGTCCCTAACTCTTGTTGCATTCCGAGGTGCTTAATAATTTTGTAATGTATGGGAAGGTATAGGAGAAATAACGCTAAGCACCTTTTTGCATAACTCATGGGTGAGTGGGCGTGTCAACATGATATTTTAGGGAGACCTAGCTGTGGACGTATACTAACTTGTGAAAGTATTCCCATCTCTGTACGTGGTCTCTAGCCTTTTATGCATTCCGAGATGCTTAATAATTTTGTAATGTATGGGAAGGTATAGGAGAAATAACGCTAAGCACCTTTTTGCATAACTCATAGGTGAGTGGGCGTGTCAACATGATATTTTAGGGAGACCTAGCTGTGAACGTATACTGACTTTTGAAAGTATTCCCATCTCTGTACGTGGTCCCTAACTCTTGCTACATTCCGAGGTGCTTAATAATTTTGTAATGTGTGGGAAGGTATAGGAGAAATAACGCTAAGCACCTTTTTGCATAACTCATGGGTGAGTGGGCGTGTCAACATGATATTTTAGGGAGACCTAGCTGTGGACGTATACTAACTTGTGAAAGTATTCCCATCTCTGTACATGGTCCCTAACTCTTGTTGCATTCCGAGGTGCTTAATAATTTTGTAATGTATGGGAAGGTATAGGAGAAATAACGCTAAGCACCTTTTTGCATAACTCATGGGTGAGTGGGCGTGTCCACATGATATTTTAGGGAGACCTAGCTGTGGACGTATACTAACTTGTGAAAGTATTCCCATCTCTGTACGTGGTCCCTAACCTTTGCTACATTCCGAGGTGCTTAATAATTTTGTAATGTGTGGGAAGGTATAGGAGAAATAACGCTAAGCACCTTTTTGCATAACTCATGGGTGAGTGGGCGTGTCAACATGATATTTTAGGGAGACCTAGCTGTGGACGTATACTGACTTTTGAAAGTATTTCCATCTCTGTACATGGTCCCTAACTCTTGCTACATTCCGAGATGCTTAACCCTCCTAGCCCCACGCTATTCAAATTTGTCCTTTTAAAAGGACAAATTTCAAAAATATTTTCCAAGACTCCCAGAATCACGATCGCTATGAATGAGGTACCATTCGAAAGCTTGTCATCTGGAAAATCGTTTGATAGATAAATCTCATCAATCGAAGCTCTCTTGCGTGTACTAGCTGCCTTTAAGTAGACCGACGTACGAAATGTGTATTTTATGACGTAAAATACCGTTTATTTCTAGTAATCTTCCGGTTACAGTGAATTAAATGGCCGCTCGTAAGACTTTTAAAAATTTCTTGACAAGCTGAATTGTCTTCAACAGCTTCAAAACACCAGGAACAGACAGTGAATGAACATATTCGAAGAAAAAACTTGGAAACGGCTTTAAAACCTATTGATACTAAGCGTTAGTGGCTCTTCGGCGCGCAGCAAAATAACGAATTCGAACGGTTTGACAAAAATCGTCGTAACTTACTTTTAAATTGTTCGATTGAGATAGTTTTTCTATCGAACGATAGAGCAGAGTTTCAGCTTTCGTTTGATATCAATAGTATCAATCTACAATCTCCCAGAAGTCTGGAAAATATTCGCAAATTCGCATAAACGTAAAAATCGTACATTTGTGGCTCAAATTATTGGCCGTATTCGTCAGACAGTAGCAGTGGGCTCTTAGTCGATGACATCATATGAATGCCTGTCTTTTAACGATCGTGTTGATACCAAACACAATGCGCTTAGACCTAAGCGAGGTTTGATACAACGGCGTTTATTATTGCATATGTTGAAAATTCTTGCGCATTGCGTGGGGCTAGGAGGGTTAATAATTTTGTAATGTATGGGAAGGTATAGGAGAAATAACGCTAAGCACCTTTTCGCATAACTCATGGGTGAGTGGGCGTGTCAACATGATATTTTAGGGAGACGTAGCTGTGGACATATACTAACTTGTGAAAGTATTCCCATCTCTGTACGTGGTCCCTAACCTTTGCTACATTCCGAGGTGCTTAATAATTTTGTAATGTATGGGAAGGTATAGGAGAAATAACGCTAAGCACCTTTTTGCATAACTCATGGGTGAGTGGGCGTGTCAACATGATATTTTAGGGAGACCTAGCTGTGGACATATACTAACTTGTGAAAGTATTCCCATCTCTGTACATGGTCCCTAACTCTTGTTGCATTCCGAGGTGCTTAATAATTTTGTAATGTGTGGGAAGGTATAGGAGAAATA
The DNA here is from genome assembly GCA_964020155.1 of Chondrilla cf. caribensis. NCBI lineage: Eukaryota > Metazoa > Porifera > Demospongiae > Chondrillida > Chondrillidae > Chondrilla > Chondrilla cf. caribensis. The sequence continues at coordinate 439,795 of OZ026563.1, forward strand.
ACGCTAAGCACCTTTTTGCATAACTCATGGGTGAGTGGGCGTGTCAACATGATATTTCAGGGAGACCTAGCTGTGGACGTATACTAACTTGTGAAAGTATTCCCATCTCTGTACATGGTCCCTAACCTTTACTACATTCCGAGGTGCTTAATAATTTTGTAATGTGTGGGAAGGTATAGGAGAAATAACGCTAAGCACCTTTTTGCATAGCTCATAGGTGAGTGGGCGTGTCAACATGATATTTTAGGGAGACCTAGCTGTGGACATATACTAACTTTTGAAAGCATTCCCATCTCTGTACGTGGTCTCTAACCCTTGCTACATTCCGAGGTGCTTAATAATTTTGTAATGTATGGGAAGGTATAGGAGAAATAACGTTAAGCACCTTTTTGCATAACTCATGGGTGAGTGGGCGTGTCAACATGATATTTTAGGGAGACCTAGCTGTGGACGTATACTAACTTGTGAAAGTATTTCCATCTCTGTACGTGGTCCCTAACCTTTGCTACATTCCGAGGTGCTTCATAATTTTGTAATGTATGGGAAGGTATAGGAGAAATAACGCTAAGCACCTTTTTGCATAACTCATAGATGAGTGGGCGTGTCAACATGATATTTTAGGGAGACCTAGCTGTGGACGTATACTAACTTGTGAAAGTATTCCCATCTCTGTATGTGGTCTCTAACCTTTTCTGCATTCCGAGGTGCTTCATAATTTTGTAATGTATGGGAAGGTATAGGAGAAATAACGCTAAGCACCTTTTTGCATAGCTCATAGGTGAGTGGGCGTGTCAACATGATATTTTAGGGAGACCTAGCTGTGGACATATACTAACTTTTGAAAGTATTCCCATCTCTGTACGTGGTCCCTAACCTTTGCTACATTCCGAGGTGCTTAATAATTTTGTAATGTATGGGAAGGTATAGGAGAAATATCGCTAAGCACCTTTTTGCATAACTCATAGGTGAGTGGGCGTGTCAACATGATATTTTAGGGAGACCTAGCTGTGGACGTATACTAACTTTTGAAAGTATTCCCATCTCTGTACGTGGTCCCTAACTCTTGCTACATTCTGAGGTGCTTAATAATTTTGTAATGTATGGGAAGGTATAGGAGAAATAACGCTAAGCACCTTTTTGCATAACTCATAGATGAGTGGGCGTGTCCACATGATATTTTAGGGAGACCTAGCTGTGGACGTATACTAACTTGTGAAAGTATTCCCATCTCTGTATGTGGTCTCTAACCTTTTCTGCATTCCGAGGTGCTTCATAATTTTGTAATGTATGGGAAGGTATAGGAGAAATAACGCTAAGCACCTTTTTGCATAGCTCATAGGTGAGTGGGCGTGTCAACATGATATTTTAGGGAGACCTAGCTGTGGACATATACTAACTTTTGAAAGTATTCCCATCTCTGTACGTGGTCCCTAACCTTTGCTACATTCCGAGGTGCTTAATAATTTTGTAATGTATGGGAAGGTATAGGAGAAATATCGCTAAGCACCTTTTTGCATAACTCATAGGTGAGTGGGCGTGTCAACATGATATTTTAGGGAGACCTAGCTGTGGACATATACTAACTTTTGAAAGTATTCCCATCTCTGTACGTGGTCCCTAACTCTTGCTACATTCTGAGGTGCTTAATAATTTTGTAATGTATGGGAAGGTATAGGAGAAATAACGCTAAGCACCTTTTTGCATAACTCATAGATGAGTGGGCGTGTCCACATGATATTTTAGGGAGACCTAGCTGTGGACGTATACTAACTTGTGAAAGTATTCCCATCTCTGTATGTGGTCTCTAACCTTTTCTGCATTCCGAGGTGCTTAATAATTTTGTAATGTATGGGAAGGTATAGGAGAAATAACGCTAAGCACCTTTTTGCATAACTCATAGATGAGTGGGCGTGTCCACATGATATTTTAGGGAGACCTAGCTGTGGACGTATACTAACTTGTGAAAGTATTCCCATCTCTGTATGTGGTCTCTAACCTTTTCTGCATTCCGAGGTGCTTAATAATTTTGTAATGTATGGGAAGGTATAGGAGAAATATCGCTAAGCACCTTTTTGCATAACTCATAGGTGAGTGGGCGTGTCAACATGATATTTTAGGGAGACCTAGCTGTGGACATATACTAACTTTTGAAAGTATTCCCATCTCTGTACGTGGTCTCTAACCTTTTCTGCATTCCGAGGTGCTTAATAATTTTGTAATGTATGGGAAGGTATAGGAGAAATAACGCTAAGCACCTTTTGCATAAATCATAGGTGAGTGGGCGTGTCAACATGATATTTTAGGGAGACCTAGCTGTGGACGTATACTAACTTTTGAAGCAATTGCCACCTCAGTATATTATTTTATAGATATTTGACCACCACCAAGTTCATATGTAGCACCTCTAATAGTGTATGCATGCATTAGTGCTATGATGGGACACATGGAGAATGAGTGAGGGTGTATAAGTATTTCCGTTGTTGAGTTTGATACGGACACTGACAAGGCCATGGTGACCAGTGACAGAATGTGAAACTACATGGCAAATCGTCATGAAGTATATAGTAGCACCTCAATTGGAATGTACACATGAACGCATTATGTGCATTTGTAAGGGAAACGGAAACACTCGGGGAATTAACGCACTCAGCGTTTCCAAGGCAGCCACCATGCAAAAGTAATTGAAGCAGAAAAGTCATGTCAACGGGGTAGTTAGCGAGGATTTCAACCGTACGTATATGCCTGTGACTGGATTAGCAGTACGTCGCACGAATCATTCAATTTCCAATTGTGTTTTGCTTATTATATCAGTACGACGCTAAAGTGTAGTACCAAGGATCTAATGTAGGAGACGAAATTTAAGTGAGCTTGGTGTATTCGAGTACTTGTTTGCCTCCTGTGTTTTCACCTAAACCTGTGTGTGTACGACTCGTGTGTTAAATGTCCTCTCTGTGCTGCACAATTGTCACTTATTTGTCGAATTCTTTGACGCGAGTCGACACACTGAAGAGTGTCAATTGATCAGACACAGTTGAGTCCAGTGCGGGACGTCAAGTTGAATTTAAGACGCTCTCCTCAATGTCATCGTGTCAATTTATCAAGTCAGAGCATCAGTTACTTCTTTCTCCCTCCCGCCACCAGTGAGTGCGTGATGTCGAATCCAAAGCAATCTGATAACGAGCTTTCTTCTCCAAGACGCGTGGACTCGTGGATCGAGTGTGATTCGAACAGTATTTTATCGAACGAGAGCGAAACTGAGAATATTTCTGTTGGTGACTGTAGAAGTGATTGCAGAGGCAGTTTTGTGGCCGCCTCCACTGATGATGAGGGGATTCGAGTGGATAAGTCCTCCACTGACAATGAGGTTCAAGAGGTTCGAATTAGCAATCATCTGCCGATAACATGTGATGCAATTGCAAATGGAGACATCAACGTGGTACCTGTCCTCCCTGCATCGCAGTCTCCCATGATGGATGGGCTGCAGCATGTTGAACTGCAGGTAGCAGTTTCTAAAGCAGGCAATGTGGTTGATTGTGGCGGAGAGAAACTATCTGATGGTCGTGTGACAATTACTGACAGTCATGTGACTGTGACAGTAGATGACGGGGAATGCAGAGGCAGTTATGAAAGCATTACAGCTACTGACAGCCAAGAGATGGTGAAGGTCCTGTCCAATGAAGAGCGTTTGCTTTCATCACCAAAAAAGAAGAAACGTGCTCGAGACCCTCCCATCGCATCACCCCAGTTGTGTGATATGGCAGGTGTGTGTGTGTGTGTGTGTGTGTGTGTGTGTGTGTGTGTGTGTGTGTGTGTGTTTGTGTGTGTGTCTGTGTGTGTGTGTGTGTGTGTGTGTGTGTGTGTGTGTGTGTGTGTGTGTGTGTGTATTTTTGTTAGTGTGTGTGTTTTTGTTTGTGTACATGTCAGTATAATATCGTAATCACAACAATTTCAATTGCTCTACTTTTACATTGTTTGAACACATTGCATGTTGTATTCAGCTGAATCCAGTCAGCAAGTGCTGCTGGAAGCAGTGCCGCCTGTTGCCGACCACTTTCAAGTTTTATCGAAAATTGGAGAAGGTGGGTGTCACTTTGTACTCTTCATCTTGTACCAGTGTCACATTTCTGCTAGCTCCTTGCACCACTAATCCCAGGTTCAGGGTTGAGCAATTATTTGCCCATCTTTTGAAATGTGATATCCTTGTACAGTTCTAAAGCATGCCTATCTCCAGAATGTTGGAAGTCTTTGACATCACACACGTCTGTCTTCCTTGTACTGTTTTTGTCACACTTAATTTATTTCTCCATTTCATGTTATATTTGTACACTTCGTGTGATTTCTCTCTGTCACACACACACACACACACACACACACACACACACACACACACACACACACACACACACTCTCTCACACACCCAACACTCACTATTTAGGTACATTTAGTTCAGTGTATCTGGTCCATCTCAAGGAGAGCCCTGATGTCAAATTTGCTCTGAAGCACATTGTACCAACCTCAGCCCCGTGTCGGATTGAGAATGAGCTGAGGTGTCTCCAAGTGTTTGGGTGAGTACTACTCCTCGACTCCTTGTGGCTACTGCTATTCATGCACATGCTGGTGTGTTCTCATTAGCTGCGATCACATTTATTCAGTTAATTCCCCTGTGTACACAGAGGACAGCAACATGTTATCGGACTGGAAACCTGTATTCGACATAGGGACCATGTGGTGTTTGTGCTCCCTTATGTGAAGCATGACAGGTTCTTTGTAAGTTCTCTCTCTGTATGTTTGTGGTTGTGCGTGCGGTATAGTGTGTGTGTGTGTGTGTGTGTGTGTGTGTGTGTGTGTGTGTGTGTGTGTGTGTGTGTGTGTGTGTGTGTGCGTGCTTGTGTGTGTGTTTGACAAACACTCCTGCCATATCCACAGGACTTCATCCCATACATGACCATTGATGAAACCAGGCACTATATGAGAGCATTGTTCCTGGCTTTGCAGCAGGTCCACTCCCATCACATCATCCATCGTGATATCAAACCCAGCAACTTCCTCTACAACAGGAAGGACAAACAGTAAGAACATGCTCCACCCACCACCTCCCCATATGTGGACAATGTATTGTACGTACGTAGGTACACACTAGGAAGGAAAGCAATTTCAAGCATGCATGTGTCCATTGTCAAGTGACCACCAGGACTCCCTCTCAACCACTGCAGGTATTATCTAGTGGACTTCGGGTTGGCTCATTTGGAATCAGGCAGGACTGGACAGTTCAAAGACTCCAGTATGTTGGAAGAAATCCAACAACTGTGTAACTATTTACTAACATACCCTCTCTCTCTCTCACTGTATTAAGATGCTCTGTCATCCACATCAAGAAAAAGGTCTATTTCTGCCCCCGGCTCATCCAGTAGGTTACGACAATCTCCCAGACTCCTGAACAAGCTGGTGAAGAGCCAGGGCAATGGAACTCCTGCCCTTACCACAACCCCATCTCTACCCCGTACACCAGCTGCCAATGCTAGAATGAATGGATTCATACATCCCTCTCCCCACGGTATTGTGTCGGTGCACAACATTGGCAGTCATAAGCAACTCTCGACACAGCTCAACCAGGGACTACCGCCCTCTTCAACACAAAGAGATTGTTTTAAGACTCCAAACAAGAGAGCAAGTAAACATGAAAACATTCACAGTCTGACAAAAAGAGCAAGAAAGGATGTCAAGGAGGAGAAGGCATATAAGAGGCAAAGCACTCCCAATGCTGCCAGTAAAACTAGTGCTAAGAAGGAAGACCCTAAGAGAGAGAAAGTGAAATCTAAATCTGCAGTCAAGCAAAAGACAAAATTCGAAGATTCATGTCGCCTGGAACACAAGGATACAGAAGTGTGCGAGCTGTGTATGGGGAGGTGTGTACTCCTGTTTGTGTACGTGTTATTGTATGCATGATCGTATTACAGTGACATATGACATATCTGTGCGTATCATCACGATTGCAGGCATGGTCAGAATGCACCTAGGGCTGGCACACCAGGATTCAGGGCACCTGAGGTGCTGCTCAAGTGCCCTCATCAGACAACTGGTATGTATGTACGTATATCCTCTTGACACAGCTTGTATGGTACAACATGCACATACGTACATACATACCTATATACAGTGGAACCTCTCTATTATGGACACTTTGGGACCTTGATTTTAGTCCTTATTACAGAGGTTTCCTCAATTTAGAGGTCACTTAATACACTACAGTACTACACTGGGACACAGAATGGTGTCCTTATTATAGAGGTTTCTGCTATTTAGGGGTTTGTAATAGAGAGGTTCCACTGTAATGTAGTATACATATGTAATGTGTACTCCGACATTCATGTGTGAATAGAGGCTGCCTCGTCACGCTTGCCTACATCTGTGCATTCTCAGTTTGTATCAGTTTGTATACTAGCATGGGGGTATCCAATCCATTCAATGCAAAATATTCACTACATAATGGGATGTCTACACTTGAGGTTAACCACTGGTAATTTGTGTACAATGTGCCACTGCACGTGGTATTAATTCTTTACCAGTGCATTCAAGTGGGTGCTCCACTCTATTCGTTGTAGCTGTCGACATGTGGTCAGCTGGGGTGATCCTCCTGTGCATCCTCTCTGGAAGGTACCCCTTCTTCAGAGCACAAGATGACCTCACAGCACTGTCACAGGTTGTTGGACTGTTTGGGACAGAAGTGTGTGTGAAGGAGGCCAAGTGTATGGGTAAGAACACACACACACACACACACACACACACACACACACACACACACACACACACACACACACACACACACACACACACACACACACACACACACACACACACACACACACACACACACACACACACACACACACACACACACACACACACACACACACACACACACACACACACACACACACACACACACACACACACACACACACACACACACACACACACACACACACACACACACACACACACACACACACACACAATCTACACAACCTACACAATCTACACATACTTATTTATACCACTCCAGGTAAGGATCTGGTATGTAAACCGGAAATCCCTGCAATGAACTTGAAAGAGCTCTGCCAACAGCTTAGATCTTGCCTACCTAATGAAATGGAGAAGCTAACACTCCCTAATCACATTGAGAGCAGAGAGGAACCACTGTTGTTTTCAAATTCAGTTTCTGATTCAAAATTGTGTTATTTGTCCTCGAACCCCTCATCCCTGATCAATGCTCCCGAGAGTTTATTTGATTTACTGTACAGACTCTTGTCGATCAACCCAGCTGACAGAATCACAGCGGAGGCAGCCCTGGAGCATCCTTTTATCACTGGAATTTAGCAAATTTTACAAATCGACATTTTTATCTATTTTATTCAATTTGAGTGAGGTTTTAATTCCGTGTTTGTGTACGTATGATCAAAATCAATACATTGTCTCAAATTAACATGCCCAGCACTATATAAAGGAATAAATACACGTATGGCCGTAACAAGTCACGCTATGTAGCATCCCATCATTAACTTGTGGTTGCTTGTAAAATGATTCTCACAGGACTCAAGCAAGGCACGACAAACAATTTCATGTCCCTATATATGGACACGTAGACAATATCATGTGAACCAGTGTCAATTAATGTACATCTTATGTCACACATGTATTCCGTTATGTCATGAATTCTTTTGTAGTGAGGACAGGCTTACCGTTAATCAACTTCAAACAGTTACGGAACACATCATAGGTCAATTCAATCTAGATGGCTCAACAATTAATATACTTATTAAACTTGTATTAAATATAATGTTCACATCATACAGTTATGGTTAAATAATTGACACACCTTTTAAACTTGTATTGAATATCAGAAGTTAGACATACATTGTACACATGCAGAACATAAAATGATCTTTATGTACCCAGACTAGATCACCAGTGTGCATGCATCCAGTTTGGTCTCAATTGAAATCAATTGTCATCACTGTATTATCAATCGAAATTTCGAACAAAACCAACTGTAAATAAATAATAAATTATCTTTCTAATCAGTGTAAAAGTCACACTTCTCAGGGAACGTACAGCCAGATCGTTTGATGATCACATGAGCTGCATACAAAGCAGCCTCCATGCAGCGTTCAAAGTTCTCCTCCAGCACAAATTGGCTCAAAAGTCCACCAATGAAGGCATCCCCAGCACCATTGGTGTCAACTATCTCCTCTTCCTTGATTGGAAGGATTGGATATTTCTCCATAATATTTCCCCCACGACACACAATTACATCACCAGGACCCTGGGTAATAACAACAATTCTTTCACGCGCCTTGTTGGCTTTGGGGTGTGCGGCGATTTTCTTTGCAACTTCTTCGAGGTCCTGGGTCCCATAGCCAAATACCTCCTGGAATGCGGCGCCTTCAGCCTCATTACCAACCAGAATGTCAGCATAGGGGAGAAGTTCCGAGAGGGGATCCTTGAAGACTTGGCAGATAAAGGGGGCAGATAGATTCAGAACAAACAGCTTGTTTGTCTTGGCGGCATGCTTTGCAACTGACATGGCAGATGCTGGAGACACGGTCAGAAAGAATCCAGCAATGTAAAACACCTTTGCTTGTTCTACGTACTTCCAGTTCTCTTCCTTCAGTAAGTGCTCTTGCTTGTAATGATTTGCAGCCCCAAGATTGGCCACAAGAGAACGCACCTTCTGGTTGATCAAAGCAGCACACACACCCGTCCCATGTTCCTCGTCTTCCAAGTACTTAACAACCACACCATCACCGGTTGCACGTTCGTACAGCTTCTTACCGAACTCATCTTTACCAATGCAGCCGAAGTAGGTGGTGGCAAACTTCTTCATGGGGTTGAGCATCCACTGGGCGACTCTTATAGCATTCTGTCCAGCTCCTCCGGCTGTGTAGTCTACGCTGTAGTTGTCGACCAAGTCCTTGTAGATTGGAAGGTGTTTTTCATCGGCTAAAATGGCGTCGTTGTCTTTCAGCTCGTATTTCCTCAAATACTCAGCACCGACCTCAGTTGAAAGGTCTAAAAGGGGATTTCCAACACAAAACAGGGACGCTTCTGCTACTTCGTACCGCTTCGATCTCTTCTCTTCTGGACCGTCGGACATTTTTACTCGTACCCGATACTGTAGAATACACGTGGTTCCTGGTTCTGACGTCACGATCGCCTCTCAGCTCAAAAAGGCGTACCATCCACCACTTTGCTATTCGATTATAACTATTTTTTGCAAAGGACGTTCGTTATTCTGCTTTCGATTTGAAGAAACGTAATGGCATCAGAGAAAGACGTACAAGACGTCTATCTGTCCGGAAGAAGGAACACGACTGCTATTCTTCTGACAGAAATATCTGAATTGGAATATTTGGCAACTCCGCCGTCTTCGGTGAAAAGATTCAAGAAGAGGCACTGCAGGTAAACCTATCTTGTGTAGTAGGGAATCGTGTAACCTAATACCTCCCAGCGATAAAGGCCTTCAAAAGCGAAGTCGAGTGTGACATGTTGGTTGCTATTTCTCGCCGCCTTCGCTTGCATCTTTCGCATTTTTAGGACAGGTGACATAACCCATTTGTAACTTTAGCGCTGGGGTGGTCTTAAAATGCCAGTTGTTTCCTCCAAGCGGTTGTTGCCCGCAGTTCACTGCGCTTTTAGCATTTGTTTGTATTTCTGACCGTGAATAAGGTTTCTGAAAGTTTCGTTTTCAATCACGCCCGAATAACCCATCTCCGTGGGAGTAGTCTCGTTGAGCGGGTAGACGGCGGAACAGTGGATCGTCACCTTCCTGGGTCGAACACCGTCTCATCAACTGGCCAAAGTGTTGAACAAAGTGACTACAGCCCGCACTTCGAAGAAATTAGAACGGCTTCTTCATCGTCCCCGACTGACGCTAAATAATTTTGTTTGATTCTTTGTGTAAATCAGAGTAAATTTCCAGTCCCCTAGCGAGCCATGAGTTCTGAAAGGCACTCTCAGGAGAATATTTTCGGCTTTAAACCGTCTCGGTACGGACCTAACGCGAAAGGGATGAAGAAATCTAGTATAATACGCCTGGATGATAGTGACGGCGTAATCCTGATGGGCATTCGCAGAGCGTCCTCGTGTGGACAGTTACTAGATGGGTCTGACAACTCTAGACCCAAGTCTTTCACTGATGATAGCCGTGATAATCGTTTTTCTTCCTTCCCTGATGGTATTGGTCCTCCTCCACGACTCATCAAAATCAGTATTGGTGACGGACATGCACCTGTTAATGGACTTAGCAGCAGGAGACACATCGGGAAGTCCTTAGACAAGGTGAGGATGTGTGTGTGTGTGTGTGTGTGTGTGTGTGTGTGTGTGTGTGTGTGTGTGTGTGCGTGTATTCTCGCAAGTGTGTGTGTGTGTGTGTGTGTGTGTGTGTGTGTGTGTGTGTGTGTGAGGCCATGTATGAACTAGTGTACTGTATGCAGACGAAGTGTAACAAAGGTCATCTCGTAGTAACGCATGCACACTTGGGAATGCACAGACATATTCGCAATCACACACACACACACACACACACACACACACACAGAGAGAGAGAGAGAGAGAGAGAGAGAGAGAGAGAGAGAACCAGCTGGAATACCCTCCAACATACTCCTCCAGTGTCCTATGGTGGAGTGTTGATATGGTGCATTGTTTACTGATGGTGTTGTGGTTGAGTTATGTGGTGCTGCATAAGTAAACTGAGGTCTGCCTTACAAGGCATAGGTGGACATCTATGTACGTACTATTCACAGCTTAGATGATATGAAGTGTGTGTGTGTGGGGGGGGTGTATGTGTGTGTGTGTGTGTGTGTGTGTGTGTGTGTGTGTGTGTGTGTGTGTGTGTGTGCCTGTGTGTGCCTGTGTGGAGGTGTATGCGTGTGTATGTGTGCATAAGGAATTGCTTGCATATCATGCATATTTCGAGTTATACATACGTACTTGTGTATCCACGTTAATATTTAAAATGAAATGTTTTTTGACATCAAAAAAGTGCTTTCACAGCAGTGTTCTGTGTATTGACTGTCAAATTCAGTACCCACAATAATCAATCATGTGCTCTTTGATGTTGATTCCTTTGTGATCTTTCCTCAAAGGAACACGCACTGCGGTGTGATGTGGTCCCGCACTTATAGCTTAGCTTCCACCAAGGACTTGCAAACCTAGTCTATTGATGGCCTGATCTCACTAGCTACACATATGGTCTTCCTGTTAACATAGGTTTGACCTCATTGGCTGTCCTGGTGTGTACGTTTGGACAGTCACTGAATATGTACACTATTCCTTATTAACATCATATCATTGTTTCACACGATGCACATACGTATGTGTGTGTGTGTGTATGAAATGTATATAATATGCACCTGCATATATGTACATACCTGTTTGTTTCTCCCCATAAAAATGTATAATTCACTGTACATGTATGTGAGGGGTTATCTCTGGGGATCATTGGACTTCCTGTGATTTACTTACAGATTATCTGGAACTACCACTTCCTGTATGTGTATATTTGAATGGTTTCATCAGCTGGTGTGTGTGTGTGTGTGTGTGTGTGTGTGTGTGTGTGTGTGTGTGTGTGTGTGTGTGTACGTACATGTGCTTATTTGAGAAGTGCACACCAGATACATAGATAATGTGCTAATGTGTACATACAATAAATGTCCCCACACCCACACCCAAGTGTTACACATGCACACACGTGTGTACATACATACGTACGTAAATGCACAAACTCTTCAAAATGTAATATTCAAGACGACATTTTAACGTTGCATATTCTCCACACTTGTACGTACGTACCACTCTGCTTTTCTGTTTTTTTATGCCGGTCTGTCCACCCTCCTCAATAGTGCTCTTCACATGCCTGTGTGTAGCTTTCTGTTGGTAATTTGATTAGCATTATATTGTGTGTTATCGTTGCATTGTCTTATTATCATCTATGGCAAGTATTTGACTATTATTGAATCAATCTGATTGTCCCTTGTTCTGTCCCATTCTAGTTTTATCTTGAGAATTTGATTATGTTACATGGTTTAACAGTTGATAGCTTGTCTCACACTCTGTATCAGGTGGAAAATGTGAAGTACCTACCATTTGATCACTGTAGCTGGATTTGAGATTTGGTATACCTTTCACTATCAGAAACACCCAACAACTGTTTGTAGAGGCAATTGAATGACGAAGACTATATGCATTTTTGTGTTTTTTAGGTTTTAGAGTGAAAATGAAGTCAAAAGTACTTTTTCTTCATATATTTCTTCATTTTCACATAATTGGACTTGCAAATATGTTTCCGTGGTAACACTATGCTACTCGACTAGTGTGTTTAGTATCAAGACTGTAAATCAAAATTGTATGATTGCACACATGTACAGTAGGCCCTGCACACATGTACAGTAGGCCCTGTACACATGTACAGTACACCCTGCACACATGTACAGTACGCCCTGTACACATGTACAGTACGCCCCGCACACACGTACAGTAGGCCCTGCACACATGTACAGTACGCCCCGCACACACGTACAGTAGGCCCTGCACACATGTACAGTACACCCTGCACACATGTACAGTACGCCCTGCACAATCATGTTTTGCTTGAAGAAATGGAATATTCTAGTCGAGAGGATGATTTTGATCAGTCTACTGGTATTGTGCAATAATTGGCCCACTCTATTGCATACTGTACGTGTGTACATACATATGTATGTATGTTATTTGAGTGTGATCCTTACAGATGTGACTCCACTGTACTTGTGTGTGTGTGTGTGTGTGTGTGTGTGTGTGTGTGTGTGTGTGTGTACTATGTACCATACTACATACGCACTTACGTACATGTGCCCATGTGGGTATTAGTTGGTTCAATTCAGATTTAATTTCTTTGTCATTCGTGTAATGGACCCTTGTGCTTGTGCACACACACATTCAGAACAGGTTGGTTTGCAATCAGCCCACAGATCCAGCAATGTGGCTGTGCATACATTCTTACATATGTTCCAAGTGTGCAGTATGTGAGTGTGTGGGTGTGGGTGTCAGTGTGCGTGTGTGCACGTACGTACATATATGGTTGTGTCTTGTTGTCACGCCCTGAAGATGCCAATTCAGCTCCAAGTGGGGGGGAGGGTCAATAATGACACTGTGTACATTTGCACTCGTGAGCCTATTTAGGTCTATATGTGCCCACATGTACTGGAGCCACGTACCACCAATTGTCCTACGTATGGTGCTGATCACAATAAACTGAAGGCTCAACAGGTGTAACATGGCTGTACCTGTACCCCTTTTGTACCTGCATCTACTAAACGCAAATGGCCATTTAGTAGGTGTGTGTGTCTGTCTCTGTGTGTGTGCGTGTGTCTGTCTGTGTGTTGTGTGTTATGTGTATACATGTGGTCATCATCTTCCATAATTGGGATATTCGTCATGTGTTCTCCTCACAACCTTCCAAATCAACTCCTTGTTAGCTACGTAGGCCTTCGCTGAAAGGGATTGTGAGGGATATTCCGAAGGCTATAGAAGGAGAAAGGGAGAGTTGTGAGTGGCAGGAAAAGGACTGAAGCACTAGTTGTGCTCTGCTCATATCCTTCCATTTGTGTATGGAATCACTACTAGTAGCACATGCACCAATACGGCCTTGTGCATACATAATCAGATGAACATGAATGTGAAGAATGCGGAGAAGTGTTTATTAGGAACAATTCTTGGCAAGTGTACATTCCTCAATTTCACAGTATGTTGGCAGTGGGCACTTGTCCACACAAGTGCAATGCGTGACAGCTGTACTCGTGGTTTCGTTGGAAGAGAGGGGTTTTCCTACGAACCAATCTCACACTCCTCGTACTTCACTACCAAGCACAAAACTGGCTCACACATTCTCACATACGTACGTACGTATGCCTGATAAAGGCTCCTTAGCTGAAACTGTAGTGTTGTACGTATTTAGTACTGCTGTTTCAATGAAATCTCTACCATGGAACAATGTCCAACATTCTTACGTACACACACTCCTACACATGTTGATGATGAGAACAGTAATGATCAGGGAATCCTTTTTGTAGTTGTGTATGTACTTATGTATATATTTGTGTAAGTATGTGTGTGTGTGGTGGTTTGTGTTTGTGTGGGGGTGTCGGGAGTAGTGTGTATTTTGCGGATGTCATGTGATGTGGTGGTATTGGTATCCTCTCCAGCTTCTCTGTAAGGAGTTGTCCTCAGAAGAAAGTGATAAGTGCTATCGATTGGAAAAGGGACTTAGCCGTATGGATTCAGATGTTTTTGGTAGTCAGGTATGTGTGTACATGCATGTGTAGGTATGTGTGTTGAGTGTGTGTGTGTGTGCGTGCGTGCGTGTGTGTGTGTGTGTGTGTGTGTGTGTGTGTGTGTGTGTGTGTGTGTGTGTGTGTGTGTGTAGAATGTGTGTGTGTGTGTATGTGTGTAGGTGTGTGTGTGTGTGTGTGTGTGTGTGTGTGTGTGTGTGTGTGTGTGTGTATCATCTCGTGTAGCAAACAATATCACATGCACAGTGTACAACACCATATTGTGTGTACAGTATACATGTCCCTCTGTGTACAACATCACTTTGTGTACTGTGTACAACAACCCGTGTTGTTTCTCAGTGGAATCAACACCTCACATTGGTACATCTCTACATTATCAATGTTTAGACTTCAATAATCATGCCATGTGTTGCCTGGCAGGTGAAATCCTCTAATGACTCTCTCACAAAGATGCTCACAAGTGAATGCCACTTTGACTGGCAGATTCCCACACACTACATGGTTTCCAATAATTGATCTAGTTAATGAACTCAGCGTTCAACCCACTCAATTTGAAGGACGTGTACACATGCTCTGTGCATATTATCATGTACATACGTACATATGCATTTGTGTTTGGTGTTAGCAAGTAGGCTGGGATGAGACACACATTGCTTGTATTCAGGTTGTTGTCTGGTTCATGGTCTTTCCCCTCCTTTATGTTGAAGTGCTAGCTTGTGCGCGATCTCTTTTCCCCCAGAGTTCGGTCTACATGCCAACACATGCTCTCCTGGAGAACCCCGAGTTTGAGACACGTTGGTACTTCAAGTTCTTCTTGGGAAAATGTGAGAAATGATGTTTGCTGTGTTGTTCTTATTATACGTACATACGTACGTATGTACGTATGTATGTGTGCCTGTGCTGTGCGAGTCTATACTGTGAGAACCCGTGCTGTGTGTGTGTTACGTATGTGTGAGACTGTGTTTTGTGTGTGCCTGTGCTGTGTGTGCCTGTGCTGTGTGTGCCTGTGCTGTGTGAATCTACACTGTGTGTGCTTATGCTGTGTGAACCTGTGCTGTGTGAACCTGTGCTGTGTGAGCCTGTGCTGTGTGAGCATGTGCTGTGTGAACCTGTGCTGTGTGAGCCTGTGCTGTGTGAGCCTATAGTGTGCTTGTATTGTATGTGACTGTGTTGTGTGACTGCATGTGTTCAAGCTGTTGTATACAGTACACATTTGTCGGATCACTTCCTCCCAGTATGCCAGCATGTGTGCTTTTGTTCACTTGCAGATCATCAGAACTACCTTGGATATGATCTGGAGAAGAAGAACCCCTTCTTCCTGAGCGTGGTACCACTGGACAAGCACTACAGATGTATTCTCTGGCAGAAAACAGTGAGTCCACATTGAAACCCCACTAACTCGATTGTACTGTACATGAATAAGTACTTACATATTGTGAATGTACGTATGAACGAAACAACACATTTGGTGAAAAAATTATTTTTGGCTCGTGAATTGCATACGTACGTATGTACATTCAATTTTCACAATATACGTACATATGAAGCCATTGCTGTGTGCTTGCATGTGATGGATGCCGTAACATGTGCTGTATGTACGTATGCATTCCAGGGGAGCCAGAGGTTGAGCGTGAAGCCAGCCAGCAATGGAAAAATGCCCTCGCTGAAAGGAATCCTGGAGTGAGTTCACACACGTACATACACCTGTATGAATGTAGACTAAGACCAATGAGTCTTTAGTGCACACCCAGACCGGCCCTACAGTCCACACACAGGCTTGTTGGCTGTGTGTAGTAATAACTGGCTTCATTGACATTAAATGGATTTGTGTTTGCTGTACGAGTGACCTCATGTCCTGGGACGTGTTCTTAAGCTAGTTACGTATCTCCTGTCTCCACTGCTCTTGTGTGGGCGTGTTCACTGAGTGGATCTTCTTTCCATTGGGTGCAAATTAGGAAGTTTGGAGTACCTCGATCGGGAACCTCACTGAGGGAGCTGTCTACACCCGATGTTCAGAAGGTGAGATTACATGAGTTTGTTCCCACATGTGTGCTTATGTACATGAATCCTGATTAGTGGCGACATCAAAGAGACCACCAGGGTTACATATCCTACCTAGGTATGTATGTGTCCCTGGGGTACCCAGATGTGGCAAGGGGTCAATTGATTAGCTACCAAAGGTCACGCAGCAGGATACATGGTCTTTGGTAGGTGACCTTTGGTGCCCAGGACCCAATCAGAATACGTATGTACATGTTACGCATGTACATGTTACGCATGTTGCCATTAGGGGGAAAACAGGGAATTGATACTTTCTTGGAACACCTTGGCGTTGATCCTTGATATCCCACACAAATGACCCATTTCCTGTGTATCCTTCCCAAATGTGATATAACATACGTACACTACATTAGTACTTGTATCCTGGTTTGGTAATAGATCGCAGAATAGTGTGCCCACATCAGCACTGGAGCATAGGTCACTGATGTGTGCACATGAGAAAAGGCACAGGTCACCAGACAGGTTCCATTGTTAGGATCAATAATTGATTGAGAAGCAGGCAGGAAATTAGTAAACTCTCACTACTGAGGAGGATATTTCCTATTGAACTATTTGTATGATGTCCAGCACAAGAAACAAGTTATGTAGTTGTATCCTGTGCAGGTAGACAGGATACAACTAGTACATATGTACACACGTACGCATGTACGTACATGTGTTTGCATAGCTCATACATCCATATGTGTGTATATGCAGCACATCTGGTACATACGTAGGTACACACCAGCCCAATGTAGTAGTGTGTTGTGTATTGCATGAGTGCATCTCTCTCTCTCTCTCTCTCTCTCTCTCTCTCTCTCTCTCTCTCTCTCTCTCTCTCTCTCTCTCTCTCCCTCCCTCCCTCTCTCTCTCTCTCTTTCTCTCTCTCTCTCTCTCTCTCCCTCCCTCTGGGGCCTCAGGACTTCATCACGCTGGAAGAGCAAGAAGGGGCCGTTCACTTCAAGTTTGGAGTTCTCTATGCTAGAGAAGGCCAACAGACAGATGATGAGATGTTCAGTAATGGTTAGTGAGCACTGTGTGTGTGTGTGTGTGTGTGTGTGTGTGTGTGTGTGTGTGTGGTGTGCATATTAATGCTTTATCATACATACGTATGTATCTCTCTTAGAACATGGGAGTAAGGACTTTGAAGATTTTCTTGGCCTTCTTGGTGAACGGGTTGCTTTGAAAAACTTTCCCAATTACAGAGGAGGACTGGACAATAGAAGTGAGTTACCTCCATCCATGTGGTATGGTGTGGTGTAACCTCTCTCCACCTGTGTGGTGTGGTGTAACCTCTCTCTACCTGTGTGGTGTGGTGTGGTGTAACCTCTCTCCACCTGTGTGGTGTGGTGTAACCTCTCTCCACCTGTGTGGTGTGGTGTAACCTCTCTCTACCTGTGTGGTGTGGTGTGGTGTAACCTCTCTCCACCTGTGTGGTATGGTGTGGTGTAACCTCTCTCCACCTGTGTGGTGTGTGTAACTATCGGTTTCACCTGTATGGTGTATGGTGTAGCTACGTATGCCCCACCCATATGACGTAGTGTAACCTCTCTCCTCCCAAGTGGTGTGATGAAGTGTATATATACGTCTCCAAGTGTCTTATCTTCCGCTTTGATTGATTGGTTAAATGTGTTAACTCAATTACTCTAATTTGGATCATTTTGGTGATCCTTTAAATCATTTTCCCCCCACTGTAGATAACTCCACTGGTACACACTCTGTGTACACAACATTTGAAGGTCACGAGATTATGTTCCATGTTTCCACTCTACTTCCATATCATCCTGAGAACAAGCAGCAGGTGTGTGTGTGTGTGTGTGTGCGTATGTGTGTGTGTGTGCGTATGTGTGTGTGTGTGTGTGTGTGTGTGTGTGTGTGTGTGTGCAGCTGTGTGTGTGTGTGCCCGTGTGTGTGCGCGCCCGTGTGTGTGTACATGCGTGTGTGTGTGTGTCCATGCATGTATTCGATGAGTACCATTTCTCCTTTCTCTGCTGACCACTAACTAGGTGGAGAGGAAAAGGCACATTGGGAATGACATTGTGGTCATCATCTTCATGGACGGGGACACCCACAGAGACGCACTACAGGCTGCCCTCACTTTTGATCCATCAGTTTCAATCAAATCACATTTCAACCGTATCCCTCACCAGCTGACTTCCTGCTGATTTCCTGCTGGTCATCACATGCACAACTTACTGGCTTTTTCTGTATTCGTACTTTAGTGACTAACTCAGCAGTGTGTATTGTTCTATGCCCAGTCTAGCATTACTGTCTAATACGCCTGTCTGGGAGGTGCTATATCATGTTATACTTGTGTGTGTGTGCGTATACCGATGTTTGCATCTTTGACTCAAATCACTTTAGACATATTTGCTGTAGTAACTTACAACAGAATGGATGGGACCTACAGGTGTGTGTGTGTGTGTGTGTGTGTGTGTGTGTGTGTGTGTGTGTGTGTGTGTGTGTGTGTGCAATGTGTGTCATCATGTGGTAGAACAGGCATACGTACATTGTTGTACACATGTATATATTGTATGCATAGTTTCATGCCTTCACTGCTGACCAATACAATGACATCCATTGTTTCAGATTGTGCATGTATTCAGACAGTACTATGCCCGACTATTCACCTCCGCTGCCCATTGACGGACTCTTCCACGA
>OZ026563.1:463823-566323 GCA_964020155.1 Chondrilla cf. caribensis
GGAAGTCCTGATAGGATACAACTGTAAGCCAACATGTGCCACATTGAATCATCCCATCTTGTTGACCTGTGTACATTCAATCATTTATTGTGCAACATTTCCAATTGATTGTGCAACATCTCTACTTGATTGTGCAATGACCTGTTCAATTCTGATGCTGTCTCCCCTTGTAGTCAGCTGCCGGTTCTGTGCTACAGAAGAGGAGGAGACTCAGTCCAAGACGGTGGACTGCAACTTCTACTCAGAGCCCCAGGCCTTAGGTTAGTTACCACGACTACACTCTGTCATGACAACCAATAAGTATTAATAATATTAAGTCAATCAAGTAATTTTTTATATACTTTTATTTGCTCTTCATTATGGGTTGTACCTTGCATACGAATGTGTTACTTATATACACAGGTGTGTATTTATTGGAGTTGTATGTGCAAAAAGATGCAGAGTTAACTCTGGGATGTGTGGTGGTCACACTTTTTTTATCCTGACGTTGTTGTTTATCCTGACATTGTTGTTTATCTCTCTCACACAGTTCACATAAACGCCTATATCTTGGCATTCAATTCAGACAGTCTTGAGGTCCGCCTGGCTTCCAATGGGTCCTTGGTCCAGAGCATGTCATCGCAGCACATCCAGATCCTCTCCCACAAGCGTGATATACTCTTTGTCACGGGCCAGAGATTGCTAGTCTCCTCAGAGCAAAGACAGAGTGTTGACCTCAAGTTCTTTGCTTCAAAATTGTCATCCGCAGGTGTTCGACGTTCAACCTCCGGCAGCACTGCAACCCCTGAAGAGGCAAGCCTACACTACATCTACAGGATCAGTTACGATAAACTTGTCGGACCAAAATCTGCTCTAGATCTCATCCCACGAACCATAAGCGTGTCCTCCAACCAAACGGACGAAGCAGATGGACTCAGTGTCGACTCCAGTGACTCCACCCTCCTTGAAATCCCAAGAGATTCTCGTTCTCCGTCCTATTCTCCTGACCCTCCTCGTCGTCAAGCCCTTTGTAATGACCAGCCTCGCCACACCTCCCCAGGACGCATTCGTCCTTGTATGAAAAAAACTGTGTTTTTCTCAACTTCAAGCAACAGCGATGGCGACATTGGTGATCTCGAAGACGATTTCTTCCCGACACAGATCCCTATTCATTCCCGCGGTCTCCTCCGCACCATGTTCTCTCAACACGATTCCTCACCAGACAGTGGGTTTGTGTCCGAGGAATACAAAAACACAGTAGCATCTAATTTGGAGGTCTTGCCTATGGACAGCAGAAGTACGTTAAAGCCCAGAACGTCAACTCTCCAGGTGCTGCCTATAGATTCAAAATCGAATTAATCCAACATCCACATACCTCATCAAGTTCTTCACATCAAATGACATTTTTGTTACCATTTTTGTCTATTTCTTCTGTCAAAAACACCATTATTCTCACTTTAACCCAATTGTGTATAATCCTTGAAGTAACGCATTCCCTTCAATTTTAATTTCAGATGATTAAGTTATTAGATTCAATTATTCTGTATTGATTTGAGATAGGATATACGTCTCGTGCATTTAAATTAAGGCGCGTTCTGAAGTCTTTTCGCGCCGTTTCCTGTCATCAACGCGCAGCCCACGCAGCTGATCCGGACACGCGGAATAAGATGGCTGTCCGTCTTTGATGTGATCGTGTTGGCTTTTGAAAACTTAAAACGTGAGTTTCCGCGCAAATATCTAGTTCGTTGTTGTCTAATTTTAAAGTCAAATTGATATTGCATTGTGTTGTGTTGCAGTAGCAGTCACCGTGGTAGCACAAATTGACAACACTCTATAGAATTTTCCTACAGGCGAGGATAGTAAACAGTTTGTAAATACTGTTTTTAGATGTACACTTTGTTTTTATCCAAACAGTTCACGTTGCGCTCAGAAGAAAAGAGAAGAAGTACAGAAGCTCCACAAATCACACAGCACTGTCTCGAATTTCTGTGTACCGTCGCTAAGTATAGCGTACGTGTGTGTGTATCCAGCAAATCAGTGATCCCCGCGCGAACCGAGTGACACTCGACCTAATAGGAAAACACCATGAATTGGGGGACCGAATTATGGGTTAGTTATGTCTCGTATGATGTTGCGTTTTCGTTAGATCAAGTCAAGCAAAGGAAGATCTTTACCACATGCACCCGACCGTCGCGCACACATAAAAGGACTTGCCTTGTTTCTTCATGTTTCACTTGCCCTAAATGCGATGTATTAACCCAGATGGATGAGTTCGTGACTGTGTGTGTGGCTGTCTATGAAATAAGTTCACCTTGAAAGGAATGTTAGTTTATGTGGTAAATGAAGTGTTATTTCTTTGAAATTAATCCCATGTCCTCATAGTGGCACCATAGATGTATGGTGGCACCACATTCAAGACCTCAATTAGGAAACGATAGTAGGAAAGCGTCGCCTTGAAGCATGGTGATTGTGTTACTCTCCAAGCAGTGGAAGCTGTGTGAGAGAGAGTGTCCGTTTCTAAGTAAGGAAGGTATAAGAACTTGTTATGGGTCCATGGTCTCGGTCCATGCATGCATGCATCCCTTATCATCTGAAGAATGACGGTTATGTAATCTTTACATTCCTCAAGGAGCTTCTTTACTCCTTGCAAATCACCCAGGAAAGTAGGGCTAAGTCACAACACGATTCTGGTGTCAAGTATACTGAGTTATACTGAGCTGTGGGGGGTTGTGTGAAGCTGTGTTAATGGATTCCATGTAGTGAAGGTGCTTCCATTAACCTCCGCATACATTATACTGTTTTCACTATGTCACACGCTTACAATGGTCAGAATACAGCTGTGTGTTGTGTGCGGCGACAGATTTTCATTATAAGTTTCATTAATCCTAATGCGTCCATAGAGGCCAATTTCAATGAAAGACACTACTTCGGAGGCATACCCAGGTTTACACACCGTCTGTGTTGATTGTTTATCTTCCACAAATTTGTGTAATTATTATTGACGAACAAATTTGATGGCGTTCACACCGTGTGCTGTGACTGAATTGGAGAAGATCAAGCAAGGTGTAAAAGTACGCGTTATGAGTATATGGCTATTCTGGTGGCATATTGGTAGCACTCTACTGGGACATGATGGTCATACAGGGACCAGTAAGGTGTTGTAAGCACGTTGATCCTTTGTTGAAATTGATCAAAGAAGATTTTAAACACCTATTCAACAGAATCATAGTAGTGTTAGTGACCTAAGTCATTTGGTAGGAAGCATATTGTAGCTTCTGTTTTCCTCTGTTTGTGCTGGAAGCCTTGTGATGTCATTAGGTGTCCATTGCCACAGGTATTAGTGTGGTGTCGTCTTGAGGTTGTCCTCATGAGGCTGTCTGTGTGGATAGGGGACTCCGAGGTCATGACCTCATTCTGTCAATTGGTAGAAATTGCAATCACATTATGAAGCATTTCAATTGCCTCTGCCTTTGTTCCACACGGTTGCCAAACATGGGCTAGTGTGAGAAGGGCTAGTGTGAGAATCCTCCACCACTAGGTCAGCCAATGGGATCGTGAACGGAACAACCGAATCCATAAATATTGTGTAGTTACACATACATTTCCCATGACATATACCGATCATGTGATTTGTGTTTTCTGTACTTGTGGTGTATATGCATGTGTGTATGTATATATACTGTGCTATTATGTACGTATGTATGCATACATACAGTACATATACAATAGACTGCCGTTAGTAGGAGGTTTCTCAAGAGGAAGTGTCTGTTATTAGGAAGTTTTCTGCAGCCCCTAAAATACAGGTGCTTGGGGTGATTGTTCTTGTTAATGGGAATTTCTGAAAAGAGGATTTTTCGGTGTTCCTGTAATACCCCTACTAGTGAGACTCCACTCTGAGCTATGGCAGATGTACTTATACCTCCACCTACGTACATGTGTGTGCATGTCGTCTCCACAGGACAAGTACGATGTCGTCTGCAACCATACGGACCATGCCATTGAGTTTGTCAAGAGAATGAGCAACTTCATGAAGGACCGGGTGAGCGTGGAGCAGAGCTATGCCAAGGAATTGAGGTGTGCAGGGGCCACGCACTTGGTTGTGTGTGGACATACTGTTTGACACATCTGAAGTAATTGTTAGGGATGAGAATCGGCTGAAATTTTCAAATCGATAATCAGTACACAGTTACCGATTAATTAATCGATTAATCACCAAAGTAATGAAGTGGGCGTAACCAGAAACCACTCCCAGTTTATTAGACTAAGTAGTCATCCAATAGACATGAAGTGAAGTCCACAGAGTCCTTTTCACAATTCAGGTACTCTTGAAGTATGGAATTGAACCCATGGAGTGAAGGTTTTGGGTGATAAGTTGGGGATGGCTTCCTGGTCTACTCACTTAATTGCTTCCTGTGATTAATCGATTTGCTTGCACTATTAATGATGATCAGATTTGAAATAAATATCGATTGATTAATCGATTGATCGATTAATCGTCACAGCACTAGTAATTGTACATAATACATAATTGTACATACATAGTGTGTGTGTGTGTGTGTGTGTGTGTGTGTGTGTATGTGTGTGTGTGCGTGGTGTGTGTGTGTGTCTGTGTCTGTGTGTGTGTGTGTGTGTGTGTGTGTGTGTGTGTGTGTGTGTGTGTGTAAGTGTATGTGCTAGTGCCTGCTGCTATGGTTATGTGTACTACTCCTGAGACACCCACATGTACTTCCCGTAGACAACTGGTGAAGAAGTACACAAAGAAAGAAGAAGCAGACTCCAGGTGGGTGGCCCACAGCATCCCATACTGAAGTATATATAATATTATGCATGCAATGTTTCTTGAGAAATGTTGTCTCACTATTTAACGGAATTTCTCTAGTTGGGCTGACCTGTGAACACCTACCATTGGCCTACTCAGCTAGTGATAGGTTTCTGGAGTGGATTTCAAGATTCATATTTGACACTACTTCATTCCCTTCACTTGTCCTGGTCTTCCTAGGTACACGTCTGTCCGAGCATTTGCAAAGATCGTGGCAGAAACCAACGACCTTGCTGGACAGAGAGAGATAATCTCCGAGCGTATCAAGTCTGAGGTTAATGATGCGCTAAAGAGTCTAGCCAAGGACCTCACTGCAGAGAGGAAGAAGGTGCAGCATCTCTGTCCTTGCCCTGTTTAGTGTCGCTGTTGTCATTTTCAGTGTAAGATACCCATACCCATTCCCAGTCAAGATTCGGACCTGGTTTGTTACTGGTAGTACTGGGTGGTGTGTCACTGGGTGGTTCGTCACTGGTAGTACTGGGTGGTGTGTCACTGGTAGTACTGGGTGGTTTGTCGCTGGTAGTACTGGGTGGTGTGTCATTGGTGGTACTGGGTGGTTCGTCACTGGTAGTACTGGGTGGTTTGTCGCTGGTAGTACTGGGTGGTTTGTCACTGGTGGTACTGGGTGGTGTGTCACTGGTAGTACTGGGTGGTTCGTCACTGGTGGTACTGGGTGGTTCGTCACTGGTGGTACTGGGTGGTTCGTCACTGGTGGTACTGGGTGGTTCGTCACTGGTAGTACTGGGTGGTGTGTCACTGGTGGTACTGGGTGGTTCGTCACTGGTAGTACTGGGTGGTGTGTCACTGGTAGTACTGGGTGGTTTGTCGCTGGTAGTACTGGGTGGTTCGTCACTGGTGGTACTGGGTGGTTTGTCACTGGTAGTACTGGGTGGTGTGTCACTGGTAGTACTGGGTGGTTTGTCGCTGGTAGTACTGGGTGGTTCGTCACTGGTGGTACTGGGTGGTTCGTCACTGGTGGTACTGGGTGGTGTGTCACTGGTGGTACTGGGTGGTTCGTCCCTGGTGGTACTGGGTGGTTTGTCGCTGGTGGTACTGGGTGGTGTGTCACTGGTGGTACTGGGTGGTTCGTCACTGGTGGTACTGGGTGGTTCGTCACTGGTGGTACTGGGTGGTTCGTCACTGGTGGTACTGGGTGGTTCGTCACTGGTAGTACTGGGTGGTTTGTCGCTGGTGGTACTGGGTGGTGTGTCACTGGTGGTACTGGGTGGTTTGTCACTGATGGTTTACAAATGTGCTTTGTTTGCTGTCTGTCTAGCAGGAAGAAATAAAAAGTGAACGATGTTCTAACCTTGTTTTCTGTGTAGATCATGGCAGACGGACACGAAGAACTCAGAAAAATGAAGAACCAGCTTTTAGAGTTGGAAAGAGTACGTACAGCATAACGTAGTGCAATTTGGGGTTTCAATCTCTGCACACTTCTTTCCATATTGGCAGTTGAAACAGAAGTATGACAAGAGTTGTGAGGAATTGGACACTGCAAAAGCACAATTTGAGAAGGCTGATGCTGACCCAAACATGACCAGAGCTAAGATAGAAAAAGTGAAGTTTATGATTGAGTTTAAGTGTTTAGGAATCTCTCTGTGTGGTTGTGTGTGTGTGTGTGTGTGTGTGTGTGTGTGTGTGTGTGGGTGGGTGGGTGGGTGGGGTGTGGGTGTGGGTGTGGGGGTGTGGGTGTGGGTGGGAGTGTGTGTGGGTGTGTGTACATGTATCACTGTACCCCTGTCCCTCCAGTTTAATAATA
Organism: Chondrilla cf. caribensis; assembly: GCA_964020155.1. Lineage (NCBI taxonomy): Eukaryota > Metazoa > Porifera > Demospongiae > Chondrillida > Chondrillidae > Chondrilla > Chondrilla cf. caribensis. The sequence continues at coordinate 470,384 of OZ026563.1, forward strand.
TAGTACGACAGAAAGAAACAGCTTGTGAAGAGGCAAAGAACACATACTGGCTATTCCTGGACACCACCAATGGTGTTCAGAGGAAGCATTATGAGACGGACATGCCTGCTGTCTTCACAGTACGTGGTGCCCTCCCTGTCTTGTTGGAGAGACTCTCCTTTTACCTTTTTGTGTTGCTGTCCACAGAGATTTCAGGAAATGGAGATTTCGAGAATGAACAAATTGTGTGATAAAATACATGTATTCGCAGACTGTCAGCGTGGCGTGATGACCATCGTGGGAAAATGCCTGGATAACATGGACGAAGCCGCCAAGGCCATAGACCCCAATGCCGTGAGTAGCCAACACTCCTGGGCAGAGTGTTGGGTCCATGTCAACTTGCCTCCTCTGGTTGCAGCACACACGCTTACAGTGGAGCTTAGAGAACCTTCTGTAGTTCAACAGTTGTTACCGGCCATGTTCTGAAACACTCCCTTTATCACAGATAACACTTTGCACACTCCCATAATCTGACAAGCGTTAGCTATCAGATTATCGAGTTACCAGGGGTATAAACATGTGAGATGGCGTAATCACGTACAGGTATTGTGCAATTGTGATGACCGTTATTGGCAGCATGCTTGCTGTGGTGTAGATTTGTTGTGCAAGAATAGTGCTTCATTGCATCACAGTAGATATCTGTTGCATCATAATACTGTAGTTTCTCACGCGTGTAACAATACAGGTTGCTGTACTCTGCTGCCATTGCAGGACTGCCAGGTTGTTGTGGAAGCCCACAAGTCCGGGTTCAGCCCACCAGGTGACTTGGAGTTCCAGGAGTGGGGGAAGCAGGCACTGAAGAAGTCAACACATGCTAACCTGTTTGGATCCAAAGCACCAAAATCCGAGCCGAAGGAAGACTTTAGCCACTTACCACCTGCGCAACAGAAGAAGAAGCTCAAGGGAAAGATACAAGAACTGGAATCGGCTGTGCATAAGTCAACCTCTGACAAGTGTGTTCTTTTTGAAGGGTATCAAGTTCTGTTTGGCTACAGTTTACTGTGAACTCTTATTGATACTCCATTGCTTTGTCTGCCAAACTCCTTTATCTCTGCCTATTTTCTGTTGGGATATAAAATACCGTGAAACCGAATGCCCTGTTTTAATCTGTATTTTTCACAATGAATTGTGGCAGATCAGAGTGTGAATTCACTGTATGTAGCTCAAACAAGCTTGTAGACGGGGTGGATTAGGTCACAATGTGTTTGCTGCTTGTTGTGTGAAGTGGAAGTACATCAGCGACCACTGACTGTTTACTGCTTGTTGTGTGAAGTTGAAGTACATCAGCCACCATTGACTGTTTACTGGCTTGTGTGCTATCTGGTCCTAGGAATGCCATGGAGAAGATGATTTCTATCTACCGTCAAAATCCCGCTCTCGGAGATGAGAAGGCTGTCAGTCAGTCCCTAGAAGAAACTTTGGTCAAAGTGGACGAGCAGAACGCAGTACTGTACAAATTCAAAGTAAGCACATCTCGTATGTCAAGCTTCATGTGTCTGATGTTTGGATTGCATCAGCAGAATTTGTGCTATCGAAAAGTCTCAAACCTTGATGTTTCATTTCAGAATGGGAATGTGTCTTCATGGTTTGTGGGGTTGTAGATGTCATTATATACACAATGTCCTCATCATGACCATATTAGTCCCACTTCTCTGAGCCATTGCTCTTATCAGTCCTGGGGACTGAGTGATACATTGAGTGTACATGGAGTGTACATGGAGTGATACATTGAGTGTACATCGAGTGTTTGTCTCTTGTGTACTTCCTACACACACTCCCTTGGAAACACAACCTCAACCACAGAACCCTTCCTGTGAATGAGTGTGTGCACAGACTTGTGTGTTTGTGATGAGCACCTGCGTGAGTAATAGTGTATGCACTGAATGTTTTACGTTTGTTCACTTTTTGTTTTTGTTTACTTCGATGACTGTATTTACTTTGTTTATTTTGTTTGTGTAAGTTTTTATTTACTTCGATGACTATTTATTTTGTTCACTTTAATTACTTTGTTTACTTTTTACTTTGTTTGCTTTATTTACTTTATTTGTTACTTAGTTTACTTTGTTTACGTTTTATTTTGTTTGCTTTATTTACTTTATTTGTTACTTAGTTTACTTTATTTACTTTGTTCTCAGTGCTACCTCCACAAGGTGGAGGGGAAAGGGGAGCCCGAGAAGCCTCAGTTCATATCCAGCAGACCTCCTCCTCTGGTCTCCTTCGAGTCACTCAACAAGGCACCCGAGCCTCCGCCCCCGAAGAAGGTACCCTGTGTGTGGTTCACGTGCTTGTGCACACAGGACAGTGCGTTTGTGGAATGTATGTTACCCACCACTGCCATTCGAGCGCACTTTCTGAAGTATTCGTTGCTATAGACACAGGAGTCATGGATCACTAAGTTTTAGTTTAAATGGGGTGGTCTTTATGGGATACAATCCTATGCGTCCCAAATTGTCTGATATTGATACGTAGTAGGGTCTTCATGGTGTCTGAACAGTCTATCCTCTGTTCTGTTGCAGACGTCTCCACCAGTGAAGACCACCCCAGTCAAACCCGTGTCGACCAAGGACACCACGCCCCCCAAACCACAGGAAGATGAGTTCGATGATGAAGAAGAAGAAGATGAGGAGGAGGAGGAGGATGGCGAAGTACGAACAGGGACTGTCATGTACAACTTTGTAGGTGAGAACTGGCAGTGATAGCAGAGGTTGAGTTGAGCTGCCCCTGCTTGCTGTCGTCCATCTCTTGTTCTACATTGTGCAAGACAAGCATATCTCTTGTGCTATGTCATTTGTACACTACTGGCAGGAGAGGTCAACCACGTGTTAACACTGCTTGTGTTGAACAGTACATATGTACGTATGTATGTAATGTGGACATTTGCCACTATGGTGGAACTCCAGAGGGTGGTCTGCCTTTGACGGTCCTACCTACATAGGTGGGAAATGAGCAATGAATGTTATGTAAGACAAGCATGTTATCGTTGAAGTGTGTACGGGAGCCATTATGCATCACATGACATCTCAATGGCAGGCTACACTGGCCACGGCAGATGGCCTCTCGTTTGTTGGAGCACAAAACCTCATCATGATAAAACTGTGTGTAGTAAGCATACATGTCTTATACGGCTTTCACATGCGCATTGAAGTGGGTCGAACCCGGGTTCGAACCAGGTTTTCTGTTCACATGAACCCTGTAAGAGTTAAAGATGGCAGATGCATGATTTGTTCTTCTTTCCCTCATGTGGTATTGTTTAAATCTCGTAGGTGAATTTGTCAAATCCAGCGTAGAGGCAATAAGAGCTTGTATGCATGTGAACGCACTAACTCTGCTTCAACCCAGCTCAATTCAGGTTTTACCAGCATTACGGCGTCCATGTGAAAGGGGTGTTATTGTACAAGTCTGTTGAGACCAGGTGGGGTGCCTAATGATGTCATAATGAGGTCACTGCAAGGGATGAGGGTAATATGGAGGGTAGGCTTGGGAATACACTTTAGCTCACCATAATTCATGTTTAGTAACCAGAATAATGGCTATATACCAACAATCATATGACTGTATAGTCATTGGGGAGAGTAGAGTACCTTCTCAAGTGATGATGTGATGCTTTCAGTCAATGGTTTGTAGAGATATAGAAAGCCTTCTATTGAGCAGTGATAGCAGCGTTATTGGAATACCCAGGAGCAAAAAGGAATAATAGTTGAAAGTGGAGCCATGAAGGTTTCGGTTTTCACTGTGTTTGGAGCTGATTGTGGTGACCACCATGTGTTGCAAAATAACGATATTCATGATGTTAACTACATTCATGAGCTTACTAATCACTTCTCAAGTACTTCCTCCATTGTGCTGTGTTGAGCACTCGGGAACAACAATAGGGGAGTCAACATGCTTGTTTACAGGAGCCAACATGCTTGTTTACAAGATGCAAGAATGTGTACCAATTCCTTTATAATGCTCTCCCGTCCCTAGCTAAACCCTCTCTCTGGTTCACCTGTGTTAACCTCAAAATACTCTCCCACCTTATTTGCTTGGGAATGCTATTCTGGTTTGTTTGACTTATTCTCGGATAGTTCTTGTATTGTGCTTGAGCTGAAAGGCTCACCATTGGTTCTTGAAGGTATTTAGGAAAGAACTAAAGAGGAGAAGTGTGTTATGTCCGTGTTGAATCATCTTGAATGTGATTTAGTGGACAGTTCTGAAAGGCCAATGTTTGGTGTTGTTACTGTGAGCACCTTCAGCTTCAAACTGTCTATGTAGATGGCTCTCTATAATCTGACCACACTGGGATTCAAACACTGCCTACTATTGTAGACTATACCAGGTGACCCATGCTACCCGACTATGCCATGAGATATGCATGGTTTTGGAGCATTGTGGACTGCTCTGAGTGCAATCAGTCACTTTGTACCGTGTTTGTATACAGTGCAACTTGGTTAGTCTGTACATGACGATCATTCTACAGTCCTCATTTTCCACATTTTTAGCATTATGCGTTAGTCATCAGCTGATTGCTAGGAAGTTTACTGACATCCTGTGTAGGCAGGATTGTGAAGAAACTAATTTCAAATATTCTTCTATTTGTTGGACTGAGTGTTAGTTGAAAATTTGTCTTCTGTCCTTGTTCAAACTCTCTGTTTCGCTGAAACTGGATCAGTTTGAGCTGAATGTACATCAAAACGTGAGTGGCAAGGAGGGTATCCTATTTATCATCCACTCCCCCCAATATTATCATGCAGCTGCCATGGCAACGGAAGGCATGTTGTCACAATTACCCTACATTGTATATCAGTGGAGATTATTGCGGGCACCCAACATAGTGTGGGTCATGTTACCTCTGACATCACTCACTGGTATGACCCTTGTGGATCTAGGTCACACCTAGAATATGTTATGATAGAATTACCATGGTAACAGTGAACAAACACACACATTAGGCAGATTATCTAATCCTTGACTTTCATTCCTCACTCCAGTTTAATTGAGTGTGTGTGTGTGTGTGTGTGCTTGTGTGTGTTCACTCCTGTTTTATTATCTATTGTGGATACTCACTTGTGTCCACGTGTGTGTGACATACAGACAGCGGCTCTAGTGTCTGTGAAACATGCGTGTGTGCGTACAGTAGCCATCCAACACTCAATCAACTTGGTAAGTGGCCATCCAGGACAAGTGATTGTCGAGGTGCACCCCACTGGCTTGGACAAGTGTTCAATCCCCTTGCACTTTCCTGGGCTACACATCTTCCTTTGATTTGTGGTGTGACATTCAATGTTATTTTCAAGTATAGGTTTAGTTTTCCAAATTAACCCACCTGTTTATTTTTCTCCAGTATTATGCCTTACTATTAAGTACTTGTCCCTCGATCATTACATCATGATCGTGTGTCTATTTTTAGTACCTTCCTCTCCATCCTGTCATCATGTAGGATGTTGTTACCTTGCAATTTCATCACATGTACTTGACATGTCAGCAACTCCTGCACAGCTCACGGTCCAATAATTGAATGGAGGATTTGCGTCACTTCCTTGACTTCAATAGCTAATTATTGAATGGCCGGTATTGTAATTTGTTGTGCGTTGACTCCTTCATGAGCTTTTACATCATTTGTTGCTGTTCTGTGCACAGCCTTTTGTGTATGCTGTATTCGTGTGGCGACCATCTGTGTAGTGTTTGCAGTTCAAGTGAGTATATAGTGTAGCTATTTGCCTGCCAGGTTGTGGAGTTAATGGGATTGCTGTGAGGATGATTTATGAAGACTACATGTTCCCACGAATGCTTACATATGTATATGTGCATGCACATGTACACACATCCACACAACACCAATACACGTACACGTACACACACAGACACGCGCACACACACACAGACACACACGTGCACACACACACACACACACACAGAGAGAGAGAGAGAGAGTATTATATTATACTGTCTTATACAGGTCTAGACAGCAATATAAATGTTTGAAACCTGTCTACACTATATTCTAAATGAACCATGAATATCATTAGCTTAATGATATTCATGGCTCAGGCTAGAGCCAGGGGAGGCTGTTTGTTGCCTCTTATCTCCCTTAGCTTGAGACTGTTTGGTGATACTTGTGGCCTAGCCCCTGCTGAGTCTTGTGTATGTCTGTACAAATATTTACTCATAAACAGAGGTACTCACTATAGCTCACTTTGTGGCCATCATAAGATCACTGACCTGACCTCACTGTATTGGCTATGAAGCTGTTATTATCATCCATTTTAAGGGAATGGGGTGGAGGAGGGTTATAGTTGTTCAGAGGTTATGTCCTTGTGGGTGTCTTCAGTGTACTGTGGGTGTGTTCATTATACTGTGGGTATGTCCAGTATACTGTGGGTGTGTCCAATTTGCTGATGGTATAAGAACTGTGGTGTAATTTGCACTTGGGAATGTACAGAAAATTGTGTACTGTAACTATAATCCTCCATGTATTGTGGGGTCATATCATTTCACTGGTGTTGGTTATACGTACCTTTTGGGTTATGTGTGAGAAGTTCTGCATAGTTTGTTACAATCAAAATCGTCTGGGATGAGTGACTATCTCTATTGGTTGTAAGCGTTAATGGTGTTATACTGCTGAACCAGATAATGTACGTCTGTTTTGACTTTCAGCAGCAACAAACACACTGGAAACAAACAACACACACACACACACACACACACACACACACACACACACACACACACACACACACACACACATAAGTAGTTATTGTTTATGTGTGGTCCTGAGGTAGGCTAAGTGGATGTCTGTTCTGTCTGCAGCAGACACTGGGGGGGTGACCTTGTGGTAACTGTTGGGGCTATGAATGTACTTACCACAAGGTCGGAAGTCTATGAACAAGGGTTTGTTGTTATACTCCTGTGCCAATATTGTGCTTCCCTTGTAGGATCTCAGGCTCCTGTGACTGTATGCTATGTACCATATTGGGATTGAATTGAAAGTTTAATTGGCTTCCTGATTCTTAATCAAACCTTACAAGTGTCTGGTGGACTAGTTCTTAGTGCTTCTGTGTGGTCTCAATGTGTCCCAGGGGAGGTGACCTGCTCAATGTGGTCTGCATCTTCCCCACCCATGTTCATGCATGCACTACACGTAGCTTATGTCTTTCTGTTATGTGTAGCACAAACCGAAGAAGAACTGAGTGTCAACCAGAATGATGAGGTGAACATTCTCTCTGTCCTTGGCGATGGGTGGATCAAAGTCAGGTGTGGCGACCGAGAAGGATTTGTTCCTGAATCTTATGTATCTTACGAAATGTAGTATTTTTGCACACTCCCACTGTGTGTGGGTTCTTGGACCTAGTACTGTGTTGTCATGATTAAGGTAGGAATTTAGGACTACAAATACTTATTACTTTCCAAAAAATGATAATTCACTGTGTATCATTACTTTTCATTTTTGATCAACGATTGAATTGTATTTAATAGGCTCCACTCCGCATCTAGAAACAGTTTTAGTGTCTAATTTACATTTTGTATTCTCCCAGTGAGTGTTGTACGTATCGTCTATCCCGCCTTATTTGCCGCTGGCCCGGAAGCGGGATTACGTACAGTAGAAAAACTATCGAAACCGGAAGTGGTAATTGCCAATTATAATATTTGGCGTTAATTTCGATTGCACATGGCGAGCATATATAAAGCGAGTCGGGCCGGAGCCAAAAGTACCGTATAGAGATTCGCAAAGTGCTCTCAGGTACCGAGCGAGAGATTAGTGTTGTCGAACTGTACAGATTCGCTGCAGGTGGGTATGGCCAGGCTCACAACACAGCCGGGTGGTCTTGGATCAGTGTTCGCTGACAGCCGCTCCGTCACTCGAGCTGGTCGTGTTGCTAATTATTGTACGATGCGCCAATATGATGATGATTCTGCTCCGCCGTTCTCTGTAGAATTATTCAATACGCAAGCTGGTAACTAGCGCTGTTTTGTAAGAAGAATTGTAGCTCCACCTCACCACTGGGGACGGTTACAGAAGTAAAGTGAGTATATTATCGTCGCAGTGCGTGTGGGGAGGGGTAGGGCTCTCTAAAGTGCTCTGTCTTTGTACACTGGCGACCACATTTAACTTCTAAAAAAATTGTGTGAAAAACAAGCTTCTCATACAAGGAGTATAATTGTGTGTGTGTGTGTGTGTGTGTGTGTGTGTGTGTGTGTGTGTGTGTGTGTGTGTGTGTGGTATGCATGTGTGTGTGTGTGTGTGTGTGTGTGTGTGTGTGTGTGTGTGTGTGTGTGTGTGTGTGTGGTATGCATGTGTGTGTGTGTGTGTGTGTGTGTGTGCATGTGTGTGTGTGTGCATACTTGCAAGTGTGTATCAAGGTGCACAAACAGCCATGTGCATTATTGAATGCATACCTTACCTATAACAAATCTTGGCATTCTAGTGTGACCACACAGTACACGGTGTGTTTTGTCTACTTAACATTTAATTTGTAGATTTACAGTTTTTGTCATTCCAAGACATATGTTTGTCTCCAACTAGTCTAGTAGTCCCTGCATGTAGGTATGTACTATGCAGTGTGTGTGTGTGTGTGTGTGCGCGTGTGTGTGCGTGTGTGTGTGCATGTGTGTGTGCGTGTGTGTGTGTGTGTGTGTACATATGTGCATACATGCGTGTGTGTGTGCACCTGTGCATGTGTGTGCGTACATGCGTGCGTGTGTGTGTACGTGTGTGTTTATGTGTTATGTGTTAATGCAGTCATATGAAATTTAGTCTACATATGATAGAGGTCAAAGTGGCTCACCAAAAGTAGCTACATACATACGTACCTTCTTATGTGGAGACACATACTTGTACGTATGAACTGTTGATACATATGTACGTACATATATTCACTTATTGTACGTACATATATTCACTTATTGTATGAGTGTGTATCTGTACATACGTATTGTGATTGAGCTTTAGTTTTCTGTTTCCAATTGTGTGTGCATACGTCCATCATAATAGTGTTATTATATGTACTTGTACTGTATCGCGATGCACATGGTATTGTATGGGAACCTACTTGTACTTCTAATATGTATATTTGCAGTTCTGTATCATTCTGAGACGTGATATTATGTCTGTGTCCAGCTAGCAAGTACAATGTGTGTCTGGTTTCCACCACCGTAGTGTGTGGGTTGAGTCAGGCACACGGATTGAAATAACAGCATGTCTGCTGTTTGTACATTCATCGTCCTATTCAGCCATACTGTATGTGAGGTCACCCTAGCCCTTTGACACTATATGTTCGCCTACATACACTGGTACACACACCTACTGGTATGTGCGCTCAAGTATGTATGTACCTCCAGGTACACATATACACACACACTCCTGTGGGTACATATGCACACATACATACAAACACACCTACTGACACACACTATATGTTCCAACTGGTACACACACACACACACGCGTGCACACGCACACACACACTATATGTACCTACTGGCACACACACACGCACACACCACACACAAGTACACACACACACACACACACACACACACACACACACACACACACACACCTACAGGTACTCATGTTCAATCACTATTGTTAGATGACTTCTCTATTACACATTTTCGAGGTCTTTGTACAGTGTCATCAGGTTTCAATTGAACTACAGTTTCACATGAATTTAAATATGATCTCAGTTCCAATATTGAATCTCCGAATCCTGTGGTGTGGAGATTGTGTACACTTGTTATTACTTGACTTTGATTTTATTCATTAATTTAGAGGTGTGTGTGACTACTTGGGGAATGATTGTAGACCTCATGACTGATGAGTGAGTGGGAGGGAGGGAGGGAGGAAGACTGAGTGGGTGTGAGGGAGGGAGGGAGACTGAGTGAGTGAGTGGGAGGGAGGGAGACTGAGTGGGTGAGTGGGAGGGAGGGAGACTGAGTGGGTGAGTGGGAGGGAGGGAGACTGAGTGAGTGAGTGGGAGGCTAAGTGGGTGGGAGGGAGGGGACTTAGTTGTTGAAGCACGAATGTCATCCATGTTTGTTTCACTAACTACAGTCTTATGGAATTTTATCACCAAGCACCACATTACAGCAACTCCCAGCACCATTTTCAGGTTATACATACACACAAATGTACTGCTACAGTGTTACAATGCCGTGATCACTCACAGTCAACCAGGTTGTTTGGGCCAACCTCCTTGATTAGCCACAAATGGACAGAGAGTACTCTTGTAGAGGTTCAGCTGATAGCATGATGACCATTAGTGCTATTAGCTGAGCAATCATCACCTGTAGTTACATGTGATTATGAGTCAACATGTTGGGTGCACTGTAGTCTTGAACAATGTGGTTGTGTTGTACAATGTAGTTCTGGTGAAGGCAGGCTGGTTGTTTGTACTTCTGGTGAAGGGAGGCTTGTTGTTTGTAGTTCTGGTGAAGGGAGGCTTGTTGTTTGTAGTTCTGGTGAAGGGAGGCTTGTTGTTTGTACTACTGGTGAAGGCTGGTTGTAGTTCTGGTGAAGGCAGGCTGGTTGTTTGTACTACTGGTGAAGGCTGGTTGTAGTTCTGGTGAAGGGAGGCTTGTTGTTTGTAGTTCTGGTGAAGGCAGGCTGGTTGTTTGTACTTCTGGTGTAGTTCTGGTGAAGGGAGGCTTGTTGTTTGTAGTTCTGGTGAAGGGAGGCTTGTTGTTTGTAGTTCTGGTGAAGGCAGGCTGGTTGTTTGTACTTCTGGTGTAGTTCTGGTGAAGGGAGGCTTGTTGTAGATCTGGTGAAGGCAGACTGGTTGTTTGTAGTTCTGGTGAAGGGAGGCTGGTTGTAGATCTGGTGAAGGGAGGCTTGTTGTTTGTAGTTCTGGTGAAGGGAGGCTGGTTGTAGATCTGGTGAAGGGAGGCTTGTAGTTTGGGATTGAGACAAATATCAACATAGACCAGGTGTCCAGCCACTTGGCTATCGTATTACCAAACACGCCTCTATTATTTGTGTACTTCTTCTCACACCTCACAATCCATCCACAGATTAGACTAGTCTCTTTTAATCCTTGCTAAATTTTCTGCTATCGCTGTCAATTTGTATTGGGTTTTCATGGAGTGTGAACTGTGATCTTAGTGGATCAGCAAGATACTCAGGGGTGGTTAATTTGTATTTTATTGCTGGCATTTCTTGCATGTAATCAATTATCCCTTGAGGTCTGTGTTGGAGCCATAGTGTATTTCTTGGGATGCTGCTTATGGTGGGTAGACTCAACATCAGCTGTTTGAAATAGCGGACTCTGTCTTGTGGGAAAGTGGGGAATTGTAAGGATTTCCGTTGCTATGCTGACCGCATGCACTGGAATTTGGAGTATTAGAGCAGCTTGTCTTGGCCTGGAAGCCCATTACCACAGAAGCCATTTTGTTGATTGAAGTAACTGGAGGTAAGGGTCATTCAAGTGCAGCGTACCTCGCACTGGAACATTGCTGCTGGGTTTAATTTTGACTTTTTTTCATATTTGGTCTGGTTTGTGCAATTATACATAACTGCGAAATTATAAGCCACGAATAGCACTGCAACACGTCAATGTGAATATCACAAAGGCAAACCTTGAAATGGTTGTTTTGAATGAAATTGTAAGATTTTTCTTCTGCGATAGGTTCCTGCACAAGTGTTGACAGTGTGGTTGTTCTGTGTACAACATGCATACGCAGACTACATGTACGTACGTAGGTAGGTGCGGTAAGGTTGCTTCTCCTCATCCCTTCATCCTCCTCCCATGGAAACAGGAAACTGGTGTTACAATGACACACCAATGTGTTGAAAAGAAACAAATCGTATAGACAATGATTACGAGAGTGTAATGTAATGGAATATGTAATCAATACAAGAATCGATGTACAGCTGTCGATCTGATTTCATCTGTATACACTAGCTCCCTGTTAGATGGGGATTTTGCGGAAATTAGGGATTCTTAATTCATCACCAGGGTTAGTGACCTCTTTCGTGTACAGAGACAATGTGACATGTGATGCTTGTTCATGTGCAGGTCAAACTTGCCTCAGTAGTGAGCTCATTCCACTCTCACATTCTTCACAATGTGCATACACATGTGGTGGGTGTATCCCTAGCTCCATGAGAAAGTATACTGACAGGAGTGAACAGTTTGTGGGAAGATACAGAGCAGGAGTGCATCCTGGAGAGGACTACATTGTGTTCTACCAAGCATCCTATTTCATTTGCTGCTTGTACTCTCCCAGACACATTGTCTGAAGTGGTGCTGAAATCCAATCACAAATGCTGTTTTGTACTTGGTTATCACTGATTACATCACACACATTGGTGAATCTGTTTGTTCTCCATTTCACTGTGTTTTGAATTACCCACAATCCATTATTGCTGTATCCACAAGTTATATATTGCCCACTGCAAATCGGATACTTTTGATGTCGTGGGTGGTTCTTCATCCACGAGCTGTTGCAGTGTTTGGGCAGCTTGGAGAAGAAGGAGGTGTTGAAACACGATACGTTTGTCGGTGAGGGCCAGGGCAGTTGTACTCAAAGTGCGAATTGTCAAACACTTCAGCGGGGATTCCAGGTCTACCATGTCCTGGTCAGTGTTGTTTGCAGTAGCACTCCCTACCCCCTCGTCAGTGTGTCTGTGTTTTACCATGGGGGAGGTACATGTGGTCGCTATTGGGTTACAAATATTTCAGATAGGACTACAGCAGCCATTTTACCCATATCATTGGTACCTGTCGGTATTGTCTCGTGGAGGAAGAATGTATGTATTACTGGTGTATCCGTGTCTGCTTCCTAACGTGTGCACATTTGTGGTTAACAGATTATGTTAGTACCTTTTAATATTGTACAAATACAGCCAATTGGTTGGGTTTAATGTCTACTAGGGATTGTTTGTCACTCATGTACATGTCACATGCCTGTCATGTGACTACAATACTGTAGATACATTTATACTCGTATAAATTTGTAGTATCTGATCACATGTTGGAATGTTTGAGTTTTTGAGCCTGTGTGTGTATACACATGTACTTGTAGTTTATAGCAGTGATGTGCACAAGACATTGTGTTGCTGGTCAGGACAATGTTCTATTGATCTATTGACATGTGCATTTGACAGATCTTGGGATTCTGTTGACATCACTGGTTTAAAGAGGCATAAAAATGGCCACCTAATCAATGCTAACTATTTTAATTGCTAGTAATGCTGTCTCCCATGGTTTGTAGTCAGCAGGAAATCTTATCTCAATCATTTTTAATTCTATTTGCCGCTTCGAATTATCTGTCATGTGATCCAGTGGCTTCGTGTGGAGAGGTTCCAGGATAATTACACACCAGTGACTGCCATTGCCTCATCACCCTTAAAAATTTTACTGATATCCATATTTTTGACTGGTATTACATCATCCCTTCTCAAGATGTCACTGACCTTCAAATTTTTGACTCAAATTACATCATCGCCCTTCAGGATGTCACTGACCTTCAAATTTTTGTGTTTGACCCCATATTTAGAAGTCATCACATACTGTCACCGATGTCCTGAACAAGGGTCTTCAGAATAGTAGTGTGATTGTCTTTGCTGGTTCTCCTTGACATGCAGGCCAGATTGAGATACAAGAATCTTAGGAAGAAGGTCAAGGACGACTCTCAGATTGATCAGGTGAAGACAGAGACAAAGTATAAGGAGGAGGGTAGTATGTTTCGTAAAAAGACCTTCAGCTTTTCCAAGAGGCGTTCAGCTGGATCTCCTCCACCTGATACCAAAGGTGTGTGTGTGTGTGTGTGTGTGTGTGTGTGTGTGTGTGTGTGTGTGTCTGTGTGTGTGCGTGCGCGTTTTGTGTGTGTCTGTGTTGTGTGTCTGTGTGCATTGTGTGTGTGTGTGTGTGTGTGTGTGTGTGTGTGTGTGTGTGTGTGTGTGTGTGTGTGCATTCATCCTGTGTATGTAGCATGTGTGTCAGCATGTCTGGCTGGTCTCTTCCACTTGTATTCGCATGGCCTCCAGAAGCAGTCCAATCATTGCTGAGCCAACAGTCAACACCTTAGTATATTCCTGCTGAGTCCACACTTCACAGTAGCCTGCCTGTTATGCAGAGAAACGTGCTCCCTAACATTGTACACATGTAGTACACAAAACGAATTACCTGGATACATACTCAAACAATCCTGTGGACACGCTTTGGAACTGTGGCTTTGTTAACAGATGTACATTGTAAATTGATAATAATTGACAGCTGCTTTTGGTTGTGTGTTGTGCCATAAACACAATTTTGGCAATGTTACGTATAATTCGTACCTTCTATTGTTTCTGATCTCCACTTCACTAAAGTGTGTGTGTGTGTGTGTGTGTGTGTGTGTGTGTGTGTAGGTGTGTGTGTGTGTGTGTGTGTGTGTCTGTGTGTGTGTGTGTGTGTGTGTGTGTGTGTAGGTGTACGTGTACAACAGTCACTTGGACTGGTGGTTTGAACTACATAATCCCTTTAATGTAGTATGATTTCATAACGTGTAAGGAGAAAGCTATGTCAGCTATTGATCCACATAACCCTTCTGTCTAATTTGATTGGTCGAGCTTATTGTTTGCATATGGCTTCTGAACCCATACAAGTGTTGTGATGATATGCTCACCCAGCAGTGAAACTGGTCAGTATTTGAAATTTTAGGATCTTTGTGGCAGTGAACTAAACTCAGTGCAGTAGCTAGATTTTGTAGATTGTTTTACTAATATTGTGGATTTCTTCACTCAATTTTGCTATTCTGAGTGTGATGCTCCGCTCAATTCTATCGCGGTCTTTTGAAAACATTGCAGATACTGACACAGGGAGAGAAAGGGCCCACTCTGAATCAAGTAGCTCTTTTGCTCGATCAAATGAGAGGAAATCCTTCAGAAAGTGAGTCTCCTATTAAGAATTGCCTAAAACAAATTTATCTGTTAGGTGCGAGGTCCTGTTGAAGCCAGACTATACAGCTGTATACAGCCTGCTAGAATTCTCCTACAGATTTTACCACAATATTAACCTTAGATTGTGTCTGTATGTTACTCCTCTGAGGTTTGTTGTTGCTGTCACCCCTTGTGAAATTCAGTGGGACCTCTTTGTGAAGGACACATTGGGACCAGCTATTTTGTCCACTGTAGAGAGGTTGTCCACCAGAGGTGAAAAATGTATTAGCACTATAGGGAAGTCGGTTTATGCTGCCACCAAGTGTCCTTTGTAGGGAGGTAATTTCTATGATGCTTTGTTATTTGAAGAGTCCTTGAGAGTTGATAGAGGTTCCACTGTACAGAGGCTTTACATTGATCCACTCAACACAAGCCCAAATACACCATTTTAAACTACACGCGAAAGCCCATCGGTCCCACTCCAACTTTAGACTCTTTGATTCGGTATGGGAGCAGTAATAATTATGATGATGCTTATCATTGATCACACCTAGTACATGACCACATATTTATGACCTCAAGGTTCAGGAGGTGCAGTCAGCAGCCAACTCAGGCCTCAGGTTGCTACCTGTGTGTGTAGTGGTGTGTGGGAAGGTGTACTCTAACTGGAAGTGGGGATGTGACTTCAGGCCAAATGTGTCTGTGTGTAAACTTTCCCCCTTTAACGCACCTCCCTGTCTTTGATCTATGCCACTCCGGCTGGTGTGGATGTGCAAGCATGTATTGGAATTCCTGTGGCTTCCGTTTGGCCTTTGACTATATCAGCGTATATTGGTCCCCATTTTCACCAAAAGCTTCTTTATTCTCTTCGAATACCTCAGGTTGAAAGATTTCATTGGAGGACATAAGGTGAGAATCAGTTTATGGTTACCAGCTCCTGTATTGTTCCAAGTATCAGGTTGCCTTCCATGGTAGTGTCTGTCTGGCTCTGTGCCTGCTCGTTAGTTTCAAGAGGCCTACCGCGGACTGAATTGTGTGTGGGTATGTCTGTTGGATGGGTACAGCAGAGTCTAAAGTTTACAAGTCACAATGGCTATTTTGTACTGAAAAGAGCCCTTAACCCCAAGGACTGCTGTCCTAGATACTCAAAGTCCTTTGTTAGATAAGTAAAGCAGATATATTTTGTGCAGCTTTGTCTTATTCAAATATTGATCTCTGGTGTGTGTGTGTGTGTGTGTGTATTGCTGTCCCAGAGATTTGACTCTTATACCAATACTACACAATACCTTGCTGTTTGTTCCTGGTGATCTAGAGACCACCTGTTGGTGTGATGGGCACCCCTCCATCTGCTCAGATGGTTTGCAATGTATGTACACTTCTGTGTTCACTCTGTTTACATCTGTTGAATTCTCCTTGTAGGACAAAACCAATAAGAAACAGGAGCTGAAATCCACGATATCAAATCCAATTCCTGTCAACGTGAAGCGCTACGGTGTTGACAATACCGACTACATCACCGGTCTACCCCTCCAGCCCAAGGATCAAGTGAAGAGGATCGGTGTGGAGGAAGAAATCAACGTCTTTTACAATTCGCTCCCCCGTCCAAAGAAGTCCACTCCTGAACAAGTGGCCATCATATCTGGAAGGACCGGAAGCTTCAGCTGTGGTACTTTCTCTAGATCGGGTTCAATTCGCTCCACAGCCACCTATCAGACATCCACTCTTCAACGACCTCAGATGCACCCCAGACGCAAGGTCCCTCCCATCCCACTGGAAAGCAAACACAACAGCGTGTCTTCCGAAGAATCTGGTGTGAGTGTGAGCTATGAGTGTGAGGACTCTCAGCGTTTGGAGAAGAGTAAATGGTTCCACGGGATTGTGAAGCCTACGCTAGCTGACAAGGCCCTAAAGAAGCATGGTGACTTTCTTGTTCGGGAGAACATCTCTGGGACACCCCTGTACTATGCATCGGTGTTGTGGAGTGATGCAATCCATCACATCCCTATCAAGATGGTTGAAATGTTTCCCGGGGGAGGGAGAACCATCTACAAGTACAGTTTTGACGAGGGAGCCTTTGATAGTGTTCCACAGCTGGTACACGCACACATGAAGTACAAGATCCCCGTAGAGCAGTTTTCTGGGATACTTTTGGTGAATCCCATCAATAAAGGGAGCCATTACGAAGACATCGACAATGCTGACCAGGATAAGAACATCCTGGAGAAAGAGCCTGTGCCGGACGATGAGCAGAATTCTAACTCTTCAACTAACCTGCCCGAGATGAAGTCTGTTGAAAAATACCCTGTTCCTTCAAACGTTCTTTTGGATAGAGACGTTCGTTCGCAGTCAGTACCCACACCCATCGCAAATTCAACTGCAATCAAGTCTCCAGAGCAACACCCTGATAGCAGCTCTCAGCCATCTCTGAGCAAGGTGCGTAGCTCTATCCTAGTCGAAGATGAAGAAGATGATACGTACATGGAAATGAGTTCGGTGAAATCGTTCCACGAGTGTCCTCCTGATTACCGATGTGGATCCTCGTCCCCTCGGAGAGGGACCAGTTTTAGTGCTACTCCAGAGCCAATGTATGCCAAGAGCTCCCCTCCCTCCTTCCACTCGTCAGCTACTGAAATCTCAAGAACAAGGACACCAAACTACTCCCCTTACTCCGTGTCGAAAAGAAACAGAAGTGGTCTCCTCTCCCACACACAGTCGCCTCCCATTGCTGAACCTCCCATCAAGTACGATATGACCAGTACTGTTGCCAGAAGCGGGAAGGGTCTCCTTGATGACCCTTCTGTTCAAGCCATTGTAGGCAAAGTGCTGGAGACCTCAACTGACCAGCTGGCCTTCCACACGACCCTCACGGATGCCGTAAATTTCAAGCTTCTTCCCCATCCCGGTGAATCCGAAGAATCCTGGTGGAAGAGGATGAAGGAGGAAGGGTCCATGAGAGGACTCTTGGCAGGTCTCGAGGTTCTCGGTTCTCCTCAAGGCGAACGTCTATGGAACAGCTTGTGGTCACGGTGAGTGATTAACTTCAGCCCTGTGTGTACTAATCACTTGTAATCGTTATGTAAATCATGTTGAGCACAATTTGATGGTGAATTGACCTTGTACTTGGTGCTCTTCTCCCCACAGACACCACATGATCAGTCAGTGGGTGGTACTCTGTGTGACAAGCATGGAATCCTTGAAAACTCGAACAAAACTCCTGAGCAAATTCATCGATCTTGCCCGGGTCCTGCAGGGTACAAAGTACTCCAATGTGTTTGGATTTATGGCTGTTATGGACGGCCTCAACACAGTACAGGTGAGCTCCAGCACAACACATCATTACAGGTTCTACCACCATCCTACACTATCATTTAACTTCCTGAATAGTGTAACTTCCTTTATCATTTAACTTCCTGAATAGTGTAACTTTCTTTATCATTTAACTTTCTGAATAGTGTAACTTCCTTATCATTTAACTTTCCAGTCAGTGATGTAATTTCCTGCCAGTTTTTAGTTTTATGTACTTGAGATTCCTTCTCTCCTGGCCTATCTCTGACTGTACATTCTTCTGTGAACCCAGATTGCAGGCCTCAAGAAGACATGGGAGGCACTTCAGACAGAATACCCAGATTTGTACCAGTCCTACACCAACCAGCTCATAGATGTGTACACACAGGTGCATCAAGGAGAGAAGGTATTTGCTCTGGAGTATGTGACAGTGCCCAGCATACAGCAGCTGGGAGAGACGTTTCTCCCTAAAGTCGACACCTTCAACCCTAAGCACTATCATAACGGAGATGTGAAGGACCTGATGGCAGGACTGGACCACTTTGCTCAAGGCTTTGTCCAGCTTCGGGAGATGTTGCAGCACTGCCCGACGTTCCATTGGAATGCCAGGAAGAAGCTCAGCGGGGTGGCTATCAACTCGGACCTCTACACCTACTTGATGAGGGACCACCCGAGGGACCTCCTCCACCAACTCAAGTTGGAGAAGAACCTGGACAACAGCCACCAGCGTCGCCGTATGTTCAACCACATCTTGGAGATTCTCTCTGATGCGGCAGAGCCCAAGCAGCTTAGTGTTTCCTCCACGTAATTGAGTCAAAACTGGTCCATTTGCTAAACTTTAACAAGTTTAATAGTGCAATAATTGTTACTGATCATTTTTTTCTCATGTCTTTTCTGTGTATTGTTGTTGACCCATCGAGTCACCAATTTGGATTTTCTCCCAAAAAACTGTAACAATCACTTTGATTCCTCAAGCATGCTTCCTCTTATCAAAGCCTCTTGTTACCTTCATGTGTTCTTCATGTCCAGTTATTGTGTATTATGATTTCAACTTGATTTTTATGCACATACACATTAATTTCACTTTGTTCTTGATTTATAATTTATAATTATGGCATAATACATATATATACATTAATTTAATGTCAATTGCATTTGCGTCTAATTCGATTTGATAGTACAAAAATGAAATTAAAATACTCATAATAACATTACACTTACATACTATAATATTGTTAAAGTTTGCATTCATGTGTATAAATAGGTGTACATGTAATTTGTATAATATAATATTAAAGCATTATGTATTATAGCTACATACATGTGATTCAATATTGTTTTAATGACATGTGTAGTCCATGACGATATTAGGGAACCACAATTAGATCCAAAGCTCAGCTCAAATGACCATATCAGAATTCTCACACAAAATAATTTCATGCTCTTTGACTAGCTTAATGTCATTCAAACATCCATGCATGCACAGTCTCACAAAAGCAATGTGATTCAAAGTACACTTCCGCACATACTGTACGCACATGCTAATATTACTTTGTTTCATTGAACTCAAAGTTGACCACTGTCGATCCTTCCTTCTTGATCCATGCCTTGAACCCCAGGCTGTAGGACTGCTGCTCGAACACCCACTCGTAGCCGTCAAACTTCAAGACACTCACTCCGTTGGATCCACTACTCCACGGTCTCTTGCCTGCGAGGAGATCGGGGAAGATAGGCGTCACACATGGTTGAAGGAGCGAAGGTGGGCGTGATCAACAGGCAAACCGACAACAGTGATGGTGTCTGCAATGCTAGGTCGTACGCTATCTCACATGTAAATAGTTGTATCATTCCTGATAGCTGCCTATTGATAGTCAGGGTCTTTCCGAGCGATGCGATCTCAAACTCGAGGGTAACTATTGGCCACTCGATATTGACACTCCCCTCTAACGAGTGGTTGTCGAAGTCAGCTTTTGATGCAATTTTCTCAATCTCCTCTTCACTTAATCTAATAGAAGCTTCATTCACGACCCTCAGGAAGGTTTTCCACTCGCTCACACCGAATATACCAATAGTCGCCTTCCCTGCTCCTCGGAAAGTAGCCATTACTTATTTTGCTGCAATGATTAATTTGATTGCCATATTTGGATCATCCCCGTTCCCAGTCCCATTTGGTAAGTGGCATTTGGACCCGACACACCTTCTTTGGTCCTGTGTTCTCTCCAAGTGCCACAGGTAAACTGAAGTACCCGAATACTTCTTCATGAATAATGCATGCTTCTTTCTCAGCTCGGGTGAGTTTCATCCCCAGGACTAAAGTATGTAGAATGGCGTTCTGGGAGTGATTTAACTCTATTACTCTTTGATAAACAACGTGACCATCCAGGCTGTATTCCTGAAAGCATTCCGTCTCCCGGCTCGCTCTCTTCTCCATAAACACTCTCATTCAGCGATAATGAACCTATCCAGGATGTTCTACAGCACCCAGAAGGGCGATATGATGAAGTACCAGCAGTCCTTGCCCAGTTTACCCGTGCCGCCACTCAAGCAAACCTTGGAGAGGTACCTCGTGTCAGTCAGACCGCTACTCAGCGACAGAGAGTACGAGCAAACGAAAAAGTGTGTGGAAGACTTTGGAAGACCAGGACAAGTTGGTGAAATGCTTCACGAGAAATTAGTAAAAAGATCACTGAGTATGGATAACTGGGTTAGTCAATTGTACACACACACACACACACACACACACACACACACACACACACACACACACACACACACACACACACACACACACACACACACACACACACACACACACACACACACACACACACACACACACACACACACACACACACACACACACACACACACACACACACTAGATGTGTTGTGGATACATTCCTAGAACTGCCTATTGCAACCATGGACAATTCATTCCGCTGCAGCTTAGTGACTGGTGGCTTGAGGTGGCCTATCTTGCATACAGGCTGCCTGTTCCCATACATGTATCACCAGCCACTATTGCACCCCTGATGGATGTACCTGACCAAGACACCCTCATCGAGTGAGTTGGGAGCAGGAACACTGGGATACTGTACTGGGATGTATCCAATAGTGTGTATGGGGAGGGGGGCAATGTTGTTACAGTTTGTTCTGTGATTGTGTGTCTGTAGTCAAGCAACCAGAGCACTCGTTGCTACAGCATACTTTAAGAAATGTATTGATACGTGAGTTATGGCAAATCGTCTTCACTGTGTGTGTGTGTGTGTGTGCGTGTGTGTGTGTGTGTGCGTGTGTGTGTGTACATGTGTGTGTGTGTGTGTGTGTGTGTGTGTGTGTGCACGTGCGTGTGTACTAGTACACTCAGTGCA
Organism: Chondrilla cf. caribensis; assembly: GCA_964020155.1. NCBI lineage: Eukaryota > Metazoa > Porifera > Demospongiae > Chondrillida > Chondrillidae > Chondrilla > Chondrilla cf. caribensis. The sequence continues at coordinate 491,918 of OZ026563.1, forward strand.
CTGCATCCTTGCTGATCACAGGGAGTCGCTGCCACCTGACATGGCTGGCAAGAAGCCACTCAGCATGGACCAGTACCACCTCTTGTATGCTTGTTGCCGTATCCCTTGTGAGAAGGTGGACATGCTGCGACGCACGCCTCTTCATCTCGCATTGCACGGCATCGTTGGACATAACGGACATGTGAGTGTTCCGTGCATGCATCCATGTATGTGTATGCGCTACCACATACAGTATGTGTAGTTACATATATCAACTATAGACAGAATATGGTGTGTGTGTGCGTGTGTGTGTGTGTGTGTGTGTGTGTGTGTGTGTGTGTGTGTGTGTGTGTGTGTGTGTGTGGGTATGTGTGTGTGTGTGGGTGTGTGTGTGTGTGTGGGTGTGTGTGGGTGCGTGTGTGTGTGTGGGTGTGTGTGTGGGTATGTGTGTGTGTGTGTGTGTGTGTGGGTGTGTGGGTGTGTGTGTGTGCGTGTGTGTGTGTGGGTGTGTGTGTGTGTGTGTGTGTGTGTGTGTGTGGGTATGTGTGTGTGTGGGTGTGTGTGTGTGTGTGTGTGTGTGGGTGTGTGTGTGTGTGTGTGTGTGGGTATGTGTGTGTGTGTGGGTGTGTGTGTGGGTATGTGTGTGTGTGTGGGTGTGTGGGTGTGTGTGGGTGTGTGTGTGTGTGTGGGTGTGTGTGGGTGCGTGTGTGTGTGGGTATGTGTGTGGGTGCGTGTGTGTGTGTGTGTGTGTGTGTGTGTGTGGGTATGTGTGTGGGTGCGTGTGTGTGTGTGGGTGTGGGGGTGTGTGTGGGTGTGTGTGGGTGCGTGTGTGTGTGCGTGTGTGTGTGTGTGTCACAGTGTATACTGAAGTTCACAACCAGGTATATATTCCACACTATATTTCTCGTCATATTCAGCTTTTCAAAGTCCAGTTGATGTATCTGGACCACAACGGGACTCCTCAGATTGTTCCATTCAACCACGTCAGGCAGCAGGTGGCGGAGTTAGTGCAGTCCTCCCCAGAGCCCGCCCAGTACCAGATTGGCCTGCTGACATCCGAACACAGGGACGTGTGGTGCCAGAAGAGGCAAAGACTGTTGAAAGGTAGCGGACATTGAGTAGTGAGACACTTGGTGTCTGCACGAGTATACTTTGTATGAAGTGTGTATGTACATGTGTATGTACATGTACATAATATTATATACAGTATACAATGTATGTAGTATGTTCATGCTGTGTGTGTGTGTGTGTGTGTGTGTGTGTGTGTGTGTGTGTGTGTGTGTGTGTGTGTGTGTGTGTATTACATACGTATGTATGCAGCATATGTACATGGTACATATGTGTAAGTAAGTGTAGTCTGTATGGGAGACCCCTGTCATTCTCCAGTGTCTTCCTACCTCAGTGCCACTGAACCCTACTGCTGTCCAACGTGATGTATTGTGTCTCCTCCAGACCCTGTCAACCATCAAAGTCTGGACACCATTGAGCAGGCCATTTTGTTTCTTGGCATTGATGCTCCTCGTCCCGACATCAATGCCGTCATGTCGGAAACACCGTACTCCAATGCTTACGGCACCATCCTCGCCCATCGCTACGTCCACGGGGGTGGTGTTGAGTTCAACACAGGAAACAGGTGGTTTGACACATCTGTGCAGGTGGGTATGGAGGCAGTTTGGTGTGACCTGAGCACTGTGTAGCTCTCTAGTGACAGACTGCTTTACAACAAATCTCATACACTGAACAAAGTCGTGATGTAACACAATTAATGCTTACCACAAATTATTCGCAACACACCTGCTGGTTTGCTATGAGAGGGTCCAACTGTATGCAAACCAGGCATTCACTCCCCTAGAGTACTTGCATACCAACGGCTGATATGACCACTATGATTGAGCTCAATGCTTCTTATTTTTTCCATTTTGTGCAGTTCTTCTTATCTCAAGATGGGGCCATGGGGTCTAATCTAGAGCACTCGTCAGCAGATGGGACTACAGCTGTTAAGGCTTCTGACTTTGTGTTTAGATGTTGGTGAGTGTTGAGTGTGTACATGTGTGTGTGTGTGTGTGTGTGTGTGTGTGTGTGTGTGTGTGTGTGTGTGTGTGTGTGTGTGAGCGTGTGTGTGTGTGTGCTGAGTCATTTTCCCTGATTTGATGATTTGGTCTACATCCAGTGTACCAGTGTAACTCTAGTGTTCAGTGTAGTAATATAGAATGGTTTATTGATACATAGCCTTCACACCCACGTACTTCCAGTATAGAGAAGACACTTCCAGAAATCCCTAACAACATTGATCCTGAGAAGCTGACAGGTCTGGAGGCTTTGAAATGGAACATTTCACCTGAAGTAGCCCGAGATCTGGAAGATGCCAAAGTATCTGTCACCAAGTGGGTACTCCTCTCTTACTGTGTGTGTGTGTGTGTGTGTGTGTGTGTGTGTGTGTGTGTGTGTGTGTGTGTATGTGTATGCGTGTTTGCATGTATCAATTTTCATATCTATTGTATATTTTGCTTGTGTTTATGAATAGACACATCAACAACTTTGACCTAAAGGCATTCTCACTTGGTACTTTTGGTAAAGAAGCCATCAAGTCCTTCAAGGTGTCTCCCGACGCCTTCATACAACAAGCTATACAGTTAGCTTACTTCAGGTACTGTACACAGCATATACCATTTGCCTGCACCTACATCCACGTAGGGTCCTCTCCACAGTCTCTCCTCTCATCCTTTACAGATGTCATGGTAAACCGGCAGCTGTCTACGAGAGTGCTGCTACAAGGCAATTCAAACTTGGAAGAACAGAAACCATTCGCTCACAAAATCCATATACACTGGCCTTCTGTAAAGCAATGTGTGACCCTAAAGCACCAGTGTGTAAATACAGTGTGTGTGTGCGTGTGTGCGTGCGTGTGTGTACATGTGTATTTGTTGCTACTGTGAGGTACACGTTACAATCAAGCATGCTACATACAATACATACAGTACATCTTATGCCTGTTATTGTTCTGTCATGTGATAGGCACGTGACAAAGTGCTGGCACTGAAGGAAGCAATCAACTACCACACTTGGTATACCAGAGAGGTGATTGTTTACTGATTGGTGTGTTTTACTGCATTAATGTGTTGTTTACTACATTGTTGTTTTGTTAACTACATTGCTGTGTTGTTCACTGTATTGTTGTTTACTACATTGTTGTTTTGTTCACTGTATTGTTGTTTACTACATTGTTGTTTTGTTCACTGTATTGTTTTTGTTTACTATATTGTTGTTTTGTTCACTGTATTATTGTTGTTTACTACATTGTTGTTTTGTTCACTATATTGTTGTTGTTTACTACATTGCTGTTTTTGTTGTACTTCAGGCCATCAATGCTCAAGGAGTGGACAGACATCTGCTGGGCATGAAGATACTGGCCTCGCAAGCTGGGTTGGAGACGCCCTCCATCTACACCGATGTCGCCTACTCCAGAAGTCTCACTCACGGGTTGTCCACCAGCCAGGTCAGCCATATTTGATAGTTGAATACAGAAAATCCTCAAAATCAACAGTGGTGTATCATAATATTATTGCTCTTAACGTGTATTATACGTAGGTACCAGTTGATATGGATGTCTTTATGTGTTTTGGACCAACTGCTGAAAGTGGCTATGGAGTCTGTTACAATCCTCGTAAGAATAAGATCCTCCTTGCTGTCAGCTCCTTCAACTCCTGTCCCGAGACCAACTCCTTGGACCTAGGGAAGTACATCATCGAAGGGCTCAACGAGATGAACGAGCTAATGGCCACTTCCTCCAAGCTGTAGCAATTCAGCGGAGAACTTTTATCTAGATCCAGATGGTTTTGTACTAGTATTATTGTTATATGTGTACACATAACACTTTACAGAGACGCTGTAGAGGGTAGATAACATAACACTGTATACACTCTCAACTCTCACAAGTATGCACCCAGTGTCCACCTGTGATAGTGGTACGTGTATACACCTGGCAAGGAGGGGTTTCAATAGATTATCCAAATTACTGTAAAAATACATGTATAATACTCGTACATCAAACAGCTAATTACACAAGTAATGACACCAAGCCAATCATCTCACATCTGTGATTACGTATACCTCACACTGACATTACCAACGGATTGCCCCTTATACGGTTTCATTTTTAATTATCATAAAGATTTACATTGATGGCATGATGTAGTGACAATATTGTAACAAACAAACAATTGTTCTGACAATTAAATTTTAATAATGTTAAATGTGACCGAATACACTCTAACGGTTGGATTTAGCTACACGCTCCAGTTCATCTTTCTTCTTAATGGCGTAAGAGTTGGAAGACCCCTATAGAGTAGAACAGGACATGAGCACACACTTTAAACCTCCAATCACCCAAGATCACCCTCACACACTTCCATCAACCAATCAACCTCCAATCACCCAAGATCACCCTAACATCATCCAAAATCACCCACCACTGCCATAACCATCCTACTCACCTTGGCAGCATTTATTAGTTCATCTGCTAAACATTCGCTAATTGTCTTGATGTTCCTGAACGAGGCCTGCCTGGCTCCTGAGGTCAAGAGATATATGGCCTGGTTGACTCTCCTCAGCGGTGACACATCCACAGCTTGTCTCCTAACAGTGCCAGCACGGCCAATCCTAGTGGAGTCCTCCCTTGGACCACTGTTCGCAATAGCCTCTACTAAGATCTTCAGTGGATTCTGGGGAATGAAGCAAGCAAAAAGTAACAGCTTCCTTCCAAAAAAGACAGTTATGCAAGAATCAGTCAGTGGCCCTGGGAACCCATGTATAAGTCAATACAACTCATATTCTCTGCTACACTGACCACCACCAATGTCAGCCAAATTTGTAGCTCACATCAAATCAATTCAACAGTTGATAATACTAGAGGAACTCATCAGTTTACACGCAATAGCAGCATGCACAGCCACAAAGGTACAGTCAAAGTTCTTTACAATGTTTTTCAACAAGAAAAGTAGTCCCAACAGCAAACTGGTTTTTATGGGGAATAAAGCAAGGAACCGAGGGTGTTGTGAAGAGGTCTGACTGTATACTAGTGTATGGGAGCACTACCAAGGGTGCTGTGAAGAGGTCTGACTGTATACTAGTGTATGGGAGCACTACCAAGGGTGCTGTGAAGAGGTCTGACTGTATACTAGTGTATGGGAGCACTACCAAGGGTGGTGTTGTGAAGAGGTCTGACTGTATACTAGTGTATGGGAGCACTACCAAGGGTGAGGTCTGGCTGTATACTAGTGTGTGGAAGCACTGCCAAGGGTGGTGTTGTGAAGAGGTCTGACTGTATACTAGTGTATGGAAAGACTACCAAGGGTGGTGTTGTAAAGATGTCTGACTGTATACTAGTGTATGGGAGCACTACCAAGGGTGCTGTGAAGAGGTCTGACTGTATACTAGTGTATGGGAGCACTACCAAGGGTGGTGTTGTGAAGAGGTCTGACTGTATACTAGTGTTTGGGAGCACTACCAAGGGTGAGGTCTGGCTGTATACTAGTGTGTGGAAGCACTGCCAAGGGTGGTGTTGTGAAGAGGTCTGACTGTATACTAGTGTATGGAAAGACTACCAAGGGTGGTGTTGTAAAGATGTCTGACTGTATACTAGTGTATGGGAGCACTACCAAGGGTGATGTTGTGAAGAGGTCTGACTGTACTTGGTATTTACAGGAAGACTCACTTCTCCTGTTAAGAGATGGATGATCTCAAATGCCTGGCGCACAATTCTCAGTGCCAGCATTTTCTTGCCATTGTTTCTACCATGCTTCATCAGAGCATTTGTCAAACGCTCAACAATGGGGCACTGTGGGGAAGGGGAGAAGATGGCACAACCGCACACAAGGGTGTCCACATGGATGTGGATTACCTGGGCCTTCCTGAATCTCTTCACGGCATATCGTCCTGCTGTGTGTGGGAGAAACACCGCATGTTTCTCCTTGATAGCAATGTAGTCCTTAGGGTAGAAGGGACACCAGATTACCCTTTGTCACAGAGGAAGAAATTGACTCAGCCCAAAGGTCTACTATGGCATGAACTCACTGCTAATGAAATGTCTTCTATTTGTACTTCGTTTGGGTCCCAACGACCGAAAACTTTAATCTCTACCTGCTGGACACTAGCAGCCACTGTTCCTTCATCGATGATAGCCTCTGACATAGCTGTGAAGAGGGAAAAACTTCAATATCTCGTCATGCTGTGGTTATGAACAATAGGAACACATGGACATAGAAAGACAAATTCTTACCGAAATTTTGAGTAATATATCAAACGGCGGCCATATACAACAGAACACACGTGGAGCACGATGCTACTGAGCATGCTCAGTTTCATGCTAACAGAATTGCGCAATAACTGTACCAAATTTGAATCATAGCACGATGTCTGTAGGTAAATCCAAGACGAAGGAGTTAGCGAAGTGAGTGGAATTTGTTCGTTGAGCCACGGTTTTCTATAGAATGCGGTCTTTTCTCATAATAGAAAGCTTGGAGTATTGTCGAAACAAAAGTCTAAATCCCTCAGTTCGTACAAATGTGAGTTTATGGTTTGGAGGGTTTAGAGTCTATGGTTTGGGTGACCATATTAGGGTCTATGTCCAAACAGTGTCTGTGGATGAACCAGACTATAGACCTCTTTCTATTGAATGTAATGATTCATAAACAGATCAGATTTTCGACTACATCTGCGTCATTGACTTCGAATCTACTTGTTGGAAGGAGAAGAGATCTGGGCAAACACAAGAAATAAGTGAGACGGATTGTCTTAGTGAATGACCGTGTTTCAAGAGTGTATATGCTCCAGTTGTCTATTGGTCTGTGAACAAGGTTATGTTCTGTTCAATCATTGCAGTTGAATTTCCCTCCGTGTTGTTGGATGCCAAGAGTGGAGCAATTGAATCCGAGTTCCACCACTATGTGCAGCCACAGGAGAGACCAGTGTTGAGCTCCTTCTGTAAAGAATTCACTGGCATAACACAGGTAGTGTTGAGAGTCAAGTATCTAGGGGAGACACACACACCGTCTATGTTTGTTGGGTGGACATGTGCACGTCTGTGTATGCTGGGTGGACACATGCACCATCTGTGTATGCTGGGTGGACATGTGCACCGTCTGTGTATGCTGAGTGGACATGTGCACCATCTGTGTATGCTGAGTGGACATGTGCACCATCTGTGTATGCTGGGTGGACATGTGCACCGTCTGTGTATGCTGAGTGGACATGTGCACCATCTGTGTATGCTGAGTGGACACATGCACCATCTGTGTATGCTGGGTGGACATGTGCATTGCACATAGCATACATTTTAAATTGTCTATACCAGCATACAAGCAATACCTAAGTATGTGTACATCAAGCCTACTTTTGGAACTTTCCATTTGAACTAGTGAATTGGCAATTTATCATGTCATTAAGAAATAATGCTGTACCTCAAGAACTGCCTTCCAACAAAGACTGATTCTAGTGCTACTTTTGTTTCCTTGCAGGATCAAGTGGATAACGGGATCCCCATTAGTGTCTGCTTGAGGCTATTTCAGCAGTGGGTGACTGCTCTTGAGGAGCAGAAAGCCATTGCATTCCTGCAGCCGGAGACCTCCAAGTGTGGAAGCTCGGAGGAAGACAGGAAGACCAAGTTAGCAGCCATTGCAACATGGTCTGGTGAGTTCCATATCATTTCAACATACAATGGAGAGGCATATGTATGTGATCCTCACAGCAGCTGCTTATGCGTGTACGTATGTATGTGCACATGTACTATGTGTGTGCATGTGTTTAGTTTTTAATATTCAAGATGTTAGAGTGTTTGTCTGTACCTGTAGACTGGGATCTTGGTGTTTGCCTTCATTATGAGTGTCGACGTAAAGGCATCAGAAAAGCCTCCTATTTCAACCAATGGATTGATATTAGAGCTACCTACAAGGTGTGTGTGTGTGTGTGTGTGTGTGTGTGTGTGTGTGTGTGTGTGTGTGTGTGTGGTGTGTGTGTGTGTACGTGCTTCATTATACAACACTTCACCTATATGTATTAGAATTTTTACAATCGTAAACCAAATGGACTCACTGGTGCCTTGGATGACCTAGGTATGAACTTTGAAGGGAGACAACATTCCGGTTAGTTGTGCTTTCTCTAGCTTGTCAGATGCCCCCTCATACCAGTGGTGTTCACTGTACATTTGATATTGGCAGGTATTGATGACGCCAGGAATACAGCCAGGTTATGTCACAGGTTAGTTCAAGATGGTTGTGTGCTGAAGATCACGAAGACCATAGCTAGCAAGGTGCTGTATGAACTAATTCCCCAATGATACCACTTGGCTCATGGCTGTTGTCCCTTACTCCACATAGTGCACATCAGGTACCAATAGGGATAAATCGTCATCTCTCACTGCGACAGGTCCCTTGTCTACAATGAAAGAGAATTGTCCTCCTTTGTACAGCAGAAGGAATATGTTGGGACTGACAACCGGTTTGTGTGGCAACGATGTTAGTATATCCGTGTGTAGTACAGGGGACGTTGTGTGTGAGAATGGTAACATGGACAGCAGTCTCAATTCATCTCAGGATAGCAGGTTTCTGGATAGCATTGCCCACCAACTCGACTTTGGTGGCTTGGCTCAGTCTTTGGTGGACACTAAGGCAGACACTGACAGGTTCAAGAAGCCACTTTCCCTCCCAGCCAAGCGAGACCCTGCCACACCCCTAGCGCCTGTCCTCCCACCTACCAAAGTGAACAACTCAACTATTGGAGTAGAGACCCAAGGTTCACATCGGGTATCACATTTGGTAGGCAATGTACCTGATCACAGTTGGAGCAAGACATCAGATGTACATTCCTCCTCGGAGCAATCTCCTCGTCCCATCAGAAAGAACAGTACACCTCCGTCAGGGCAGGACAGAGCGGTTGAACCATCATCAATGATCACACCTGACACCGTACACACTACTACTACTTTCAAGATAACCCCTCCCATGTGTCGGTGTGGGAGAAGAACAAGGGAGAACACAGTCTACAAGGAAGGACCCAACCAGGGACGAACATTCTTCACTTGCTCGAGGAGAAATGGATGTGGGTATTTCGAATGGCAAAGAAGTTGGTCTGAAACTAACAATTGTGAATTATATTCCGAGTATGATTTTTAATCTTGATATGAATTTAAGGTCCAATTATTATTAATTACATCAGATAGTCACGGTATAACATATTACACATACACAATACAGCATCATATGTACAATAAAGAAAAGTGTTATAATAATAATAAATAATAATAGGGTAATAGGGTACCTTGATATAGCTGAATTAAATTAAAAAGATTGACGTTGTTTGGAAAAACAATGATTACTTTGCAAAAATAAGGTAATTAATGCCTGTCAATTGTAAAAGACATCATCGGACTCAATGGTTGGGCTGAGAAGGGAGAGAGGTTTCAGAGGGCTCAAGAAGTAGTCCGAGCTAAGGCACCTTGCTCTGGAGCAGGCCTGGAGGTAAGGCTCTGAGAAGGAGCTTGACGGATCCAGCCTCGGCAGGGGATCCAGGAGGTCCTGGTTGTAGAGACTGTGGTATTCGTCTGCCCAGTACACCTTGGTGCGCACCATGCCTTCCGTGATGTCATCAATCGCTGGAATGGGGAAATCCCAGGGTACCTTGGGTTTGTGCATCCTTTTGACAGGACATGACAGGCACCTCGACACAAGGGACTTGTTGTAGCACCTGTCTCTATCGTGATCACTCTCAAAGCCTGACAAAAATGATATGATACTCAGCAAGTAAACTGTGTGTGTCAGTCTTTTACGTAGTACAGTGAGTGATGTGAGTTAGTGTGCAGCTCACCTGACTCCAGACTGGTGAAACTATTTGACGTACTCTGTGGACTGGTGGACCTACTGGGGGTGGGAGAGCTGCTCACCATGTGACTGGTGGCTGCCGTTACAGACTTGATCCTCTTTGCGTGTCCTCCGATGCGAGGAGCCTGTTCCGGTGTCTCAGATGGGATTGATTCCCTGAAGGCTCTGGCATATGGATTGTGGTCAATCTTCAGTTGAGTGATTTTCTCATTCTGGTAGGCGGTCACAGCAACGAACGAGGTCTCTGGGAATGTGAAGACCTCCTCTGAAGCTTCCTCACCGTCCTCTTCCACAACAACAACACGGATGATGTACTTGTGCATGGATTGTAGGATGAGCTGTGGAGGAGAATATGAAGTACCATGTGTATGTGATGTATAGTTTCAACTGGGTATTTAATACATACATGCATATGGAGTGTACGTTGAGTGATGTTGAATGGCATGTTCAAGATGTTGCATGTGTATGCATGCACATACGTACCTCTGATTTTGAAGATTTGTTGTTGGTCAGCTTGACTAATTTGAAATTGACCGGCTTGTCCATCCAGTGACTGCCAGTTTTGGGAGAGTCGGGGTGGGTGTACTCCGAAGATATGTGCTCCGTCTCTACCTTCCCGACCGCTACCCACGAGTCGCCCATGAATTTATAGCGACATTTGTCGGCTGGTACGATGCTCAATTTGAGAGAGTAGTGTCTGGAGGGGGACAGACCGCGAATTGATATGGAGAGATGAGGGAACATACGTCTACCCGTCTTGGTGATCACCATCTCCGTCCCCACTTCGCTGAACGTCCGCCATAAGTGTCTGTTCTCCAGCTTGACTGACCATCTCGTGTGCCGCTGACCTGTGATGCCTCCGTAGACGTTGTAAGTTGGGGCGAGAGTCACGTCTGTGGGGTGCGATCTCTTCCTAGATCCAGATACCTTGTCCCCGACTGATTTGGAGCGCAATCCTCCTGGAGAAGGAAAATCAATGGTGCTTTCATCGCTGTCCTCGTAGTAAGTCTGCAGATAGGTGTCCCCGGTATGGCGCTCAAATGCAGTCGATAGTGAATAGGTGGGGCAAAATTTCTGCTCGATCTCATCCGCTTCGTCATTTTCGTCAAATTCAATCGAATGATTGTCTCCAATGGACATGTCTGCAATCTTTAAACTGGAGATACTCGATGCTCCGCGATTTTCTGGTTTTCTTGCGTTCTTGTCATCAAGCGCTGTCGCTGGTCCGTTATTTGCGCGTGGCAGGCAAAGGGCAGAAGAAACTGCTGCAGTTATTGTCTGGGGAGTCGGTATCTCGTCCAATAAACTAGTTTCTGAGCCACTCATTTCGAAATCAAAGAAGTACAATTATTGCTAATAATCTTCTTGAATTAACCCTGTGAGTAGATAATATGAATAATTTGCTTGATTCTGATGTTTATTCGTTGCTTGGAACTAAGGAAGTCGGAATTTTACAGGTTTTAGGCGTTAAATAACGGTCATGTTGTTTTCCTGTCGAATCGGCTTCTTCATTTAGCACGTATTACTTTTATTTAACACTTGGAACTAACACCCACGCAGACAAGTTGTAGCAGAGAGACATAACAGAGCTACCAAATGGATCTACTACATATCATGTCTCTTTGAACAACATTAATGTTGCTGAATTATGAAAACTAGCAAGTGGTCATGACTTGGTTGATGTGTGTATGTCCTTTTTATGGACTTGATATAGCTCAATATGTGACTGAAGGTCCTTCTACAAGTACCCTATTATTATAGTATTGACTTGGAATCGTTGGATAAGTATGTAACATGCATGCACATTGTTGAACAGACCTGCGTGTGACAGGGCTGTTCAAGACCCATAAAACAACACTACAATACACCAAACATTAGGTCATTGATGCATTGAGTATGATTGGAGATTTTCCAGTTTTGTAGTGGCTGCCCCTACTTGGCTGTTTGCATATTTACACTATGAGACTTGCGGTAGCAGGACCTTGTTGACACCATGCACCCAAACAGACAAGCACAGTACATTTGGTGTAGTGGATGATCATAAAGTCCTAAAGTACATCACATGATGCAATGTGATGTGTCATAACCATATTATTGGTGCATTGATATGTGTGTGGAAGTTGCAGATAGTGCTTTGTGCTATGTGGATGTTACTTGATCTCCCTGTATACTGCAAGCATTACACTTCAACTGTTGTTCAGTTAGTCATACTGCTGTGAGGTCTGTTTCCAGGAAGATGTTTCTCAACTGGGTGAAACCAAGAATAAGACATCCAGTTTCCGGATACCAATGAACATATTACTTTTGTAGCATCCACAAAAATGAATGGTATTGCATTATATCACAAAATGTGTATAAAAGGATTCTTTGTACCATGCATACTATATATAAATTGCATTAAAAATGTAACTATATTGTACGTCCATTGATTATACGTATTTTGGCGGTTGTTATCGTTAACCACGCCCATGATAGTCGCGTGATCCGCGTAGAAGAGCGTTGCCCGTGCCGATTTGTCACTTTGCTCACCGTTGATTGTGCGAAGAGAGCCTGCTGTCCGTGTAATCAAGCTGCTATTGCCAGGTGGAAGCTCTATATACCACACCCGTACCCGCAAATCACTTGAAGCGAGACACAATACGAGATTTTCGCCTACAATGGCCGAGATATCCCCTGTGCCGATGACAGCGGACTACAAGACCGAACTCAATTGCTGGGAGGAGACAATGGAGCCTAATAAGTCGCCAGATAACGAGAGTGAATTTGTAGAAGTTGGCGTTACAGAGAGCAACGTTCAAGACGTCGCCATTTGCCATACTTACACGGTAGGTTCGGAGGATTCGGGCAGCCTGCCGTGCGAATCGGGATCGCCCGTAGCATCCGAGCACTTGAAGGTGGAGGACAGGCCCGCTGCAGTTGGATACGGCTATCAGGAATATGACCTGAGTGTCCAGAGGGATGTTTCCCCTCAAGTTTTCACTGTGGACCAGCAGCAGGAAGACCCCCACCAGCTGAGTGTTGAGCCGTGCAGTGTCGTGATGCCCAACTGCAGGGATGGAGTTCACCAACCTCCACCACCTCCGTCTTACGGAAGTGAAGCGTTGACCCAGCTTGCCAATTGCTGCAGTCAACTGAACGACCAGCTTCAAAACGGCAGCATGGTGTCCCCAGTGGTAAACATCCCAGACACACATCAAGGTCAATCATCCATCCATGTACAACTTGAGAGTGCCGAGCTCTGGCAACAATTCTTCTCAGTCGACACCGAGATGATCATTACAAAAGCAGGAAGGTATGAAAGGAATTTGCTATTGCATCTCAATGCTGACCAGACTCACCTCTTATTTCATACTGTTACAAGTATCCACTGTCATACCAATGACTCTATATGTACGTGTTAATGACTGTTCTGTGGTATCCTTGCTATGTAGGAGGATGTTTCCAGGGATCAGCACAACTGTGTTCGGTCTGGAACCGGATGTGAAATACACACTTCAAATGGAAATGTGTCCTGCCTCGAAGAACAGGTACAAGTACATTAACTCGAAGTGGATGTCGGTTGGGAAGGGGGAGCCCCATGATGCCTCACAGCTGCTGTTTGTACATCCAGACTCACCAGCCAGCGGCAAACAGTGGATGAGGGACAAAGTGTCCTACAAGAAGGTCAAATTGACAAACGATAAGAACAGCAAGAAGGGATATGTGAGTTTTACCCTTCATCGTTGCTACACTGTGACTACACACTGAGAGCAATGTCATATAGACTGAAATGTTCTTATGGCATGTACGTGGTGTAGTGTGAGGGTGGAAGCCCTACATTGCACCATCCCGAGATTAACAGAAGTGAGGGTGTAGGTATGTCTACTGATGTAGCGTGTAAACCTTCCCCAAGTTCTGGAATGGATCCTGGGTGTTCTGGAACTGAAACATTGTTTCAGGTTTCTCTCAAGCTAAAATTCGTAGCCAGGGAGTCTCCTTCCCTTTTATGCAATAACCATATCTGTAGCCCTACCTTGTACCTCATGTGGCAATGTTGGTTCATGTTTGCAGGTTGTACTCAACTCAATGCACAAGTACCAGCCAAGAATTCACATTCTGAGGCATTTGACCAAGAAAGACACAGAGCTGGTTTATTCTGTTGACTTTCCTCAGACACAGTTTGTAGCTGTCACTGCTTATCAGAATGATCTGGTGAGTTGCCTTCTAACTTGCTTAGTTGTCCAATACATTCTCAAGGAGGTCACTCTCACTAGTTTTTGACATGATGTCATGTTTGTTGTTTACTAAACATGTTTAGTCTCTGACAGCTGATTGTTGTTCTCACTCCTTGTTCAGTTCACACAGTGGCAAACCTATGCTCTTAGTAGAAGTTTAGTGTTGAGATGTGTGGTTAGCTCTGATATTCACCATCATTCTTCTCAGGTGACACAGCTGAAGATTGACAATAATCCTTTTGCAAAGGCCTTCAGAGAATCTGATGACCAGTGAGTGAATGTGCCAATTGATTCAGTTCAAACACCATGTTATTCCCACAGCCCTTGTAATGATATGATAATGTAAATGTGAGTATCAAGTTCTTTTGGACTTTTGCATCCATTTAATGTTCTCCCCTTTCACTTTCCTGTCTCCAGGCAGTACGGGTACCCCGGTGTGATGATGCCTGGGGCATGGGGGATGCCAACAACACCCATCAACTCTCCAGCTGAGTCGTCATATTCCAATGGACCTAATTCCATCTCACCAATGTCCCCACTCCCACAATTCGGAATGGCATTTGGAAACTGGGATGTTAATTCGAGACCTCCTATTTCTCCCTTTTTGAACAAGTCGGACCGATCGATGGGCCAATGGCCATATCCCCTACCAATTTCACCGTCTGTGACAGCACCCATGATGATGCCATCTTATCCCAACATTCCACTGTCCACTTCTGTAGCTGCCGAGCGAAGCACTTACTCCACTCTGCCCCCTCCTTACATGCAACCAGCAACGATGCCAACATATTCAATCACACCGAACGATGAGAATTTGATTCAAAGTGGCCCCTCACCAACAATGGAGTAGAAGAAATTTAACTCTTGAACCATAACTCTGATTCTTGTACATAATGCACTTCTGTCATATTATTTCATTATAAAAAAATTTTGAGTTCCTCCTAGTAATGTATTATTTTTATACTCTATGACATCACTGATAGCATTGTTCAATCAACGTCTTCACAGTGTTGATCAGTAGTCTTTTTATTTCTCGAAGCAATAATTTTGTGCAGGTATTGACCTGTATTATACGTACGTATATAATATACACGTGATCGTGGCTATTGGTGGGCGGAGTTAACTCGCGCGACCATTTAATATAGCGCTAGTTTCGCGCGGTTGATACGTAAGCGATTCGTATTAACAAAGCAAGTTTAACCGGCCATGAGTGGACGTAATCGAGAGGTCACACACTGCCTTGAAGGAGAAAGAGATTGCCGCGTTTCCATTCGCAATTTGAAAGTCTGGAAGGAAGTTAATGAGATTGGTACAGAAATGGTGATATCCGAGAGAGGAAAAAAAATGTTTCCCCCGCTTTTCACCACAGTTAAAGGTCTAGCACCCGAAAGGTTTTACACAATAAACCTATGTTTTCGGCAAGTTGACAACAAGATATACATGTTCACAAATAAAAGGCAGGAATGGAAGGTTGTAAAGTCTGAGGATGGAGAACTACATTCTGCCAGTTGGATACATCGGGACTCTCCAAAGCTTGGTAGTCGTTGGATGGACAGACCCCTCTTCTTCAAAGACTTGAGGTTGATCAACAACAAGAGTGCATTGACTGACCAAGTTAGAACACACACGCACGCACACACACACACACACACACACACACACACACACACACATACAATGCACCCTGTTATGATTATGATAACTTTGTATTAGGTTACTCTGAGGTCTGGACGAAAATACAGATGTGAAGTTGTTATCGTGGAGAAGGAGACACAGTCTACTGAAGTATTTCCTTTGCCAGAAACAGATTTTATATGTGTGACAGCTTACAGGAGCGAGAAGGTGACTGTGGTGAAAAACTGACACTGTGTACATTGTAGTGGACTCTGGTACATTGTAGTGGAGTGTGGTACATTGTAGTGGAGTATGGTACATTGTAGTGGACTGTGGTACATTGTAGTGGACTCTGGTGGAGCACACACTGCCTTTTACAAGGGCCACCTTGTAAAAGGCAGGCATTGTCTATTTGCACTCGTACACTCCTCAGGTTGTATTTGCTGGCAGGAGTAGCAAGGTATTGTGAGGGAGTTATCAACTATACTCCACCATTTCTTGCAGTTTGTTCATTTCAAGAGAAAACACAAGAGGTCATACCAAGAGACGTTTGCTGACAAGAGGTCATACCAAGAGACGTTTGCTGACAAGAGATCACACCAAGAGACGTTTGCTGACAAGAGGTCACACCAAGAGATGTTTGCTGACAAGAGGTCACACCAAGAGACGTTTGCTGACAATCCTACTCCGCTTGTTGCCACTGGTCCTTCTACACATGCTCCATCCGATCTTCCTGTAGAAAAGTCACCACTTCATTCCAATTCTGATCAATTCAATGGAAGAATGCATGAGAATTTTCTACCAATTCCCCATCTGACGTTGTGTGACATCACATTCGGAGAATGGGAGGTTACTGTTCACCACAGAAATACACCACCAATTGAAAATCGGGATTCCCCTTCCACATTACCATGTCAACAGAGCCCTGTCATTAACCCGCCCCTAATAGCAGTTGGATTTGCGTGGCCAGCAAGCAACAATCTCAAAGATCTTGAGTTGTGAACCGATACCAACTGCTATCTCAGTACCAGGTGATTTCTTAAACCCTGAACTATTATTTATACATCACAAACATCAATATTAATTTTATTAATACACTATATTACAGTACAGAATTTTTCAGATTAATTATAAAACACATGTTAGAAGTCATGTTGCATAAGGACCAAGTCGTGATCTAAGTGATGGTTTGATTTGATGTTGGTGAGGAGTTGAGCGGGACTTTTTCAAATCCTCCCTCAAATCACCCTTTACAGATCGCCTTGGCTCTGAGGACTTCATCTTTCTTTTCTTGACCAGGGCAATCTCTGTTCTGAGGTCATCGTCCTCTTGTACCTCAGAGGGAGCTTCGCTTCTCTTCCTTTGAAGCGTTTGTCTGATGAAAAGAGGAAAAATGATGTGAATGGTTTATGGGTGCATTATTGATGGACTTGCATTGATACGTATTGTCAAATCATACAGAAATGTATGTACTACAGCAGACACACCACAAGATACACACATGTACAAATAACACACACACACACACACACACACACACACAGACACAGACAGACCTAAGATCCACAACAGGTTGCTTCATGTCATCTTCAACAACTCGTCCATGTTTCTTGTAATATTCACTTTTCTCTGCTGCACGCCTCTCCTTTTTGTCCTTGTCAACAGCATAGCGCAGGAACAGCCCGGTGAGAGTATTCCGGTGGAATTTCTCACACTCTCTCCACTGAAGATAGTGTTGCTCCTCTTCAGTTAACTTGGCAGACACTTCGGGATCAAATGGGACCACCTTGATGCCAAACGTCTGGTAGGCATCCTTGGCCACCGAAATACTGTCGAAGACAATATTACCTAGAGAGAACACACCCTTAAGTCTTACAAGGAGAATTGATAAAGGGAACATATTTACTACTTTATGTACAAGCATGTAGTATAGACACTTAGCCATACAATTTAGACATCTACCTGTGCAAAATAGACCTCTACCTGCATGTACACTAGAGACATCTATCCATACAATTTAGACATCCATCCGTACAATTTAGACATGAACCTCTTAAATTTTGCATCCACCCATACAATTTTGGGTTCCACCAGTTCAAATTGACAGCCCCCCCATACACACCAGAACAGACCACACTTGGTACTCACATGCTAAGTCATTGACCCACTCCAACTTGTAGTGAGGATCGTAGGTATCAAAGAACCCCTTGACATCCTGGTTCGACATCTCTTTGGTTCCGTACAAGTGGAGGACATTGTAACGAATCTTACCTAACATGGAATGGAGTCACAACATGATCTTAACAGCATATATTATACTACCTTTAGACATGAAATAATTATTACACCATGTACATATTATTACACTATGTACATTATTACACCATGTACATATTACACTATGTACATATTATTACACTATGTACATATTACACCATGTACATATTACACTATGTACATATTATTACACTATGTACATATTACACCATGTACATATTACACTATGTACATATTACACTTTGTACATATTCTATATTACTATAGTATCCGTTACCATAGAAACAGTACTATTATACAGCAATTTTATATTGTATAAAGCGCTAGCAACAGTATAAAGCGTTAGCAACGGATGCTATAATGGTTAAGACATGGACACTCGGCATTATGACATATAAAATACACTCGCCCTCGGGACTCGGTATTTTAAATGTCATAATGCCCTCGTGCCCATGTCTTAACCACTAAATATTCGCCCACTAATTCATACTCACCTCACGAGTGGGTAGGTTCATACTTATGGTTCGTATTACATTTATTTGTTTTGTCATATTAACTATAATACCACAACCACTTGGCAGTACCAATGGTACTGTGTGTATGTATCTCTAGTGAGAGAACAGGTCGGTAGGCTAGTATTTGGGCTACTTGCGATGTTGCATGTATGTATGCACATCTCACAGGTCGCCAGTTACAGAAATGTGCCCCCCTCTGGCCACCAGTATCCACACGACATAGTTACTGGTTTTGACTCACCGTTCACTGGCGGTGGTGGTGGTGATTGTGGTAAGTCACTGTAGAGATGGAAATAAACAAAAGCGAAAGGTAACGAACGTAGTCTGGTTATTACCGCATAGTCACTAAAAGATACACAGCTTAGAGAAAGATTGTCTAGTCGGACGATTGATACTCGTCTACAGGGCCTGATTGAAGCAGCTTTATTTTGTGAAACACACCTAATATTTTGTGCACTAGTGTTTTCTTGTTCATATCCCGGTTCATTGTCACAATGGTGTACGGTTGTAGGGTCGAATGTTGAGGGTGCGCTTGAAAACTCTTCTGGAATTGATGACGCGGTAGCCATGTTTTTGCTAGCGAGAGGGACTTACCCTCCTCTAAGCGCCCAGTGGCCATAATAATACTAGCTATAGTCCATTCCTGTAGCCACTGGAAGTAGTCTGGCGTAGCCGACCCCTTGCCCTCCATTTTCCGGAGGAATGGGTCTAGCTACGCCAGACTAACTGGGAGGTGACCAGCAATAAAATTCGATATTTTCTGGTTGGTCACCACGAGGTCTGTAGCATACCCAGGAGGGTGTGCATACATCTGTATTTGTGTTGTCAAGTTTGAAACTGGGCAGTCCGTGGTGACCAGTGACGGAGTGCAAATCACCTAGTTGGTCATGCACAGTGGTCTATAGCACCTTCATGGGAATGTACATACAAAAGTATAATTTGTGGTTAAATTAAACTGCACTGCTATTCATAGAAAGAAAAAAACAGAAAATTCTTCAGTCATTTAGAGAAATAAATATGTTACAATCCTTGTTTCTACTAGTTCTTGTAGCACCCGATCCCCTTGAAGTGTGTGATCAGTTGATTCCATGTTCTATCACAGCTCAGCAGTTTGCCGTTGCCTAGGGAACCAAAGCGTGTCACGTAAGTGTACACACCCACCACAACCTCACTGTTAGTTGAGCACTTACCAACGATGATGAAACCGAACCTGCTCCTGGAGATAGCGACGCAGATCTGATGAGGATCAGTGATGAACCCAAGATGCTCTTTGGCCCAACCTATGTCACCGCGAAGCAACTCTGGGTCGAACTCACCAGCTGACATGGAGCGGACAGTGGAGAGGATGACCACGTTGGCTTCACTACCTGTGAGCCATGTGAAGAGGAAGGGGGTGAACATTAAACAAAGAAACTACCTTCTGGTGTACCAGATACAGCACGATAGTGGAGCCAGCGCAAAAGTGGAGCCAGTACAACCCCTTTTTATATTATCCACACTAACCTTGACTCTCATTGACTGTTTTCACTGGGACAGTGTCCTTCAACCCGAGAACCTTCAATCTCCTGTTTATACAGTCCTTTTGTCCGAGATAGGGAGTGAGCACTACTATGTCTTCTTCGTTACTGCCATTTTCAACTGGCATGAAACCGTCCCTGAAACGCTGGACCATATCGACCTGTACAGAGTGTGTGGGACATGTACAGTATATAATATGGAAGGAGGGGATTTATGGATGGATAAGAATATGAGATATATGGGGCTGACTAGAAAATGCAATAGTGGCAATAATTATTATAATATTGCATAAAGAGCATTATTGGAATATAGGAGGGCGGAAACTATGAACATTGAATAGGGTTTTCAGTTGTGGACAAGTTGTGGCAAATTATGCATTTTTTTGAAGCTCCTTCACATGATGGCCAGTGAGGAGGAACAGGGGAAGACCCGTGCTGAGGATTTGTGTTCCCTGGGTTACTGTCGCTCACCACTATTCTGGCTTCTCTCTCATTCTGCTTGGATTCGGGGCCACCACCTTGAGTGGTAGAGGAGCGAGGACTGCTCTCCTCTCCCTCCACATTGTAGAACAGCAGCGGTCTATGTACATCTGAAAATGGTGTCCTGAAGGTGGGCTTAGCTCTCCTCAAGTAAGCTCTCCAACCAGAAGGCACACTGGGGGCTGTAGTCAAAGTTTTGTTGTAAAACAGCTCAGAAGGTGGTTGACATATGGCCTCAACCTGAGTGAGATGAAGCACACACAGTGAACTCCTTGCTGTACTGGTAAGCAGGTTTTATCCTGTCTCACCATCCTGTACTGCTCCCGAAGTTGAGTGAAGGCACACTCGGCCTCGGGAACTTTGATCTTCTCCTTGGCCTTGGTGTACATGTCAGCATATCTTTCAAAGAGTGAGCGATTTAGACCATTTTCTCCAGCAACACTGTGACAGATGTGGAGGTGGTGAGAGAAAATACAGAAGTGATGTCAGTGGATACAGTAGTGATGATAGTGTAACAGAACTGACAACAGTGAGCACAGCAGTGATGACAGTGTAAACAGAACTGACAACAGCCAGCACAACAGTGATGACAGTGTAAACAGAGCTGATGACAGTGAGCACAGTAGTGATGGCATGAAAACAGCAGCAATGACGTACAAAACGATGGTAGATTCATGAACCAGTGGACACTAGCTGCTATGTATGCAGAGTAAAGTACCATGTACTCTCATGATATAAGACAACCAGACAATCCAACCCATACACCATGTCTCACACACGTGATGTACATGCCAGACAAGTGTACACACCAGACAAGTGTACACACCAGACAAGTGTACACATCAGACAAGTGTACACATCAGACAAGTGTACACATCAGACAAGTGTACACACCAGACAAGTGTACACACCAGACAAGGTATGGTTCACCTGTTCTTGATCACCGGTTGCAGCTGCTTGTGGTCCCCAATCAGGACCACGTGCTGAGTCAGCTGAAGAGGGATCATTGCGTCTGGCTCCACAGCATACCCGCACTCATCGACGATACACTGAAGTGGGCTGACATGTCTCTCCACTCTACGACTGGCTGCTTCGTTGCAGGTACACAAGACGATATCAAATCTTTCTCTGGAGAAAACCTCTCTTTCACCCTTGGACAGAAGGAAATGGTAACGCTTTTCTTCAAGCAGAGATGGAATTTGACCCCGTGTTTTCATCTCCTGGAACGAGGCTTCCATCTTAACCAATTCCCTTCCAAACTCAGTTTCGTACACTTTATCATGTAGCGAATAGTGTTGAAACTCCTTTGGAGTCTTTTCTGTGATAATTTGCTTGAATATTTCCTCGTTCATCCTCGGTCCGGACCCCTTTGTCTGATACTCCATCCCTCTGCTGTAGATTCTCAGAATCTTCACACCAGATTTATGCTCCACTTTCAATTCATGAAGGTAACCTACACATGTGTACATACATACATATCTCGATAATGACATTGGTGTACATACATACGTATGCCCAGCATTGTTACTGGTCACATCTACCATTGGTATCGAACATACACACCTAGCACAACATCTGTGGCCTTGTTGGAGGGAGCACAGTAGAGCACACACCCAGGCCTTTCAAGGCCAGACTTGTGATGCTGTCTGTTGTACTTGTAGAAAGCATAGGCCAAGTGAGCTCCTGTCACACTCTTGCCAGTACCTGCAGGGGTACACGAGAGGGTATGAATGCAAGCCAAGTTGCAGCCCCTCCCTCCCAGCTTGAAGTCCCGCCCTCCCAGCTTGAAGCCCCTCCCTCCCAGCTTAAAGCCCCTCCCTCACAGCTTGAACCCCTCCCTCACAGGTTGAAGCCCCTCCCTCCCAGGTTGAAGCCCCTCCCTCCCAGGTTGAAGCCCCTCCCTCCCAGTTTGAAGTCCCTCCCTCCCAATTGACAGTACTACTGTAGGTACTGTATAAAACACAGTTCCCTCTGCTAAAATTCCCAATCTTTCCAAGGTGCCAACCCTTGCTGTATACCAACATTGAATCAGGAATTTCACCTCGTGCACAATACATACACGTGTGCATGCAAGCAGGCATCCAGTAACAGAAATGCACACCTACACACACAGTACCTGGCGGGCCCTGGATCAGACTGAACTTGTACCTCAGTGCCTTCTCCATGGCCTCAATCTGTTTAGGGTTGAGGCTGGAGCTACCATCCGACCACAGACAGGTGGACAGCGAGTGATCATGTAGGAAGCGATGAGGATTAGCGGCAACTGTCAGATTGGAAACCACTGGAACAAGACGAGATGGACAGATAGGAAGTAAGTACAGTGAATCTGTCTATAGCGGTCTCCCTTGGGACCCGAAATGTGGCCATTATAGTGAGGTGGCCCTTACACTCAGGTTACATTGTACACTACAGACCCTAATGGGACTTAGTAGCCTGGCTGTTATAGAGAGGTGACCTGGCAATATAGTGACCATTGTACACAGATGTCTCTGTACGAAGAATCTCAACTATCACTTTGAGCACACTACAGGGATGTGTGTGAGAGGTGTGTTTGAACTCAAACCAGAAATTCCAGCTCACATTTCTGGGGTTTGACCAGGTTCACATGACCACAGGCCAAAACGTTCTGTACAAAATCTGTTGATGTCTTCAACTTGAGAAGAGATTCGTACATTCTCCTGGTCAAATAAGAAGGAAAAGAGCTGATGAAAACTAGCTAAATGTATAATATGACAATATGTACATATATTACGTAAAAAGGGGCAAAATCACACAATGAACACCACACACAGTAAATAGCATACAATTCACATCTGGTATGTTTTATGACATGCTGATATGCATATACTGTACATACACATACACACACATGCATGCCCACATATACCCACCCACCCACACATGCACGCATGCATACACACACACACACACACACACACACACACACACACCTTTGTGGAATCATGCACTGGATGATCTGTAGGGTGCAAGGCTTGTTGTTCACCAACGGTCTCATTTGGTTAGACACAACAGCGTTCCTCTCCCCAACCATCTTCAACATCACCAGCTGAGCTTCTTTCCGCTCTCCAAACAGCCCGTGGCCAGCCTTATCTGTTCCACTCTCCAAGGTACTAATGGACTGCACCACAAAATGATACACAGCTCTGTTGAGGGGGATAGCCTCAGGTACTTCGTATCTTGCACAGAGGAAGTCACCTGTGTTCAACTGAACAAATCGGCCACATCTACTCATGAAAGCTTCGTCCAACCACAAAGTCACTTCTCCTTCGTACACAAAACATGGCTGTTTTAGAAGGTCGGTGACCTCTTTGAAACACTCATCTCTCCACATGAGTATAGCTTGGTCGATGAAGAGCAATTCTCCATCTTTGACGCTGCTCTCAGCCGCTTCAGCAAGAAGAGCTGATTCCCATAGCTCAATGTACTCGTCGATGTTCTTGTACCTCTCGATGGAGGCGTTATGCAGCACTGGACTGGAGAAACACTGTGCTGGGCGGGTGGCGTGCTGCATGCACAGGTCCAGATAGGGGGCAGGTCTCACCAGCTGGACCTCAGGCTGGATCACCAGACCACCCGTGTTGGCCCCCACCCACACTGGCAGGGTTTGACCTTCTGTTAAGGTGCACGCGATGCTGAATGAGTACAGACTGATGTCTTTGCTGCGGAATTTTTCCACCAATCCACTATTCTTCACTTTTCGTTGTGGTGCGTCTGGGGCAGTCCATCCTTTCACAACCTCGGTCTTCTTGCTCTTCTTATCTGTAACCACAAGAGTGATGAAAATAAGACCCTTCTGCTCTGCAGGAGAGAATGACATTCGATCCTCAAAGACAATCATTTTTGACAAATTTTCAAGAACAATTTCAGGTGCTTTCATTGAACACATCTTGAATCTCCAGGAGACGTTGAGCTTTTCCGTGACTGATTTGTCACACCCAACACGAAAGGCAGGCTGGCTAGCCTCCAGATCTTTGCACGGTTCACCTTCCAACTGAACAAAGAACAATCTGCCTTCTGTCTTGGACACAACTGCTCTGGGATCAAACCTGCTTGACTGGAAGCACTTCTGGGCTAAAGCCATGCTTTTCTTCATATCCTCCACTTCGGCTGCCTGGGATGGCTCCTGGCACATGGCCCGAATCAATCTCTCACCGTGGAAATGAGTGTGAGCGATAGGGAAAGTACCCACCACCGCTGCCATGGGATACACATTGCCTTCCCTCCACTCGATGTATCTCACAATAAATACAAGATTCTTCGCTGTTTCCAGCGGGATGACATCCCTCAGTTTTGGCACTGGACGAGGATCTTGCTCAAGACCACTGAGGTCATAACAGGCAATGGGGTACTTCTTGTAGGCCACGTGTCCTTTCTGCCTCTCCTCAAACTCATCCTGAGCCTTGTCAATCTGGATCAGCTTCCTGGAAACTGCTGGCAGGTTGGCCAGCTTGGGTCCCTTCCCATTCAGTGGGACGAACAAGTTGCTATTGAAGGTGTCCATGCGGCAGAGGAACAACTTGGTGGGGCTCTGTCGTAGGACAGCCACCACCTTGCCCAGGGACCCTTGGATGGGTTCCACTGCAACACGCGCCCCATCCAAAGCACGTCCACGACTCCGCTGGCCTTCAATAAGGTACTCCTGGCCACTTGGGTGGTACGGAACGGCTCGTGCTTGATAAGCTGAGGTACACCGGAGGGTCCAGGATCGGGCAGAAGGCAGACTTCGACTAGAAGTGTCAGGATCATCTTCTTCTTCATCTTCGTCATCTTCATCCACCATCTTTGGCATCTTCCAGTTGCCTCCAACAAAATCCAGCTTCCTCAAGAACTCCCAAGAGTATGTGTCCAGAATTGTGTCTTCTTCATTGCTTCTGGACACTCTACCAAGCGGATCGTGTTCAGCGAACACAGCATGCAGTAATCTTTGCCTTTGGTCCTCCGTACAGTTGCTAGGCAGCTGTATGCTGCCACTCTCCACACACCTTCTCAGGTACTCCTTCCAGCAGGAGCCTGCGTCTGGAGCGTGGGTTTCGGCAGACATCAAGTAGAAGGGATTCCCAACGGCCACAAAGAGTGTCCTTGCTCGGGTGAGCACAGTGTTGAAGACCCGTTTATTGACGATACTGGCACCAACAGCATGACGCTTAGGGACCACCTCTCCTTCAACAACATCATACGGCTCTGTTGTACACAGAAACACAGTTGTGTACTCTTGACCTGCATAGGACAGACACACAAATATAAATTTATAAATACATACATATGTACACACATAAAAATATAAATTTATAAAATATTATGTACATATGTACACACACACACACGCGCGCGCGTACCTTGGATGCTGTAGGTGGATCTCAATTGTAGCTCACGACTATCCAACTTGCCTTGAAGAAAAGGATACCTTGACTCAATAGAACTTCTCATTGCAGACAGCTGAAGGATGGAGACAGGTGAGAAGAATTAATAAAGTATTAGCAATAATTGAGCCTACATCATTTACCATGGCAACACACCTGCTGATGGGTTCGTGCCATGAAGCACACAGAATTCTTCATCCCGTACTCACTCCACTGCTCAGGACAGTGACAGAGGAGCTTGTCGGCCACTACAAGCATGTCCTGAACTTCTCTGTTAAGAGCGACACTGGGGCTGGAAGCAATTCGGTCATCCAAAGAAGTACACACAAACACAAGTGAACTGCTTGTGTCTGGATGAAGCTCATAGTTAGCTCTGGCAAGCAAGGAGCACTCGTAGAAGAGGTTTGAAGGAAGGCGTAGGATACCTGGAGAGAGATCAGATTTGGTGCATCACCCATGATGGTGGCGTGGTTAACATTCAAATGGATACTCACTTGCATCGCAACGATAGTTGGTGAGGAGATTAGCAGTGAATTGTCTGACAAGTGGACTCTCGGTCATTCTCTTCTTCTTTGTCCCTCCCTCTTTGCTACTCATGTCTGTTCCCAATCTGGTGTAGCGTTCGTGGAGTCTTGTGAGGATGGATTTGGTGAAGCCATGATCACGAGCCTGTTGACTTCGAACGTCATCTTCTGGCCCAACCTGAGTGAAGTGTGAAGGTTACATATAAGCAGCTTCAATACAGTGTCCAGAATGCACATTTAGACCACAGTGCATATAACACACACACACACACACACACACACACACACACACACACACACACACACACACACACACACACACACACACACACACACACACACACACACACACACACACACACACACACACACACACACACACACACACACACACACACACACACACACACACACACACACACACACACACACACACACACACACACACACACACACACACACACACACACACACACACACACACACACACACACACACACACACACACACACACACACACACACACACACACACACACACACACACACACACACAGGCACAGACACACACACAGACACACACACAGACTAACTTGCAAGTGATCTCCAGCAAGGATCACCTTAGTGTTGGGACCAGCTAACAGGAGAGGCATCAGAGCTTCCGGTTCTGTGCATTGAGCGGCTTCATCGATAAAGATGTGCGTGAAGTAGCCAGAAGGAAGCTTGACATCGTGGATCAAACGAAGTGCTGTCTCGTTGGTTGTCACCACCAACCTCACATTGTCTTTTTTATGGTTGTCACTCAGCTGGCTGGCGGAGCAAGTAATAACATTGCGAACAGATTCTAAATATGCTGGTGCCCTGCTGTCAGGAAGGAGTCGGTAAATGACACACGGCAGTCGGTGTGAGAGTTTGGCAAAGAAGTTCCACGGGTAGGTGTCGGCCGTCTGGTGATGGTGCACAGAGATCAAGACTCGAGAGTCCTCGATATTGTGCAGAATCTGGTGAGTCAGTCGAGCTATCAGTCGTGTCTTCCCGGTCCCAAAAGGACCTGTCAGAAGAAATGGGGGACCAGGGGGAGAGCAGAGGACAGCATCGGCAGCTTCCTGCTGGAATATTTGGTCTAACTCCAAGATTCCATCCTTTGACACTACATTTCTTTCATATTGCTCATTTTTGACCCTTTGCGACTGTGTGAGAGCAAAATCGGCAAATTCAGGAAGAAGCCTCTGTACTATGGTAGCTGGGAGCTCCTCTACAGCCCTGTGCTTCCTCTCCCAAGATTGAGAGTGGCAGATCAATAGCTCCAGTCGGTGGTTTGAAGCCTGTTTGGGGTCAATCCGAGTAGTGCATTTTAGCTTCAAACCCCCATCAACACTCTCACAAGGGTAGGCTTTGAAGGGCATTGACCGTGATGTCAATTGAAACTTTACTTCAATCGAGTTAGCATGTTTGGCCAGGAAGTCAGCATCTTCACTGGACATTAGGACGGTGAAGTAGTAAGTAGGATAACCCTGGTAGTAGTCATAATGTGGGTCAGTAACTTTAACAACAAGAGCACCACTATAATGGAGGAGAGGAATTCATCAAATTTTAATAACTTACAAAAATTATCTTAATCTCACAGGGATCGGGGAAGTTTTTCCAGATGAGATTTAATGCATTCTTCCTCGAGATGGAGCAGGGAGTGAAACCAGTCCTTGTAGTTACTGGGTTTCAGTTCTCGGAGTTTGGAGATCTCCACAGGCCTTCCTTTCCGCTTGTACTCACTGCTAATCTGCGCCTCAACCTTCACCACCTTCAGCTTCTGTGCTTGTTCTGATACAATAAAAAAACAAGATGGTTTGAACTTTAGCTGCAAAGGACACACACCTGTTGTGATACATGCAAGTGAGCTGGTTGACAAACTCCAGCTGCTTTTCCCATCACAAGCAAAGCTATGACCGTCAAGTTTATTAGTGCTGTAAAATCAGTATCCATAATTCCAAACAAAAAAATGAATAGAAGTTGACGTTTTGGCTACTATACTGTAACCTTCACCAGAATAATGAATTGTTACAATTTTCTGATGAAGGTTACAGTATAGTAGCCGAAACGTCAACTTTTATTCAAATTTTTTGGTTGGAATTATGGATACTGGTTTTACAATGAACAACAGCCAACCACGGTCGTCCCTTCACAAGTATATCAGTGCTGTGTCATATCCACTTGAGGGTCATTCAACTAACTAGTCCCCATCAACATCTCAATAATATAACTAAAATATCGTGATATTCCCTTGCTCAGATCTTCTACTACAATTGCTTTCTCACTCATCCCCCCCCCCTCCATAGACTTCAACAGTGGCTTCACATGGCTAATGGCACAAGAGCATACTATTCGCAGATGAAAGCACAAATGGGACAATGGGGATCGGCATACTTCCCCACGCAATAGATAGTGAATGGATAGTGGATGGATAGTGAAAGAGGTGAAAGTTATGATCTGTAACATCCTGGGAAAGGCTATTTTCTTTCATTGTGCCCCTTCACCATCTGAAGTATACTCCAATAAATCTCGCACTCACTCACTTCACAAGTGCAATGTTTAAAAACACTTGATACAGTTAATTCTCCTTAATCTGCTAACATTATCTGCTAAATCTTTAAATCCACCACAATTTCCTGATACCAATGTAACATACAACCAATGATATCCAGTTGATTTGACAAATATTTTTTGACAAACATATTGCAGCAGATTGATGAGAATTTGCTGCACTGTATTTGCTCACTTCTCTGGTACTGCCCGACAGCATGGTCGTGCAGTTTCACGGGCGTCCATCCTTCCGTTCCAGTCCTCCAAGCGTTCCACTGCCTGTCCTCCTCTTCCCCATGAGGGTGGTAGCACCCTTGGGAGCGGTACTTACAGTTGTAGTGGGAATGGCGGAACTTGTAGTGGAACCCTTTCTGCCGCATCATGGAGATATTGAGTGGCAGTGGGCGGACTATGACAACCTGATGATGACTCTGGTTCGCTTCTTGTACATGTTGGTCTGTGACCTCTCTCGTCCAGAGAAAGCCCTCGTAGAAACCATTGTGGCCCGACGTGCAAATGGCCACCTGCAGCACTTTCAGCTTTTCAAGAAACTCTTTAACACACTTAGAACACACTTCACGACAAATTCCTACATCGAACAGAGAGTAACACATGATACTTGTAAGCTCTGTTTGGAAAAGGGTTCACATCCATCATCTCTCACCATCCAAGCCTTTATGAGAGATGTTCCAGACAGTATTCTGAATGTGCATAGCGGCAGGAATACCCACAACGACCACTGTTTTGCCGAAATTTGCACACTTTGTAAGCCCCGAGGAAACGCCCTGGAGGTGTGCAAGGCTCTCTCACATTTGAGTTCAAGAACACACTTCCGTATGGAGCAGCAGCTACCTTCACCTGTATGAAGTAGATTATATGTACTTACACAAATGCATGCACACACACACACACACACGCGCACACACACACACACACACACATCTTGCTACCTTGGAGGAAGTATTGTGATGACAGCCCCGACTCAAAGTGGCTTCCAAGTCTTTATAGCAAACTTTACAAACTGGATTCACGCTTTGGCTTGCTGCCATCTGCAAAGAACAACACCACATAGCCATCAACAGTGGGAACTGCTACAAGACATTACAATACAATACTGAGTACAACTAGTTCTTCCTTACTGATCACAAGGGGACACAGCAGTAGAAGGGAGAATTAGAGACAACAACCAAGAGTGAGCAGCTGCTAGAGAACAGCCAGCTGCTACTTGTATTCCAGCCGAAGTGGAGTTCAGTACACGGAATTCAGGGAACTGCTGAACGTTCGAGCTCCCACGCGTTACCACGTATGTAGGTAGTTCTCGGAACAAATTCCTCCCCGTGAATAATTACCGCTTTCGTTTACACAACGTGTGCTCGTCACTAGATGAGTCATGGTTCACCGTCGGTAACGAGGGCAGTGGTCCCCAGTCCAACAGACACTCAAACATCTACTTACCTACGTCGATCTACCTCAACCATTTAAGTACCTCGACTACTGACAGATTCGTTACACCCGGCAATAGACATTACAGCATAATTCAATAGGGTAAGATGGGAGTGTTCGACCTCTCCAAGTACTGTCCTCTTATCGAGTCCACCCAGTGTGGAGTGACTAGAGGACTCGAGTGTAACTCACCCTTAACATGCAGTCATCCAGGTAATCCTTAGATCCATATGTTCAGGATAATATGACGAGAACTGTTCGGCTCAATCTGTTCACTACTGACAATTAAGAGCCGAGACGATTCTACAGTCAACGGGGCGGCAGACAGTACAAGGGAATTCCCTATTCTCACTCCATTCCAATACTATCACCGTGCAAATATAATAGGTATCGCATACGTACGTACACAGAGAACAAAGTAGAAGTATTCACAGTCATTATCAGTCCATTCTATGCCAGAAAACAACAATAAAGCTTAATCACAGCATTTCCTCTTCTGTGGAGTGGGAGAGGGCTGTAAGGTGCTCGCTGAGGAAGCAGGAGGCTTCATTTGGACACCAGTCTCAGAGGCATTGAGGTCAATGCTGGAGGGAGAAGCATGTTGAAAGACAAGTATCTTCCACACATGCACACACACACACGCACATACACGCACACATGCACACACGCATGCACACACGCATGCACACACGCACACACACACAGACACACACACACACACACACACACACACACACACACACACACACACACACACACACACACACACACTAGCATGACAGAACACAAGTAACTTGTACAACTTGTACAACTTGTACAACAACTTGTGTAAGTGTGTAGATAAGATGTGTGTTGAACACACATCTTATCTACACACTAACACATTATGTACTTAAGAATTTGAATAACATACAAAAATGGATCATATAAAACCATATAGTGTACATTCCATGCGTGGGAGGGTATCAGTGGTAGAGATGGCTCACCTCCCATCTTGGATGTTCTGATAGATCTTCTTTGCCGTGTCTATAAACACTTCATCTACGTTTTCACCTCTGAAATGAAACAAAGTCAGTCAACTACCATGAGAACATCAGGGTTGCATTAGCAATGTGGAGTTGAGGAGGAGATCTCATCACTACTTACGTTTTTGCACTTGTTTCCATGAACAATAGGCCATTTTCATCTGCAAATTTTTTGGCCTCTTCATAAGTCACATCTCTCTGCAAAATGGACATCCACAGTCAATGAAAATTTAATATACCTACATTCATCATAATTCTCTTAATTTCAGCACCCTCACCTGGGAATCTAAGTCTGACTTATTTCCAATCATGAAGATCACCTAATCACCATGGGAACAAGTCACATGATGGTCACATGATCAGTTTCAAATTCACTAACTGTGTTGGGGTTGGTGAGGTTCCTGGCATCTGTGAGCCAGCTGCTTAAGTGGTTGTAGGTACTTCGCCTAGTGACATCATAGACCATCAAAGCTCCTGCTGCACCTCGATAGTAACTTCGCGTGACGGCCCTGGACGAACAGAAACGAAGACAATGATACATAATGCCCTATACAGTAGGTGTACATACAGATGTACATTAGGAGACAGGTTTGTATATGGCAGAGTCCACCTAAGTAAAATTTGTGTACAGTAGAGTACACTGGAGTTGAGTGGTTGCATACAGTGAATTCTCACTAATCTGCCACTGGTTCATCCAACACGCCCTCCTATCAACCAGCATTTCTGTGCATAAATTTACTCATGTACGCATGTGATGTTTGCATTAAGTGTACAAAATGATTGGGATAATCTGTCAAAACTCATTATCTGCTAAATTTGCCTCTGAAAACAGTAGAAACTGAAAGAGTATTCACTGTGTTTCTAATTTCCTGATGAGTCAAATGAACACAATTTTCCAGCCATGTCTAGTCTGGAAAGTTGATCTCTGATAAGCAGAATTTGCTTCAATCCCTGGAGGTTCGCCTCATCCAGACTCAACTGGATTGTACATATGTCTGACTGATGGTGGGGGTACTATAAGTCGCATCAGATTAATCATCTTGTTGATCCCAAGAGTGTGTTTAGCCACGAGGTTCAGCTGCACGTTGCCCGGTGACTTATCTCACACTGTCAACATGCACAACCACTGGCAGGAAGCGGTGTGTTGGCAGTACGAGTGCTTAGTCACAGTGGTAAGCTTGAACAACTATGAAAGCTTCGGAAGGAGACTAAAAGCCCACTAAAGTATATCCGGTATAAATTGAGTTGAAAAGATAGTTTCCTTTGAACAGCGAATGTTTAAACCTTGCAACTACAAATGCAAGCACATGTTAGTGTGGAAGTGACAGGATGAAAGTATACATACTTCATTCATTACCAAAATGGTGGGCACTTTGAAGGTTTGATACATGCCACACGCTCCCTCACTCACACACTCACACACACACACACACACACACACACACACACACACACACACACACACACACACACACACACACCTGAATCTCTCCTGTCCGGCAGTGTCCCAGATTTGAAGTTTGATCTTCTGTCCTGCCACTTCAACAATTCTTGTACCAAATTCAACACCAATGGTATGAGGACAGTCGGCCATAACTGAGGTATGTACAATGTGATACGATGTAATAGCAATCATCACTGGATGATGATGTCAATTAGCACCTATTACATCAAGCTGGAATAAATTCCTAGATTACAAATCCTACTGATCGAGCAAATACACTGGAAATTTTGTAGACATTCTTAAGCACACTGGTACACTTCTTCCCCAAATATAGTACCGCTTCCACATTCAAAATCAATTGCACATTCCTTTACATCAAGGTGAGATCCCAAACTAAAAAACTTTCCAAACTCCAAATCAATCTCTCCAACAAGTCATTTCTACTACATAGTAGCATAAGATACGCTTCACTCACATTTCCTTTCAGTGAATTGGTGAAGAAGACAAGACTTCCCGACCCCCATATCACCTGAGGGAATTCAAGCTTACTATCAGCAAACATTCTCACACACATACAGCTAGTCACCACTAAAAGGGCAGCACAAAGACTAGTGGTACACCGAAGCCTACCTATGATAATATACTTAAAAATATATGAGTAGTTGTAAGGACCGCCGGACATCGTCTTCAGTTCCAATCCAATGGGGGTTCGCCTGCAGTACGATATGGGAGACTGTTAGTCACGTTTGGCGGGACGCGACGTCGATCAGAAGATTTAATGCTCACAAAAACTTATAAATCTCACAAAATGATTGGAACAATCACTTTCTTCTTCGAAAAGTCAGTTATGCCCTTCTGACAATATAATTGCATATAAATTCTACAGTTCTAGGCGTTTCATCAAACTATAAATAGAATATTCACAGTCTATGTAACTGTATAAAATCCGTACTGGACTCTATATACACTATCACGAGACGATCATGTGACTATTCACTTAGATAATCTATAAGCCCCGGTGACTGCGTCACACGAAGATCGATAATAATGTCGGCAGTTCAGTGACTGTGAAATAACCGACTCGCTTGTTCACTAGTCGCGTCGAGTAGTGATTGACTTAGAACAGGGATGTCTGCTCTCAAGAAAGTAAAGAGAATTGGGAAGAGAGCTTCCAAGTTTAAGTTTACATGTATCGTTCAAGCGGTCCTGGTGGAACTGAACACGAAGAGATGGTAGGTTATGTTAGGGGACGCCTGGGTACACCCACTTTGTTGTCATGTATAAGTAGATGTGCGTTCATTCTCGCGAATGCCACCAGCATTTGCAGGAAAGAAATGCTGCTCGAATAATGACACGGAAGTTTTGTGTCCTAGTTGACTTACCGCCTGAGTGGTGCTAAGTTTTAAAGTGAAATATTTCATTGTGTGTGTCTCTCCTTAGAGAGGACTGTCTGTATGTGTGTGTGTGTGTGTGTGTGTGTGTGTGTGTGTATGTGTGTGTGTGTGTGTGTGTGTGTGTGTGTGTGTGTGTGTGTGTGTGTGTGTTAGTGTCTGTACACACACATGGATGCCCAGTACTGTTTGGGTTGCATGGACGGCAACTTTCCCAACTTACAGTCCATGCACTGTTTGCACTAAGCACCAACGAATCCCTTCAGAATTGAAAGTACAGTACTATTTTCATTAATTTTGTAGGAACTATCCCATCTATCAGGTTTTAATGGTCTTAAAACTGAAACATTACATAACATGACACACACTTTTCATATTCTCACGACTGGTTGTTGGTAGAACTCACACCTGGTGTAAAACCCCACACACTGTCATGCAGGTTCTCTTGCTGTGCTTATGCTCTTATTTGGTCTTCTTGAGTGCATTTTCAAGGAATTTTTTTGATTTTGTGATTTGAACTGGAATGCAATAGGTCAGAACATGTGACAAGGATGCAAGTCTCCCATCCTGTAGTGTTCCTTCAACTGTTCTCATCCTGTAGTGTTCCTTCAACTATTCTCATCCTGTAGTGTTCCTTCAACAGTTCTCATCCTGTAATGTTCCTTCAACTGTTCTCATCCTGTAGTGTTCCTTCAACAGTTCTCATCCTGTAGTGTTCCTTCAACAGTTCTCATCCTGTAGTGCTCCTTCAACTTTTCTCATCCTGTAGTGTTCCTTCAACTGTTCTCATCCTGTAGTGTTCCTTCAACTTTTCTCATCCTGTATTGGTCCCTTTAATGTAATGTTCCTGCATTATTTGTGTTGAAGTAAGACTCACTGTGTGGGGCGTATACCAAAATACGTACATGTGACCTACTATGAACCACCATAGCAATGAACTGTGTTTACTCCATCATCACTAGGGATCTTTTGAGGGCAAACAGTGGAACTTGCTTAGTAAGAGCTTTAAAACCCATCTGGTACATGTTGTTACCTTGAGAATTTCCTAATTGAAGTCAGAGTTCAGAGAGGAATAGAGTGAGAGTTCAGCCTATTGATGTTTATTTAGTAAGGGTTCCATCTAACAAGGGTACATGTGACTGTGAGGATTCCGTCTAACAAGGGTACATGTGTCTGTTTGGTGAGGGTTCTGTCTAACAAGGGTACATGTGTCTGTTTGGTGAGGGTTCTGTCTAACAAGGGTACATGTGTCTGTTTGGTGAGGGTTCCGTCTACCGAGGGTACATGTGTCTGTTGGGTGGGGGTTCCGTCTACCGTATTATTATTGTGAATACTGCTCCTTGGTCTCCTGTAGGTCCCCTCACGATATTAGCATTTCTTGGTCAAGGAGATCGCGCAAATGTTCTTCTGAAGTGAGTTCCTGTCAGAGACTATGCAATGATCATGATACATTTTAATTTGATTCATTATAACAAGTGCAAATTGTAGTTCACTTGAGGATGTACCTAATATCCCCTTCTCCATGGCATGTACCCATGTTTCTTGGGGGACCGGATTATTATGTTATTATGATATTCTATTTTTAGTCAGAAGCCCACTAAGTGCAATTTGTAATGGCTGTATATGGCTTCCTTGGTAGATACCAACCTAATGACTAATTATGTGTGGCTTCAGTCCACACTTATGCAGCACTATCTACATGTTTGTGTGTCTGTCTGTCTTTGTGTGTGTGTGTTCCCATGTGGTACCAGTGTGTCCACTCAGGTCTACCCCATGTGGTACCAGTGTGTCCACTCAGGTCTATCCCATGTGGTACCAGTGTGTCCACTTGGATCGATTGTGCTGACTTGTGTACAGTGGAGGTGTCTGTATGGCTTGCCTGAACCATTCTCTTGTTTGCTAACACACTACCTACTATTATTTCAGTCTTGTGCTTAATCTGCATTTTGATTCACTCTCCCCTTGTCTGTTTGCTGACTTCAGTATCGTCCGTGGGAAGCTTCAGTCACAAACAACCTTCGCGGACAGATTGTTTGGCCTGAGGAGCATCCACTGGACTTCACGGTCACGTTGTACAAGGTGAGACAAGCCTGTTGAATCTGCGAGAACAGTCAGGTGTTGTGATGTTGCAGAGTGCTGCGAGAACAGTCAGGTGTTGTGATGTTACAGAGTGCAATGATGAGAGCATTCATTCTCAGTTTGTGGTTCACTTCAAGTTCACATTTGCCCGACACAAGCACATTCTCATGTTTGAACTCGATCAACGGCAGTTACATAATTTCATTCTGCTGTCCCCTCGTGTCCATTGGTTGATACACGTGTGCCTGTGTAGAAGGCATGAAACTCAAAATTGTAACTCTAGCTGAGCAGATAAGACCTATTCTTGTACTCCTACTGGAACACCTCCATTCAGTGTCAAATATTGACGGCTGTGAATCATTTCTTTTGTGCCAATTGCATGGACGTACGTATGGTGGTTAAATATAAACTTGAATTGATATTGTAGGTGCTGGCCGTGTCACTGTAGTGTAGCGGTTATCACGTGTGCCTAACACGCACAAGGTCCCTGGTTCGATCCCAGGTAGTGACATTTTTGTCTTTTTTTTTCTTTGTGCCAATACAGTGAGCTATTCTGTTTCAAACATTTAAATCCGAAAATAGCTCACTGGTTTGCATATGTCACTGTAGTGTAGTGGTTATCACGTGTGCCTAACACGCACAAGGTCCCTGGTTCGATCCCAGGCAGTGACATTTTCGTATTTTTTTTCTTTGTGCCAATACAGTGAGCTATTTTGTTTCAAACATTTAAATCCGAGAATAGCTCACTGGTTTGCATATGTCACTGTAGTGTAGCGGTTATCACGTGTGCCTCACACGCACAAGGTCCCTGGTTCGATCCCAGGCAGTGACATTTTCGTATTTTTTTTCTTTGTGCCAATACAGTGAGCTATTTTGTTTCAAACATTTAAATCCGAGAATAGCTCACTGGTTTGCATATGTCACTGTAGTGTAGCGGTTATCACGTGTGCCTCACACGCACAAGGTCCCTGGTTCGATCCCAGGCAGTGACATTTTTCTTGGGTTTTTTTGCAACGCAGACTGCAAAAGCCACTCACTTTGAGTCGAAAGAATGGGAATTTGTTGCTGTCGATAAAGACAGAAATGGCAAGAAAAAAGTGCTGGCAAAAGCATCCGTTAACATGTCGCAGTATACAGACCTGGCAGTGGACACGCGGGTCACCCTGGACCTGAAACCCGTGTCGAAGAAGATTGGAAGTGTGGCTCTCGACATCAGTCTTGTTGCTGAATTCATCAAAGAAGGGAAGGCAACGTGAGTTGATCGAAATGTTGGTTTTCTCCCTTCCATTGTGACCGCTTGTCCCTGTCCACCTACCTATATACAGTAAATTATCACTATTCTCCCACAATGTTTGAATTTGGTCGATTCACTGGATGTTCAATACTGTTTGTATATTGGTATTGGGAAATTGTGAATATTGTGGTACTGGATTAACAATATTTCACTGTATACAAGACTATGTGTGTACTTGCAGTGATGAGGACATGGTCAGTTTGTCAAGTGCGAGGAGTTTCTCAGGAATTTCTGATGACTTTGATGACCTTGAAGACGATGGTAGCGACCACATGGGGTCCAGAGAAGACCTTGGGCACTCCTTTGATAGCCCAAGACCACCATCGCCATATGTAAGCATGTGTGCGCACACACACATGCAACACACACATGCAACACACACACACAACACACACACACACATGTATGTATGTAGGTACATACATATGTATATACGTACTTTGATAGATGCTCTTCATATTATTCCGTGTTCAGATTCCACTGCCCAGTGAAGTGGTGCCCGAGCAAGTGCAGTGTGAGTTTCATATACCATTAATTCCAGTCCAGTCCAGTCCAATCTGTGGGCACATACGTATGTACATGTAGATATGTTTTACACTCTGTAGTATAGACTTTGTATGTTCAAACAGCACATTTTTTGGTTCATTTATAGTGTATTTGTTTGAATTCATGTTTTTATAGTGATGTTCACATGTTTGGTAGTGATATTTTTACTTCATTCACGCTCAATACCCCTTACGGTAGTGTGGGCGGAGTCTGTCACTAAGGACCACCGCAATGTGAAGTTACTCAACATGAATACGTCGTGGAGGAGCGGGCTGGGATTCCTGGCCATCATTCATCACTTCAAACCAGACCTAGTGTGAGTAGTTTGTCAATATGTGCAGTACAGGTATGTATGTACAGTTGAGCCTCATCAGCACAACATGACTTAGCACGAAATGTCCTTTATCATGGATCTTATGTAGTGTGTGTGTGTGTGTGTGTGTGTGTGTGTGTGTGTGTGTGGGTGGGTGTGTGCGCGCACGTGTGTGAGTATGTGAGGAGGACTGATGGTACCTTCATCTGCTCGTATTTTCTCCAGTGACTATAACTCGCTCTCTCCATTGAACATTCGCGATAACAACATTCTTGTGAGTGCTCCACTGTGTGTGGATGGGTGTGTGTGTGGTGGGTGTTGGTATGCATGTTTGTGAGTGGGTGTGAATGTGAGTGAGAGTGCATGTGAGGTGCAACATGCTTACATCCATGTCTCTGTCACCTCCCTTCCTCCCTCCTCCCCTCTTCCCTTCTTCCCATCACCTCCCTTCCTCCCTTCTCCCCTCCTCCCCTCTACCCCTCTCGTCCACCCCTACTCCCCACCCCTCCTCCAGGTGAAAGAACTTTGTCGCAGTCTAGGGATTCCTTGTCCCATAAAGCCGGATCATATGGACTCAACAACTATTCCCAAAACTGACATGATCGCTGGTTTCGTGTATCAGTTATTTGTCCATCTTGACAATGGGATGCCACAGACCCTCCCACCACCACCACCGCCCCCACCATCACAGCCTGTGATGCAGAATGGGAGTGTCTACTGTTCTGTCCGCTACGAGCTGACCCCCCCTGGTGTCAGACGGCAGTATTCACCTCAAATCTCCAAGGCAAATAGCCCACCCAGACAAAGTATTCTGTTTCGCAAGTGTGGGTCACTCAAGGAAAGCCCGCCCTCCTCAGAGAAGAACAACTCGGCAAAGGAAACTGTACCATCAGATCAGAGTGCTAAGCAGTCATCACGACAGCTAAATCCCTCGCCAGACGAGTTGATCATCCAAGAATACGCGGTGTCTCCTACATTCAGTAAGCATCAACCGAGGATGTACGGGAATGCTGAAAACGAGATAGACAGCTCTGATGAAGAGGATATTGTGGTGAAGGTATCCGATGTTCCTTTTGCTCCAAAGGAAGCCCCCAACAGCAAGGAACAGCTTCAGGTTGGGGAAGAACCCACAGGCAAGGTGAGCAAGGATAGCACAGAGGATGTAGCAGCAGTGTTGAAGTGCTTGCATTCAGAGAAGGATGTTTTGTCTGACGGGACAGAATCCTCTGGGGTTGGCTCTCCACCAGATGGTAAGGTCTCTCTCAGTGACATTAAACTCACCGAGGATGTTCAAAATGACAGTAAATTGGCAAACATTGATGAACATAAGGAGAGTGAGAGGCCCAGCTCTGAGACTGTTGTCACCTCCCCTAAAAGATCCCTTCCGAGCCTCCCTGTAGACAAGAAGAGAAAACTTCCGACTGCTCCGTCTCCTTCCGATCGCAATCGCTCAATGTCTGTTTCTGCTCTCAGCATGACTCAGACACAGGGAGAACCAGTCCGCCGCATGTCTGGCTCCTCCAGCCGTGACAACCACGCTCCTCCCCCTCGCCCCAAGAAGGAACGTAGTAAGGGGTCAGTTGGTGCCGTCCTCCTTGAAGAGTTCGAGAACCTCCCTCTGCGTAGACTTCCTCAGCCAAGGAGGGTGTCTGCCTCAGAGGAACCCTTTGAGAGACCAGCTACGGCCGAGCTGCCTAGGAGTGAAGCTGAGCAAAAGCCAATCGCTCTTCAGAACAAGGTGGGATCCGTTGACTTGCTCTCGGAACCAAGTCCTCCCACGTCCTCACGGCGACGCCGACAACATGGTGGCTCCCAGCAACTGACAGCTAAGAACCTTTCCAACATTACTCCTTCCCTTTCAGCCCTCAATGTTGCCAGCCAACCCCCGAAGGTGTCCAGCGAACACAACCTGCTCAAGGAGCTGGAGAAGGCCCAGCAGGGGGAGGAGTGCCTGGAAGACCTCACGGTGAAGAAGGGATCATTAACACGAGGTCTTTTAAAGGGCATTGAAGAAGACCTTCACAGGGACCAGCTCTCTCCACCCATCGCAGAGGTATGTGTGCGTATATATGTCAATGTGGTGTGTGTATGTGTGTGTGTGTGTGTGTGTGTGTGTGTGTGTGTGTGTGTGTGTGTGTGTGTGTGTACGTAGTAGTGGCTGTGGCCATCTTGACGGTGTCTCTCTGTTGAGCTCGGTCTCCCCCTCATCCAGGAGGATGAACTGGACGTTCCACTCCAGGAGGAAGAAATCTCCAAAGTACGTACATGTAGTATCTGTACATTCATCATCAACCGTGTACTGGTTTTCTTACTTGTGTGAGATTTGTGGTTGTGTTAAAGTCTGGTTCTGATCCTCAGGAGGAGGAGAGGAAATTGCTGACCAAGGTGGAATACCATCAGCAGAGATTGGATGAGATCACAAAGGAGATTGAAAAGGCTAACATGGAAGGGGAGATGCTGCAGATTGATCTGAACAATGCTAGAAATAGAGGTGAATTGCCAGCCCTGGGGGATTGCCAGTCCTGGGGATTGCCAGCCCTGGGGATTGCCAGTCCTGGGGGATTGCCAGTCCTGGGGATTGCCAGCCCTGGGGATTGCCAGTCCTGGGGGATTGCCAGTCCTGGGGATTGCCAGTCCTGGGGATTGCCAGTCCTGGGGATTGCCAGTCCTGGGGATTGCCAGTCCTGGGGGATTGCCAGTCCTGGGGGATTGCCAGTCCTGGGGATTGCCAGTCC
The DNA here is from genome assembly GCA_964020155.1 of Chondrilla cf. caribensis. NCBI lineage: Eukaryota > Metazoa > Porifera > Demospongiae > Chondrillida > Chondrillidae > Chondrilla > Chondrilla cf. caribensis. The sequence goes on from OZ026563.1 coordinate 533,137, forward strand.
TGGGGATTGCCAGTCCTGGGGGATTGCCAGTCCTAGGGGATTGCCAGCCCTGGGGGATTAGATGTAATTTCTGAATCGATTTATCAATGCATTGTCACTGATTGATCGCTCCATTAGTTACTGGAAATTATGAAGTGGACATAACAGGAAGCCACTTCCCCTTTGTTAGACAGTGTGGTCATCCAATAGACATGGGGGGTAGCTTCCTGTTCTACTCACTTAATTGCCTCCTGTGATTAATCGATTTGCTTGCCGAAAATCAATTCATTGAACAATCCATTCATTGTCCCACCACTAGTAAATATGTATGTACATTGACGGTTGACAGTTGTGAACAGTAGTTTGAAATATTCACTGCATGGATTGAGTGCACTAAACAACTACACTGTACTTTGTACTGAGTACAGTGGAACACTTGATGATGGTAGTAAACCACCTCGGTAATAACACCACTATCTTCCAGTCTCAGGAATTTCTATGCTTCATTGCTCGGTGCTTTCTACTTTGGTAATAACCATTGAGACCACTTTGACTGGTCCCGTAGGTGGCCTCAGTAGTGAGGTTCTAGTGTTGTGTGTACACTGCGAGATGTATTTGTCCAAGATGGTTCCCGGGTTGCTGTGGTAACCGCTTCTATATACTCACACACAGCGGACAAAGCAAGAATGAAAGAAGTCACAGATCAATTCCTGGACCTCTTGAAGAAGAAGAATGAACTGATAAAACACAAGACAGAAATCTATATAATGTTAGTCGAGAACTGTCCTCACAGCTCTGTACATGGCATGTGTGGTGTGACCGCTCTGTACATGGCGTGTGTGGTGTCACAGCTCTGTACATGGTGTGTGGTGTGACCGCTCTGTACATGGCGTGTGTGGTGTGACAGCTCTGTACATGGCATGTGTGGTGTGACAGCTCTGTACATGGTGTGTGGTGTGACAGCTCTGTACATGGCATGTGCGGTGTGACAGCTCTGTACATGGCATGTGTGGTGTGACAGCTCTGTACATGGCGTATGTGGTGTGACAGTTACAAATGTTATGTTGCCATTCCCTAAGGCACGAGGAAGAAGAGATTGAAAGAAGAGAGTATGAAGTAAAGAGAGAGTTAAAAAAATTGGAAGGAATTGAAGGTCTGTTTCCATGGGCAGTTTGTACAAATGTGTGTACACGTGTGGTTGTACACACTGTACATTAATTTGTTTAACAAGTTCACATGTGGGACATGGCCATCATTGCTTGTGTGTGTGTGTGTGTGTGTGTGTGTGTGTGTGCATATATGTATTTTGTATATGTACATACGTGCATATACGTATGTGTGTACGTGTGTTGTGTAGCAATGCATACCATTATTTGCGTGGAATGCTGCCCTATAATCAGCCCACAGTTCGTTGACTGCTTGTCGTATTGTGCATGTTCAGATTATCAGAAGACCCGGGAACAGAAGAAACGAGAGGACGAACTGTTGCAGGAGTTGATGGAGCTAGTCAATGCTAGAGATAAGCTGGAACAGAGGAAGCTTGCGCATGAAGTGATGTGAGTGAGAGGTGTGGTCGGGATCTCGTTACCATGACACACATACGCCTGTAGGGTTTGTTGCACATGTGCAAAGGAGTACCTGTGTAGGGGTCCAAGTGTGGGGGTCCCAGTGTAGGGATCCCAGTATAGGGGTCCCAGTGTGGGGGTCCCAGTGTGGGGATCCCAGTGTGGGGGGCCCAGTGTGGGGGGCCCAGTATAGGGGTCCCAGTGTGGGGGTCCCAGTGTGGGGATCCCAGTGTGAGGGGCCCAGTGTGGGGGGCCCAGTGTGGGGGCCCAGTGTGGGGGTCCCAGTGTGGGGATCCCAGTGTGGGGGGCCCAGTGTGGGGGGCCCAGTATAGGGGTCCCAGTGTGGGGGTCCCAGTGTGGGGATCCCAGTGTGAGGGGCCCAGTGTGGGGGGCCCAGTGTGGGGGTCCCAGTGTGGAGAACTTCCTGTCCTGTCCCTACTCTATTGTGCGGTGACAGCAGAATGTAGAACTGGGAGATTTCTGTAATCTGATGCTCTTTGGACAGCCGTGAGGCATGCCTGATTGAGCAGGTTATCAAGTATTATAGTCTATACATGTCACCTGTGATGACATCAGAGTGTAGTTGGTCTTTGAGCTCTGTGGACTGTAGACACGCATCCTATAACCACCATATGTCCATGTCACAATGTACAATAATGTATTATATAAAATTAGTATACTGTACTCTATAGAAAACACCTACAGTATAAGTATACAATATATGACATTGTAATAGTATTATTGTTAGCTTGTATTGTTTTCAATCTAACCCTGAACTGGACAAGGGCCATGAAGTTTCTTAACTCGATTTACTTGTTAGCGTCATAAGACCGTGACACTGTGTAGTGTGTTGGTTGGTTGTTATGGTTACCATATCATTGCTGTGTTCCATGCAGGGGAGAGACAGATGCAGAGTCCCTCGTTCAAATGGAGGAGGAGTTGCCCGGGGCGATCATGGGAAACCCTAACCCCAGGCAACAGACGAAGGACTGTGTCATCATGTGACAGTCATGTGACAGTCATGTGATAGATTGCCATCTGAGCCATTCAACTACTCCTTAGGGTATTTTTCTTACTTTAATAGTGTACTTGTTGGGGGAGCATGTTTTTATTTGATTTTTGTCACACCCTGTATGATAATTGTCAGTACTATTGTAAATCAATGTGTATGATTTCTGTAATATATTGCACTAAAGTTCTGTAAGTTGTATATTTACTAATTATGATAATGACAATTTGGCCAATATTGTAAATACATATTAATGTTGCATTATATACAAAATACCAATTGTAAATATCTATAACTATGTTTATTGCATGAGTTTATTGATATTAATTAAATCACTTGAGAATTAAATTGATGTTATGTAGCACTTTCCAAGTTGGGACAAGCAAACATGATGTACATTTGCATTGTATTATCATGAGATAAATAACCAAATTAAACAAATAAACAATCAACACACAACACACTGTGAAGTGCTGATGAATGAGAAATCTATATGGTTCGTGGTCAGCAATCACAAACGAATCTACATGTTAGTTGCCATAGTAACACCAGATGTCCAGCTGGTGTTCTAGGTCAAATAGTTCTGCTCAAACTGTGACATGAGCTCGCTCTCAAGAGTGAAGTCTACCGCATTTTCTTTCTACAAGGACAGAGAGGGAAAGGTGTATTGGAGCAAACACACACACACACACACACACACACACACACACACACACACACACACACACACACACACACACACATCAACTTGGTAGGCTCAAACTTACTGCTTTTCTTTCACGCTCCTCTTGTTCCCTTCGTCGTTCAGCTTCCCGTTCTTCTGCTGATTTCATCTTCGTTGATTCTTCCTCTTCTCTTCTCTGTTTCTCGGCATTTTCTGCTTTTAAGATTTCTCTGGAGAAGACAAAGGATACCAGAGTGCATTGTTGACTATTAGGCATAGTGTGTGTGTGTGTGTGTGTGTGTGCGTGTGGTGTGTGTACGCACACATGTACATGTTGACAAACAAGGGTTCACCTAGCCTTTGCTGCCATCTTTCTCTGCTGCTCTTGTTCGAGTTGTCTCTTTTGTTCCCTTCTCTGTTCCTCTAACTCGCGCTTTATCTGTTCCTACCAAACCAACAGAAGTAAAGCAGAGTACAGTGGACAGCGTAGCACAGTTAACAGCAGAGAACAGCATGTTCGCTTTGAATAGTGAACAGGTATCTCACTTGCTTCTCTTTCTCCAGTGCCTGCTGCTGGAACATCTTAAAACTCTCGTTTGATGATGGAATTGGTTTGGGTGGTTGGAAATCAGGTGATGTTGGCTGCAAAACAAAGCAAAGACAAAAGTGCACACACACACACACACACACACACACACACACACACACACACACACACACAAATACAAACACACACACACACACACACACACACACACACACACACACACACACACCTGCGAGGATGGTTTGCTCTTAATTCCAGTGTGGACAAGTGGAGAAGGTTTTGCTGGTAATTTTGGTGATCCCAGTGAATGTGACTGTTGCCTTCCTAAACCTTGTAACGAGACAAACAATGCTCAATCAACCAACTCCTACGATATACCCCGTAATATCAAGTTACTGGGCAATCAGTACTAAAACAATAAGAAACAGAACATTTACACATTAAAGGTATGTATGTATGTACGTACATGTGTATATATGGAAAATCATAGTGTGTAGATAATCATATTTCTGACACACCTACACACACACACACATGCGCACACACACAACACACACGCGCACGTACGCACAACACACACACAGTGGTGTAGCACTCACCAATGATATTAGAAGCAGATGTGTGTTGCAAACCAATCCCAGGTTTAGGCTGCGGCTGGAGGACATAGCAAGCATACGTGATGCAACTATCACACACACACACACACACATACACACACACAGTGTGATAACATCAAGTACAAGGTTACATTACGTCCACACACACAAACCCATGTACTTACAATAACATAATCTCCACCACTAACAGTGTGTGCACAAGATAATGGATACAAGAAGGCTGATTGGAATATCTGGTAAATATGTCATGCCCAAACACAAATCCCACTGTATGGGTCGTACTATCAATACTTATGTATATACATGTACGTACATACATGTTGTTAAATATACGTACATGCACCCACAGAATTGTCCCTAAGGTACATATGTAGACATCACCCCACATTAGCAATTAGCAGGTACCTATGCATTCTAGCCTGGAGCTCCAGCACGCACACACACACACGGAGGTATGGGATGCACCCTGTTGATGATGCCATAGGAAACCAGGCAGACGAAGCATGACTGCGTTCCTAGCACCAGCAGCTGATGGGCACCCCTCACAGGTGTCATTACACAACAGCTGGTGTTGTTGCATCATTCACAGACCACATCAGCAATTGCAGAAACCCTACAAGTATCCACTCATTCAGGCAACAATGCAATCAGGGGTGGAGGGTAGGTCAACAGTACATTGCGGACTACTGTCGTATGCTGCGGCTGCAAGGTTTTACACACCACTGCATGCGAGTACGGCATTCTCCAAGGGTTACTATTGACGCATACATACGCATAAACATATTTATAGATATGTTCACTACTGTATAGTATGCATTCACCTTCAGTTCCACAGACGCTGTACCAGGTACAACCTTCTTTCCATGATCTACAAAAGTGGCAAAGAACACTTGTATCACGTACGCCTAACCTCAGTGTGTGTACACAGTGTACAAATGTACATGCCACTAAAGTAGGATCATGGAAAGAAGCTGTACACTAGGGCAAATCGGCCACACTATATGTGTGTGTGTGTACGCAGATGTGTACAGAGGCTTCATTTTGATGAACAATCAACACAAATAATTTACATCAGCAAACACAAACAATACACACTATAACAGCAAACAGTAAGTTCAAACAAAACACCGGGTCCTCTGGTGTCGTGTACTGTGTATGGGTTAAAAACACGCGCAATAATCAAATAAACAATAAATTAATACTGAAAATTGCCATAACAATCAGTGTTTGGTCAAAGAGTTTTTAGTGAGCTTGAGGTGTCTTCTTGTGTTTACCTTGCTCATCGTCACTGGAGGATGTACTGGAACCAGAACCGGAACTGGAGGATTCATCATCGGAGTCCTCGGAGCTGCTCGAGCTACTCTCGCTCAAACGCGTGGTTTGGTTCTCAAACAGGCCAGATGTGGTCATCTCCCCTTTGCCCTTCAACTTGGTCTTGACCGTGCCACTACCCATCATCCCCTGCATGTCCTGTGGTTTGGAACATGAAGCAGTTCACACGTGGAGGAGCAAGCGAAAAGAAGTCCTCACCTGTAACCTTTTCTCTATTTCAGCTTTCTTCTTGGCCGCTTCCATTGAAGGATCCTTTCCCTTTGATGTTCCTATGAAAATAACAAAACAGTTAACACTGGCAAAGGCATACAACGTGCTCACACACTCACCACTTGGACGCTTGGGCTTTTTAAGTACAGAACTGACATATTTATCGAGCTCCCTGAGTGTGGAAGGCTTCAGCGTTTCAAAGTCAATTTCAATTTCGTCCGGGCTGGTATCCTTCAGACTCGGTTCTCTGGACTGAATGATGTGCACCACCTTCCCTAGCTTATCTCCGGGCAGTTTGTTGATGTCCAGGCTGAGTTGTCTCTTTTCATCATATGACATGGGCTTCACATCATCATCATCACTACTAGCATAACCACTTGGCAGTTTCTTCTTTATACCCTGAGCTGCCTGGCTTGGTCTGAAGGCAGTGCACACATAACCACAGAGTCTTTGAAGACACTAACAGCAAGTCTCACCTTCTTGACAATGATGGCTTTTTTGTCTTTGCTTTCGGTGGCTTTGTGGCTGGCTTGAAGTCAGCATCCCCACTCTCTTTTCGCTTCTTTGGTTTGGAATTGGGAACTGATTTCTGCTTTCTCAAAGCCTGTAAATGTTCTGTGACCGTTCTTAGCTGCTGTTCTAACTTTTGAAGTTGGTTTTCTCTGTCCTCTTCTCCCTCACTGGCATCAGAGTGTTCAGAATCTCCTTCAGTACCAGATTCAGATTCAGAAGAAGCAGTTTTCTTTTCTCTTTTTTTGGCTGCAAGTGGATACAGACAAGAGTAATAGAAGTAAATAAATTGTGTATCGTAATATGACTTACCAGAAAGTGGTTTTGGTGGAGGTTCTTCTGGAAGTCTGGCAAACCGATACTCGAATACTTCTTGTAACTTTCTCCCCATTTTGACCACATCGTGTTCAGGAGGGTTATACTTGTAGCAATTGGTGAACATGAGTCGGACGTCACAGGCAAATTCCTGGGCAGTGGCATATTCGCGGAGCTCCATTTTTTTCTGAAAACGTAATGACCATGACAACAACACTCAGATACATATTATTGTGTATTCACACACAGACACCATCATCATACCTTGACTGTACTGAGGTCCATGGGAGTCTTGATGATGGTGTGATAGTCCTTCAAGCCAAGTGTATCAGCATCCACTGGCTGGTAGAAAGGCCAAGCGTAGGCCTGCATACACAGAGGGATCGAACATTCGGTAAAGACACACAATCACACAGCAACAAGGAATTGCCAACTACTACACACTTGATGCTTTCTGGAATGCAACTCTTTCAATATACTTTGACAATACTTGATCTGCTCAGATAGCTTCCCCTTTTTCCTCTGAATGGTGTGCGACACAGAATTCAACTGGTATGACTGGTATGATGTGACCTGAAATATATGAGGTAACTCACTGGAGCTGAGAGGCTGTTCTCTCCGGGAAGTTCGTGCTTGGCCTTCTTGACTTTCCGCGTGGACTCCCTTCGTTTGGGTATCCCCATCGCCATGATATGGTCTCCCAGGGGGGTGGTTGTGTCTGCCTGGCGCTTCACACCCCTTTTCGACTGTTTGTGCACGATACAAAAACTAGTGAGAACTAGCTACTGACTGTTAACGGATACCCAAGGTACCTTGATTGCAGTAGGTTGTACTACAACTGAAGGCATTATGCTGGAAACTGATGTGGTGGTCATCACACAGGAACTTGGGGTGGACTGTCCAACAGTCTGAACGGGATTGGATGTGATACTGATGGTTTGTGTGAACAGTCCCGATGAACTCTGTTGGGCCTGGCTGAGTGTGTCTGGAGGTGAGGTTGTATCTGCCAGTGTGGTTGTTGTGACAACAGTCGGCGAGAGGCCTATAAGTGTGACTGCAATAGCAAGGGAAGCAAAGATTAGACAGGCTTCAACGAACATGTTGCAGAACCACTCACCCTTTTGCTTCCTTGGTGGCTTTTTCTTGCCTTTTTGATTAGGATCGACTTCACATTCCTCCGGGGGCATCGCTTGGAGCTTCTGCTCAAATATCTTCTCGAGAGTTTTCGCCATAAACACAACATCCTGAGTACAAAAGATAGGTTCAGCAATACCATAAACAGAGGCAATATGCCATAAACAGCTGTAGCTAAACTCACATCCGTTGGTTTGTTGTAAAGGTAACAATTGGAAAACATTACATTGAAATCAGCAATACACTCCTTTGCACTCGTGTACTCAAAGCTCTCCAATTTTCTCTTAATAGTCCCCATATCCATTGGGTTCTTGATCACCTTGTAGTAATCCTATGTGTAAATATCAATGTCCATGCCTTATTGTTAACACAAGGTGGAGTTAACGTGACCACTTTTGCACCTCAAGTGTCACTACACTCACTGGTAAGTTCAGGGTAACAGGGTCCACTGGTTTTTGGAACGGCCAACCAAACTGGTGACGCCATAACACTCGTAACACATTATTCTTCATATATAACAACTGATTCGTTGTCGTGTGTGTTGTGGACTTTTTTTCAGGTGGAGACTTCTAACACAAGGTACCGACATTAAACACACGGCCTATATATGGTATATTTTACTTGGCCGTCCACTTACAAGTGAATGTTCATATTCCTCGTACTTAGAGGTGGACTTTCTGACCCTTTTACCGAGAAGGGAAGTGTCCTGGGAGACGGTAACCGACGTAGAGGAAGAGCTTTGCGCTACCGTAGCTGTGGAAGACGCGCCATTGACTGGCTGTGAACTAGCTACGGATTGTACGCAGTTTGGTTGAGGTGGACTGTCATGTATACTTGAAACGTTTTTGACTCCTTCTGATTTTACTATTAGGCCTGGCTGGGGTAAACTCGTGCTGGAGTGAAAAAATAAAGCCTCAAGTAAAATGGTGCCAGCGGAGGAGTCTTTGTACGGGCAACAGCAAGCAACACCATTGCGTGGAAACGCTGCCTTTAACACACTTCAGAACAATCTTCTACTCCTAACTTTACCATCGTACCATTCCGAAGGATTTGTAGAAGAGACTGAAGGCGACCCTACTCCATTTGACGGCTCCGTTACTGAGGATTTAGTGGATTCCATTCAAAGAGTTCCCCCTGCCAAGAAGAAGCGTTCCACGAGCCGGTCAGGCGGCCCCTTATATACGTACTGTCCGCCCCCATCGGAAGTCATATGACCAGCTGTAAGCCGATTGGACGAGGGCCAACCTGAATAGGCTACGTCATTACCGTAAATTTCTCATTACTAGTAGGAAATTTCACAACCCATTGACCACAGTTAGTACTGCATGACAGACGCCCACTCACACACGCTAAATTTGGGCATATCGAAAACCACAGAACATTCTAGTTTTCGGCCTAAGCGACGCCTGTCCTATCTCAGCCAAGCATTACTGACATTATTCTAGTCATCATGCAACAAGATATCCTTCATCAGTGATCTGTATGTCAATAATCCCACGAACACTACCACTTATGAAAGCACTTTTATATCCTCGAATCATTTCGAAACTATCTTCAACGACTAAAAATAGTGATGCACTATACATCGGAGACCCCTTCGGTTGCTGTAGAACTGCATCGTCCGCTTATTGGGATTCCACCGTATTCGGCTAGAAAGGAATACCATTTGACCACTCGGCTTCCCTGTAGAAAGTCAAACATAATTGTGAGTAATATGAAAACAAATACCATCAGCAACTAACAATAAAAGCTTCCAGAAGGCCTTTATACATCTCTCGGTAGCCGTACGAAATGACACAAAGCTTGCCATTAGGCGCACACATCACAGCTCTCAGCCGAAAATTTGAATCGGCGGGAAATTGTCCCGAGGTTTCATATCTGAACAGTGGTGATGGTTGTGTCCCATCTAAGAAATTTCACCGAAAAAAGGAGACTTCGGTTGACGAAAACACCGCTCCTGTTCGGAGGACCTGCAACCGAACAAGCTACAAGGACGGTCCGTCCAGTTCGAGAACTCATCCCTTATTAGGAACAGGAAGTGACACACCTTTATTCCTGCAATGAATATCATTTAGTCGAAACCACAAAATCAGTCACGGTGCCATTGACACTTCAAAAGATCAAACGACTAGGCGAGTTCATTTCTCTTTGATTTTCACCGCAGTTACTATTAGAAAGGAGTTCCTGTGGATGTTACCTTCCCTTTAGTCCCGAGTTTGATTGCAGCCTTGCTCCACGATTCTACACTATAAAACTTCAGTGAAATGTAAGTCTTGGACGGGCATTCGACTGGGAGAGCTCGAATAGCGATTCTTTGATAGTCTTTGAGGATCCCTTATTGTGGTTTCACGATCCTTCATTCCAGTGTTAGATTTTGACCGAAACGTAAAATGTCTGGATTGGGGACAGCTACTACCCAAGAGCTCGGAGCAGACGACGAAGTGAAGGAGTATCAAGAAGAAGAAGATATTAACGAAGTCGATGAAAGCTTGAATGATATCAAATCTGAATTGGAACAGCACGCAGAAACATACAAAAGCAAAGTGAGACGCTAAGTTTACAATTCGGCCTCTTGCGAGCTTTTTTTATGCAGCTGTGCTCTCTGTATCTTTCCCGCAGACTGCGGTACATTCGCCACCTGCTAATGTTGGTGAGTGTTCCTGTCCCATCCTGTGTGTGTGTTACTGTACGTGTACGTGTATCTGCTTGTCACGTTCGTATGTCAAAGTGCGTCTTAAGTTGATCGAGTCTTCTTTGTTTTGACCCAGTTGCAACCACGCGCGCCGTCCAAGCAAGCCAGCAAACGTTCGTTCTCGGACAGGTACGTAACACGCAGCCGTAACCCGGGGTCGTGACCTGTTATTTGTGATGCGGTCGCCACTCCTTTGAGGCGGCGTTACATCAAAGGGGATGAGATCCAAACAATTCCTTTGATTTCGCGGACATCAAAGGTGGATCTCATTCGCACCTTTATCCAACATGTTTCAGACTGGTTTATATGCAACTTAATCTCCTAGGATGTTGCTGGGAGTATTCTAATTGTTGTGACTTGTCTCCACCCATTATTTGTGCTGACCATCCACACATGAGATCAAAGAAAACATTGTCTTTGTTCTTAAACATAAAAATCTGTTTTCAATCTTTGAAACTAACCGTCATTGTCATTGGTGATAGTTCTGATTGCAGGTGTATCACCTGCTTGTTGCCATCTATATAATCGTCAATGCCAATATCAAATATTACTTGTTTTGACTATGTTCCTGCAGGTTAACAGTGCCCTGATTCCCGGGAGACTACCTGTGTTTGGAACGCCTCAGGCACTGGATCCCAGCAAGAGGATGTTGCCAATGGCCCAGGTCTACACAATACCTGGACTACAGAGCATGCCTGTGAAGATGGAAGCCATCCCTACTAGTAACAAGTGTGTGTGTGTGTGTGTGTGTGTGTGTGTGTGTGTGTGTGTGTGTGTGTGTGTGCTTTCACATACATGGTATACACATTTACGGTACAGTCACATAACTAGTTTTTAAACCGTACACCAGATGTAATTTTTATGAGCTACTTTTCATGAGCAGTAGTTATGGTAGTGGTAGGCTCTTTGCGTGGCGATGTCAATGTGAAGCATTAGTTTTGTTTTGTTGAGCAGTTGGTCTCTAATGTGTTGGGTGGTAACTTGAGAAAGAGTAAGTTTAACGTGTAACACGATTCCTCAGTGGTAGACCCATTGCAGCCGTTTATAACTTGCGGTTTGTATAGATAGTGAATTTACATTCTTCTGTTATCTTTCCATGTGTGTGTATTGTGCTGGTTTGACCCCACCTTCCTCTATGTTGCAGCTCGTACTGCGTGTCCTCATCGAGTGCAGTGTACCCTAGCTATCCTGCTGGCATACCTGTTGTGCCCACAACACCAGGGTACCCGTATGTCCTGGGAAATCCCTATGTCTCCGTCCAACTCCAGCAACAGGTACGTACACAACAAAACAGGACGTTAGGGACTAGTTTCTACATGCCCCCATGGGACCAGACTGGGTGTCTTTATGACTCTTTGATTTGTGCTCTTTAGATGTTGAATAACCAGAGCGGTGTCATGGCAGGTGTGCATGGGATGGTCCCTAGCAACCAGCCGGCTCCGGAGAAGAAGAAACCCCATGTGAAAAAGCCCCTCAACGCTTTCATGCTCTTCATGCGAGAGAAGAGAGCTGAAGTTATGAAGGAGTGCTCCTTGAAGGAAAGTGCTGCTATCAACCAGATCCTTGGGAAGAAGGTGGGCCTGGCATTGTGCGTGTCAGTATATTGTTTGTTGTGTTGCAAATGCATGCATTGAATACAGACGAGCTTATTTAATAACGGGTTCAACCCAAAGTGAATGTTAATTGCTATTACCATGCAATGGCTTCAATAGCATGATTGTCAGTAATCTGGCTTTGGACTGACTACGCTTAGGACTATTGGGAGTGTGTGTTTTGTGGGCTGGTATTTATGGTGCACTGTATGGCTTCTCTCTTGTCCGGTAGTGGCATGCTCTCACCAAGGAAGAGCAGGAGAAGTACTATGAGCTGGCTCGACAAGAGAGGGCCAAACATTTGCAGCTGTATCCTGGATGGAGTGCCAGGGACAACTATGCCATCCACAAGAAGCGAAAGAGAAGAAAGCCAATGAAAGAGGAAGAAGTTGGTGAGTGTTCTGTGAATTCACAAGCACAACACACACACACACACACATGCACACGCACACACACACAAACACACACACACACACACACACACACACACAAACACACACACACACACACACACACACACACACACACACACACACACACACACACATGCACAAACTTTGATGATATGTGCTTCACATCACATCGCACCAGTCACGTGTGGCAGCAGTTCTTAATTGGGCATGCATTGAAGGCTGTTTGTAGTTAGTTACTGTGTTCACAGTTCACGGGTCATTTGTTTTACAGAAATCGATCCCAACGCCAAGAAATGTAGAGCCAGGTATGGCATGGAGCAACAGCACATGTGGTGTCAACCGTGCAGGTAAACAAGAATACTCATTTATCCGTCCCAAGCACCTCTCAGGGAGTCCTCCAGATCATGTGGTGCCCTGTTCACAGTAGTCTGTGTGTCACCGTATTCTATAGTCACACATTCCACGTACAGTGAGACCTGTATATAAAGACCACTCAAGGGACCAGGAAAGGTGGTGGTCTAGTTGGGAATGATGGCTGATGGTCTTTATACAGAGGTGCTTCACTATAGTAGAGTTGACATAGTGGATAGTACAAAAGTGGTCATTTAGGACAGGTGGTCTTTGTGGAGAGGTGGTCTTTATAACAGGTTCAACTTCATATACAACTGGCTTATTGCCTGTTATTGGATTTCACTTATTTGCTCCTGGATGGTCACCATTACCATTTCATCACACTCCTGTTTGACTGTGAAATGATTCTCTGTTTTGTCTCAGAAGAAAGAAGCGATGTGCTCGTTATGGAGAGGGGGAAGGTGAAGATGACGACGACTGTGAACTGGCTGACAGCCACTCAGAGCAGAACAAGATCAATAACAAGAGTGTACCTCTCGAGCCTCTGTCCGTCTCCCAGGGAGCCCCCCAGGGAGCTCCCCAGCCTAACGGGACCACTCTCAGCGTGTCGCCTGATGCACACTCCGACCCACCCTCGAACTCTCAGGGTCTTGTCCCCATAGCAACATAGACTAATACTGTTTTCCTGCATGTGAAATGACTATAATGTTCTTGTAGTAATGTTTTGACTGTAATTGTGAATTGCTCTTCATTCCCCAGCCAATTCCACTTGACTCGAACGTTTCAATCTTATGTTTTCGTTTTCTGACACAAATTTGGCCAGTATAAAAAACTTGTGTATCAACTTACTAGTCACTTGATTGATTTAATTAATGCAATCCCTTTTGAGAACAGAGGCTGTTGTGCTGTGATGCGTATGTGACTTGCATTAATTCGATTGAGAATCCCAATATGACTTAAGTGAAATGCATTGTGTCCCAGTGGCACCAACGCTGTGTATTGCATTGCTGGAATGCCATTTATAGGAAATGACTGTAATGAGACAGGAAGTGGTTTGTTGTTTCCCATAGTAACCGTTGCCATGGTAATTCATTATCAGACACAATGTTCAATGTAGAATACAGTGTTGCGATTTCTTCAGTGTTACATTTATGAGTTTACGACTTGGGACCTTTGATATACTTCATGAATTTGACCTCATTCATGGCACTTTTACATACATAAACAAATAGGACTATCATCTGTTCCCTCAAGGGTTTCTATACAGCATAGCGTGATATTATTCTGATATCAAAACAAATTTCTCATTGCCTCCTTATAGCAGCATTCCCATGTAGTGGTGTAGTAGTTGTAGTTGTAGTGGGAAATGTGGTTGTTTACACACAATTACAAGGTGCATACACGACCACATGCTCCTAATCCTCAACAGTTGGTAGGTACAGAACACAGCTCAAACATCACTGTAAACAGACTCAATGCGATTAATAGAGCATTCTTGTACAAATATTGTGATAGCCGTGGGTGTTTGGATGTGACCATGATCACCGCATGCGTAAAAAAAAGCTCAAACTTCGTAGTGGTTTCCATCTTGTGTGCTCATTTATAGCATGCATGTGCATGCGAGTGTACTGCAGGCATGCTGTGTGAATGCAGTACACATCGTGAATGTTTGGAGATGGTGTGGGGAATTCCCTATGATGTTTATTTACAGACAATGGGCTGCAGTGACCACAACAAACACCCATACAAGGGCATTCACTGTTGCCTAAGAGTTGTATTTGTCATTGTTGGAAGCACCTGGGTGGACTCTGTACCCAGTCTATCTGTTCTACTTTAGCATACACAAGCTTGCACTCTCGAATAGGAACCATGTGTGTGTGTGCTGACAGTGAAGAGCCAAGAACTCCTCCTAAACCACACCTTCAGCAGTGGGATCTACGTGATCTACATATGTATGTGAATGGGCAGGGCACCACCAGGGCACCAGGGCATGTACTTTATGTATGTACAGTATAAACATGTACTGATTATAACATCGATAAGAAGCATCAACGGAGGGCGGTACAGCAATAACTGTGAGAAGTAATGATACATACATACAAAGGGTGCTTTATCATAACAAAACAAAAAAGACATCTGACAAGCTCATATTATAGTCTCTATGGTTCACTGGTGTTTTCTAAGCTTTTTCTGCTCTTCTGAGCATCTTCTGTTTTATCTTGAGACACTGATCCTGGTAGTCCCCATTCTCTGCGTTCCTCTTCTGGGGTCTGCCCAGTTCTCCCTGCTAAATAGCCCTCCTGTAACCCCATTAGCATACTGGTGTGGTCAACGTCCTTTGACGGGTTGTGGACACCACTGCGGGACACATCGGACTGGAGGGATTGGAGGTTGAGTTGGTCTATCTCTGACGTTTCTTGACTCACGGAATGCATAGCACGTGAAGGAATGTCTCCTTCGTCCTCACTTTTACTCGGGACCTGGTGCTGCTGCAATAGCTGCAGAAGTGTGGCAAGTTGGTGCACGTTCAGTTTTTGGCTCATACCGTCACTGGTGAGGTGTTGAGCAATGAGCAACTGGAGGTTCTGCAGCTGCTGGATCTGTTGTTGCACTTGAGGGTCAGGAGTGCTCCCCTCACATTGCTGCACCAGTTGCTGCTGCTGTTGTTGTAGCATCATAATTGCTTGCAAGTGTTGCTGGATTTGGTTCTGCTGCTGTGAAGTGTCTGCGGCAGTCGGAGTCTTGATAGCAGCTGCCGATCTCAGAATCTGCTGTGTCTGTGATCCCTGACCAGACATAGATGTCTGCAGCTGTTGCAACAAAATCTGGCGGTAGACAGGATCAACGGGGCCTTCTTCCGAAGCAGTGGAAACTTGATGCAAGCTACTTGTACTGTTGGGAGATTGTAAGTTTTGAGACATTTGTGGCGAGCCGAGGCTCTGAAGATGCAGGAGAAGACTATTGATGAACTGGTCCAACCCGTTCGGACCTGAATATAACAGTTTGTTCTGGATCACCCAAGCAGTGAGCTCGTTTGCCCATTCGCGCTGTGCCATCAGCAAATCCAGATCTGTAGAGCCCGAAAGAACAGAGTGTAATCCAAAATTTGGCAAAATTCCCTCATACAGAGAACTACACAGTAAAATATACGAGTGGACATAGTGGGGCCTGGTTTATCTGATCATGCTAGTAAACTCAGTGTTGGGTGATGGTACGTTGTCCATGATTTGGTGGAGGTACGTAAATCACAAAGCAGTGCTGGATGAATGAATGTTGTGTGAACCATGTGTGACTGTACTTGCATGAGGTGTGTGTGTGTGTGTGTGTGTGTGTGTGTGTGTGTGTGAGTGAGTGTAGTCAATCTCCAGCTTATACATCAGAATACCAAACATGCAATACTATATGAAGTGGCCAACAAAGAATTTACTAGACACGCTTCCTGCTCCAGTCTTCCCCGCGCCCTGCTGTTGAATCCTTTGGATGTAATCTATTGACATTTCAAGAATTTCTGCCTTGTCCAATTTCTTGTTGCCCTGGAAACACAAGAATAACCCAACACCTTATTGGCACAACAACAATAGCTGTAGTTTCTTCAATGAAGTACAGTACAGCATGAATACGTGCACTGATCTGAAGGCTATTCTTTGCCCCTGATTACACTTCCATCACACAAAGCACAATATGGTTTCTGTGGTAACAATTCCTCACTATATCCCATATTAGAAACTGATAAATGCACGAGGTGACAATTGAAGGTGGAGACTAACGTATTGTCTGCAGTCGGGAACCAGAGTCTTCATGATGCCCAGACATGTGTTTATTCTGTCTCTTCTCTTCTTCTCAATATTCTTATGTGAGTCCAAGTAATTCTACATGAACAGAGCAGTGGAGAAAGATTTGAAACAGCCACCATGTGAATAGCGAATGAGGACTACTACCCACTGTACATGAGGACTACCACCCACTGTATGTGAGGACTACCACCCACTGTATGTGAGGACTACCACCCACTGTATGTGAGCACTACCACCCAATGTACATGAGGACCACCACCCACTGTACATGAGGACTACCACCCACTGTATGTGAGGACTACCACCCACTGTACATGAGGACTACCACCCACTGTACATGAGCACCACCACCCACTGTACACATGCTGAACAACTTGAATAAATGAATCAGGTGCTCAGGTATACAACACAACTTACTCTCGACTTTTTTCTGGGTATGTCAGGGGTCATGTCTCTGTATGGAGATTGAAGGTAGCTACAATACAACCTTTGTTACCAGAAACAGACAGTACACATGAGACTTGTGAGAACATGTACGATAAGGACACACATTAAGTGAATATTCACAAGTGCTGTTTCAATTACAATATTTTCACACGTAGGGGAGGACAAAATTAAAATCCCAACACAGGGAAACCTTACATTTCCAATAACCACACTGCACCTAAAATTGTAATGAACCCTCCAAACTGAACACTTCAATTGAACCCAAATACCACCCCATTCAAAGGGATTGACAACATCCATGATCGAATTCATAGCCAATGAATCTCATTAACAGACCCCACAACTACAGTTCCTCCAGCAAACAATTACATGAGCTCACACTCAGTCACATCACGTCAGGTCATGTGCAGGATAAAACAAAATAGAAACCATAGTGTATTCCAACATGTGAACCAATAGAACCCCATTATAGGCAATTGTTGATGTCACACAAGTACCGGTGTGTACCTATGAATGATGGGTGTGTGTGTACGTATGCATGTGCAAGTGTTGTGTTAGTGTGTGTGAATGTGTGTGCGTGTGTGTGTGTTAGCATGCACCTGTGTGATATGTGTTAGTGTGTGTGTGTTAGCATGCACAGGTGATATGTGTTGTGTGTGTGTGTTAGCATGCACAGGTGATATGTGTCGTGTGTGTTTGTTAGCATGCACGCATGTGATATGTGTTAATGTGCGTGTAAGGGTGTATGCATGTACTATGTGTGTGTGCTACCATGTACTGTACGTACGTTAGCACATGCAGGTGCTTTGTTTGTGTGTGGCTATATGATGTACATGTGTGTGTGTACATCGCATGGCACATGTGCAAACCACAAGTGGCTTGAAATACGCATGAAGCTACAAAGGAACCTTATAGTTACTAGCCATGCTTGGAAAATAGGTTGAGGTATATTAGGACTATTTCTGGCACACCGTGAATGGAATTTCTTGTTACAACGATTATGATGGACATCTCTAGGCACAATGGTATATTTTACCATCATCTCACTGGTCAATCTAATTGACCAATGAATAATCATTGCACCTCAGCCGTTTAGTCTTAATCAGAGTGTATTTTAGTTATTTGTGCCTGAAATGCCGCACTGAGTAATTATTGCTTTTTTGAGGAAATTGCATTTACGGTGTGCGAAAAATAGTCCTAACAATCTAAACCTGTGCTACAAAGGAATGCCTGCAAGAACAACCCAATGTAACGTGAACCAGTGTGAACTAGCGCACATTACAACACATACACAAATGCATACAGGTAGGGGAGGACACACCACTGTACAATTTTGTGAGGACAGATATAAAGTACCCCACACACCATGACTCACACAGTAGGTAGGCGTTTTAAATTGTTGACTAGACTTTGCGTCATAATGGGTGTCCCCGAGCTAAGCAACTGATTTGCAAGATTTTGGCCCATGTTCCGCGAGCCAAGATTGAATCCAGACATGTCTTGTAAGTCAGTTTGATTCATGTGGAGGTGGGAATCGATAGGAACAGTGGAGTCTGGCTCATTGGTTGATGAAGACTGTATACCAATACTAGATGGTCCTGTGTCTTCGTTCTGAGAGTTACCCATATGTTCGGGGATGATTCCGTTGTTTTGACTGAGCATCCCATCACTTTCTCTCACACTGTCTTCCACTCGCTGCAGATCAGCGTTCAAATCCATGTTTTACAATCCTTCAAATAAACCAAAACGAAAGAAAACGCAAATTATGCCAGATTTCAACAGAAAACATATCTTGGGGTGTGTTTCCTGGACTTACAACGAAGTAAACCGCCAGATTTCGAGCTTCTAAACGAAATATTGCCGAAGTCCCCCTGAGCTCACGTGGAGTCGTGTGCGACAAGAAGGTTCTTTGATGGGGGAGGCGAACCGGAAATCACACGCGATACGAACACGTGATCTTTACGTCACCATACTCTCCTAGCAACGGGTGAGGATGGAGCAAGCTTGCGCAGAAATTGACTGCACAGACAGGACTAATCAAAATGAAGAAAGTGAATGTGAAATGTCTGCACCAGGACTAGAAACTGAAGAGCAAGATGAAACCATGAGGTGATTCAATTTGATAAATTCACAAAATGAAGCTACTGTTGATTCCTGGACTTTGCCCTTCACTATAATAGGCTAGGGCTGCCTCAATTGCAGACACCAGTATCTGACCTATGCACACACCAGCAAATGACTAACAATTTACAGCAGCTTATTAATGATTTGAACACAAAACGTAAACGGGACCCAGCAATTCTGGAGGGTATGTTACTACTGCATGTATAAGAGCACATCGTGGTTGAAGGCCATTGCATGTACAGTGTGTAGCTTTGTTCTCCACAAGAATTCAAGAAAGCTATAATGTTGCACACGGAATCAGTATTTGGGACAGTTGAGCAGTCCATGTATGAAATTTATGAACAGAACAATCAAGTCATTGAAGGGAAGCTTCAAGAACTGACAGAAGTCCTTGGGAGAATAGGTATGAATTGTACACATTGTGCTGTGGTCAGCATTAATAATTATCATCCTTTACAGTCTTTCTGAATGTTTTAGAACTGATTACTGTAGTCCCATCTACTTGTATTTCCATTTCATAGAAAAACTGGAATCGGAACTTAAGCAATTCAAACACCACTTGAGTCTCTTGTACAGTGATGTCAACGAAAGTTCGGAAGTTCTCAATCAATAATGTGCCAATTGATATCAAAACCTACCAACACAGTTGTATAGCCATGCTGAAATTAAATCATATGGAATAATAATCACACAACAAATTACATTTCCATAATATATTACAATATTATAATTATTATTATTCTACTCATATAATATAACTGCACAGAATTATGCTAATGTTAAGGTCTTGCAGGTGGGGGTCTGTTAGGAACAGTTGGAGGACGTCTGCATGTGGGAACAGAATGTAAATCACCATGGTGACGTTGGACTCTAACGATAGTATTGCACAACTCACCTCGGCACAGAAGGTTGTGATGTTGAGGTAGTACCGGGCCTCGGAGGAGCAGGTCTGGAGGTGGGTGGGGCTGGTTTTTGTGCGGGTGGGCGTGACCTAGCCCCACCCCCGAGTGTACTTGAACTTGTTCTATTTGGCATGTCGGGCATTGGCTCGTTATTAACAGGAGGAGGCAGTGGAGTGTGCATTGTCTTGGACAGGACATCGTTGACAATGGTTTGAGCCTCTTTGCACACTTGGTACATACGGAGGGTTTCCTCCCTCTTCTGTGCAGCCAAATGACTTTCCTCCATCAACTGATTCTGCAAGTGATCGGAATATCACACAGTAGGTACATTCAACCTCAGCTCAAAAGTACAAAAGAGTACATAGAATAGCAGAGTGGCAGACACACCAAGATCATATACAATGTATGTACATATAGGGTTAGGTGAGGGGAGGTAAGACATTATTTTGAATTGGGAATCTTGATTTTTCAATCCAGCAGAAATTCACATATTTGGTCCTCCATTTCGTCTGTGATGCATGCTGGCACACTACACGCTGTCCAGTTATGCCTGGTATGCACACACTGGTGAACTGTACCTGGTCTCCCGCCGCGTAGATGCTGCCTATCAGATCCTGAGAGATAAACTCCTGAAGCTGTACGTGGAGATTACAGGACATATCAGGAGCTGACATCAGACACAAGGCAGGACCCATTGCACACAGAACCGTGTACCCCAGTCATTAGTGGAATTTTTGCTTTTAATCAATGTCCAGGGTAACATGTACAAATTGGAACTAGATTTTTAGAAACCCACAAGTTTACACACCAAATCAAAATCCAATTTGTTTCAAGGTCAGAGTTCACAACTCCATCCCCTAATTGAGCTCAGCTCGTAGGTTAGAAGCAAATCCCAACTCCCACTTCAATTATGTCACACAAAGATGCTACATTGACATGTAATCCAAAGTGGGAACCCAAATGTCCAGTCACGACCTCACCTTGGTCACTATTATGTGCATGATGCTCTTTGGCACAAGGTCTCTAGTTGTCTTGCTGACAATCTCAGTGTAGCTGGAAGTCATGTTTCGGATGGTCTCAACCTGCCTCTCAAGCACCGGGTCAAGGGTCCCGACATCGTCCTGCAAATTCACAAGTGACATGCAATGCAAATTCACAAGTGACATGCAATGCAAATTCACAAGTGACATGCAATGCAAATTCACAAGTGACATGCAATGTAAATTCACAAGTGACATGCAATGCAAATTCACAAGTGACATGCAATGTAAATTCACAAGTGACATGCAATGCAAATTCACAAGTGACATGCAATATATCACGAATAAAGATTGCCCCATACTGCTAGTGTAGTTGATGCAACATTCTACATTGCATTCGCACTACTAATGTGTGTGAGTGTGGGTGCGCTTGTACATGTGCGTACATATGTGTGCATGTGAATTTAGCTAGTTCTTTGCTAGTGCATAGCTTTCTTCCCCCTAAAATGGTCCAATAGTACTAATGTGTTTGTGATGCTAACCAATCATATCACACAGTGCAAATGGTCCAAAGAGTGACATACACACCTTGCCACTTGAGTCACCAGAGGCCTCAGATTGGGGGTAGACTCCAGCACGAAGGAAGGATGCCTTCCAGGACTCGACATCATCTTCCTTTTCAAACTGAAGCTCCATGTAGTCCTTGTCTTTGTACACAGTCCTACAGGAGGGTGAAGAGAACAAAGAGTTGCATGTAACTTGCAAGCAAATGTGGAGTATGAATACCACTGGCATGACAGGAGGGGTGGGGCTGAAAATATAGTAAGTTGGCACACCCCTCTCAATCCCTACCATCCCATGATGAGTTGACACACCCCTCACAATCCCTACCATCCCATGATGAGTTGACACACCCCTCACAATCCCTACCATCCCATGGCAAATTGACACACCCCTCTTAATCTCCACCATCCCATGATGAGTTGACACACCCTTGTCCATCCCTACCATCCCATGATGAGTTGACACACCCCTTGCAATCCCTACCATCCCATGGCAAATTGAGACACCCCCCCACAATCCTTACCATCCCATGATGAGTTGACACACCCCTTGCAATCCTTACCATCCCATGATGAGTTGACACACTCCTCCCAATCCTTACCATCCCATGATGAGTTGACACACCCCTCTCAATCCTTATCATCCCATGATGAGTTGACACACCCCTCTCAATCTCCACCATCCCATGATGAGTTGACACACCCTTGTCCATCCCTACCATCCCATAGTCAACCACTACACTGTGAAACAGCATGTGGTGTACTAATCATGACTTGGTACGTACTTGCCGTCCGGATGGAACAGGTGAATAGTCGGTCGCTTGGACATGAACCCTGAGTCAGCATCCCTTAACCTCAATCCCTCAAGTTTCAGCAAATACTTCTGATCCTTCTCCTAGAAACAATGAAACAATACAAAACGTAACGATACAACACATTAATCATGGACCACAAGGACAATTAGATCTATACTTACACTACATCCAAGAAATAATCGTAAATTGATTAAAACATGCAAATTGTGCAAATGTAAGAGTATTGCTTTCTGTGGCCAATTTGTCGGCACGTGTGGTGATGCAAGGGAGCAACTTACATCTTGGTCCTTGTACCAGCAGAGGGCGTCGGCTGTCAGAACAAACCACTGTTCCTTGTGACCACCTTTGAGGAAGCTAGTTGCAACTGAGATCCAACCCTTACGGATGACCTGGTTCCCCAAGGACTGTCGTTCACGTTTTGCTGATTTTCCACTGGCAGCACTGAAGAGATGACCGCAGTGAGTTAGTGTATAAGATGAAACACATGTATGTACTCCCCCTTCCCCCCTCACACACACAAGCACACGCATGCAAACACACACCTCACACAAACACACACGCACACACGCACAACCACACACACACACACACACACACACACACACACACACACACACACAACACACACACACACACACACACACACACACACACACACTTCTGATATCCGATGAAGTCTGGATGGTTGGTGTTCATGTACGACAGTTCAATACTGATCATCAGTGTGATATGCTCCTTGCACTTCTCTTCCTGTTCTCTCAGGAAACCCATCAACAACCCTTCTGTTTCATCACGAAGACGTGGATAGCGCTCCATCTAGTACACAAGATGGGATGGAAGAACCACACTCACAAAATCCAAGAATTACAAGGAGAATACAAAACTGTAGCATTTTTGTTGAAAGTTAGATTTTAATTCAGTTGAGAATGTAGAAAGAGAGCTGCATGAGTCTATGCATTGAGCACAATACACTGTAGTGAGAGGGAGGAAGGGAGGAACATTCATAAGAATTGACACTATCACAAGTAATCTGTTGAAGTCCAACAAGGTACGTAGCTAGTGATTAATGTACTATCAGAGATCGAATGTACACCACTGTACTATCAGAGATCGAATGTACCATCAAAGATCGAATGGACTATGGACGGCAGTTTCCCGTTCCTCCCAGTTGAACAGGACTATCCTCGTGAACCCACCCCTGCTGCACATTTCTTCACTGCTTCGGTCAACTCCTGAACAACCATGTCCACACACTTCAGAGATGGCTCCAGGAGTTTCTCGATCTGTTGCCGAACAATGATCTCAAATGCTCTGTCTGGTGTGAACATCCCAACTCTACAGCAAGAGAGGCAGTGTGTGTGTGCATGTGTGTGTGTGTGTGTGTGTGTGTGTGTGTGTGTGTGTGTGTGTGTGCGTGCGTGTGTGTGTGCGTGTGTGTGTGCATGCGTGTGTGTGTGTGTGTGTGTGTGCGTGTGTGTGTGCATGCGTGTGTGTGTGTGTGTGTGTGTGATGCGGGACACCCTACTATCCATGCGGGACACCCTACTATCCATGCGGGACACCCTACTATCCATGCGGGACACCCTACTATCCATGCGGGACACCCTACTATCCATGTGGGACACCCTACTGGCCATGTCTGCATACTTACCTGATACCATGAAGGTTGGTTATAACAATGGCTATCTCCTTCCTGAGCTGTTTTTCATCAAATTCCTTCTTTACAAGCTCAAAGGGAAATCTCTCGTGGAAGATCCTGTTGATGCGAGCTCCTCCGCTCAGCTCTGCTGTCTGGACTACGGATGTTCCTCCCTCGATGTTCCTTTCAAAATCAGCCCCAAACTGCTGTATGAGACTACAAGGGATTGAAGGGGTTGATTTACGCACTATGGTTTTCAAATAAAACAAGACATCAGAGTAGAACAATGTAGTCACTGAAGATTTGTGTATCAAAATTCTTTTAAAATGCTAAAAAACATGACCCTCAATCCTTCACATGCAAAGCTCATAGTAAATGGCCCTACCACTTCAAGTTGGTATCCCGTGTAGCCCTGTAATTCAGTCTTGCACGGGTCACCACACCTGGCTCAGACTCACTTCAACATGGCCTTGGTTTTGATGGAAGGGTCGTCAGGTCTGAACTTCTTGAACTCCTGCACCTCCTTCTCCATGCTGAGGATCTGGTTCTGGAGCTTTGTTCGGAGAGAGGGCAGCGTGTCCCGGATGTGGTTGGTCAGAGTCTGGTTCAAAGACTTCTGGAGGTAAGGAGTGCCCATTCTGTCCGCCATGTGCCTGCACACACAAGTACAAGACTTCACATATTAAAAACATATTAATTTATATATAATTAATATTGATTTAGTGCCAGTAAAAAACTATCGGCTTTGGCGAACTCTGAGCTGTACGTATGTCACAGAGTGTCAAGGAGGATTGATATTAGGTATGCTTCTTTCATGTGGCTTCTAGGACAATTGGAATTGATTCGTTGAATTCTGAAGCCAAGTATTGTCCCATACAACAGCAGGCCGACCATTCCCATACATCAGCAGGCCGACCATTCCCATACATCAGCAGGCCGACCATTCCCATACATCAGCAGGCCGACCATTCCCATACATCAGCAAACCAACCATTCCCATACATCAGCAGGCCGACCATTCCCATACATCAGCAAACCAACCATTCCCATACATCAGCAGGCCGACCATTCCCATACATCAGCAGGCCGACCATTCCCATACATCAGCAGGCCGACCATTCCCATATATCAGCAAACCGACCATTCCCATACATCAGCAAACCGACCATTCTATAATTCAATTGTCAAGGTGCACGTAGGCATGCATATAGTAGCTAAGTACATACTTTTTTGCATGTGTGTATGTGTGCATGTACATATATGGTCATGTTGCAGAAAATTATACTGGGCAATGAGGACTGAGTGCTGACCTGTAGCCTGGATGAGTCAGAAAGAACTTCCTCTCAGCGGCCAGCGCTGATTTGATGTCCTTCCTCCCATCAATGTCTTTCTGGCTCCGGTTCACTATCCCGATGTATCCTAGGGGTGAAGGAGACAGATGTTAATGGAGCAACGAGGTGAAGAACTAAACAGAGCAAAACAAACAGAGGAGGGGGGTATGCACTGCACAATGGTTCTTCCCGCGAGGACAAGCAGCTCACCTCTTCTCAATGGGAAGAGCTTGTTCTCAAGGATATCCACAGCATCTGTTCCTTCGTCCATGATGTCCAGCTTGGTGATGACGCCGATGGTGCGTAAACCGCTTGGGTCCACCTCTTTGGCTATCTTCAGAGCATCTGAATTGGCCAGATCGGAGTTGGCCGGTGAAACAGCCAAAATGAGACAATTCTCTCTTGTGATGAACTGCAAGACCATGTCTCTGATCTGAAACTCGATGTCGAGTGGCTGGCCCTCCACTGGGACCTTGGTCATGCCAGGCAAATCCACCAGGGTTAGGTTCAGAACTGCAGAGGTCACAGAGGTCAGCAGGAAGACAACAACAGAGACGAGCTGTTACAGACAAGCACACATATCTACGAGATTTATACAAACTATACACATCCAGCAGTGAGTGCATGCACTCACAGTGGTGAATGTATGTGCATTCCTCAAGTGTGGTAAACGTGTGTACAAGCACACACACAGGCACACACACACACACACACACACACACACACACACACACACACACACACACATGTATACACACACACACACACACACATCCCATCCCATCCACAGGTTGAGTCCATATTTCCGACAATGCAGTGCAAGTCCAACTCACCATGAGGAGAGTATACCCTGAGGTTTATTGGTGCAGAAGACACTCCTTTGGTCTTGCCTGCCACACGGTTTGTGTCCGCTACAATCTCCTTCCTCACTTCTTCAAAGTCAGTGTACTTGCGACCTTTCTGGTGCAGGAACTCAGCAAATTCTGCAAAGCAAACAGACCACAGTTGTGGATAAGTTCAATGGAACCAGATTATGGTTGTAGCAAACAATAAATGGAATATGTACCTTGTAATCAACCTACAGCACACACAGTAATATATGGTCAACGTAGAGCACACACTGTAGCACACACTAACACACACACACACACACACACACACACACACACACACACACACACACACACACACACATTATAGCACACACACATTATAGCACACACACTATAGCACATACACTGTAGCACACACACTGTAGCACACATACACACTGAAACACACACACTGAGCATATTATGTGTTCAAAATAGGATATGGTGATTCAGGAATGTTAATCATGATGTCATCACTCCATAAAAGGAAATTTCAAATATTACACAAGGTGTGGCTAGTAGAACAACACACCCACTTACATGATAGCCACTCCATATCTACACATGCACACACACCACTATGGGCACACATACACAATGCTTCCTATAAGCGAGTTATGTCATCTTATGCATAACATAATATGTGTATATATCACGCATTATGTGCATATCTATGTACTCACACTAACCAGCACACACACATAAACTGCAAATAACGAAGCATGTTGATGATAGTGCTAACATAGTGTCCATGGGGCATACCTGATTTGGAGTGGATGAGTTGGAGGATGAGGGGACGACGAGTGCAAATCCCAGATCCACGAGGCAGAAAATCCCTAAAGAGAACAGACCACGGGGTCAACCAGGAAATATCTCCCGAGACAGCATACCGACCAACAGGGTACAAAATTACATTCCCTATCACAGAGTTGAATCGAATATACCCCAAATGAAATCAATCGTCTACTGAAATAGTGAACTGACAACGAATGAAGAGAATGAAACAAAAAAGGAACGCTTAAAGTCAATGGAACATGTTAACAGTTATATAGTACGGGTATGGTGACCCAACTCAATGAACCTTCAAAAATCCCGCTACGAACCACCTAGCGGTTGTACATTGGAGCGTCAACGTGAATAATCGCACCAAGCCCTTTGGAAGGTGAAATCGAAGACAGCATTTACGTACCTTCCAACAAAATTCTCCAACACTGATGATTTGCCAGCGCTTTGTCCACCAACTACAGCAATTTGTGGCAGGTCAATGGGACAGTCCTGGCCAAGCTGTGCAAAAGCGTCTTGTAGTTTGTTAACAATGAGGATCAACTCCTCCATTCCCGGATTGTAGAAGGCCATCGTGCGTTCGGTTTCGTTGGAGGCGCACGAGACGTTCTTGTCAAAATTATACGCGAGTATACAAATAAACGATTTTGACTGGTTAAACACGCAGTACTTGCGTGTTTTCTGGCACACATACCAAAAGATACATACAGAATGTAAACATAGTGGTGATGAAAAATCAGGAAAATTTCATGCTTTTCGTTAAACTTTCAATGAGATCCTTTTTAGTTGAGGTGTAGTACTCTTCTTTCCATTTATTGCGCAGGATTCCAAGAATACGTCCGTATTCTGGCCCAGGATTCAACCCAATGGCCTTCAAATCTGTACCGTTCACAGGAAACACAGGAATGACAAACTCCTCAATCTGCTCTGCCTTGTCATGTTGCCCTGCATAGTGGAGAAGTTGCACAACGTGAGAACGCTGAACTCCGTCCACCAAGAAATCTTGAAAACTCTTTATGGCTGATTTCGGATCTTGTGCCTGGAGGCGATGAGTAGCAACAAACGTGGCAAGCTTCCGCTCCATATTCGACATCTTCCATGCCACTGTGAGAGCATGAGCTTCCTTTGGAGTGGTACACAGAGCCGTGATCAGGGAAACGGGCTCAAGTGGGTGCACCTGATGCTCTGACCACACTCTATCAAATTCCTCAATTGTCACCGGTTGTTCCTTGGGACCATTTTCAGGTAATCCTGAATGAATGTACAAACATTCACACCACGGACACAGTGTACAGAACTACAAAGTGTTGCAACAGCTAGTGTGCATTTGGTAGTAGATAAGCACACAACATGTTAGCAGTGCTCAATCAAGAGATTGTCACAGTAACAACTACCACTCCCAAATAGTGATTGCATGCTGACCCACGACAGGGAGGGAACAGTGGAGCATTAGCCTCGGTGTTGATAAATACATTCCATGAAGGTTGCTTAGTTACTAAGAAAATGGTGGAAGGCTATTGTTTGTAGGTGTGCAAACTGTATGTGCATTTTGTGAATGTATGTTTGCTTGTTTGTGCATACATGAGTTTGTTTGTTTGTATGTATGTGTTTGTGTGCATGTGCATGTATTTGTGTTTGTGCATGTGTTCTTTGTGTGTATGCATGTATTAATGATTGTGTGCATATTGTTCTGTGTATGTGTCAAGTATTCGTTATTTGTGTGCATGCATGTATTAGTGATTGCACGTGTTGTGTGTTTGCATGTATTTGTTTGTGTGTATGCATGTATTTATACTTGTGTGTGGGTGTGTATTTGTGTCTCAGTGAGTGATCATTAAACTGACACACATACAAGGACCCACCAATGTACTTGGCCACTCTGGTGGAGTACATCGTTCGGATCAAATGGGGGGCGTGACCACCTGTCACAATACGACGGACCTCCATCCATATTCTCTCAACTGAGATGTTCTCCAGACCATGCGCTAGAGAGCAAATTGCTTCTAATGTTTCAGCATCATGCTGTCCTGCACTTGGTACAATTCTCCCATAAAACCTGAAGTATCGCAAGATTCTCAAATAGTCTTCCTTTATCCTCGACGTGGCGTCTCCTACAAACAAGACCCGCTTCTCTGCAAGGTGACGTTGTCCTTCAAAGTAGTCGTAAAGTGTCCCATTAAAGTCCAAACTCATGGCATTAATGGTGAGGTCCCTACGCTCGGCATCCAACCTCCAGTCTGTGGTGAAGTTGACCAGAGCATGTCGTCCATCTGTCTCTCTGTCTACTCTGAGGGTGGTGATCTCGTAATCCGTCCCCGTATTCTCGACGTGCACGGTGACTGTTCCGTGCTCTAGACCCGTTGGGATGTACCTAATACCCTGAGAGTCGAACAAACGGATCATGTCATCCGGAGTGCATTCTGTGGCCAGATCAACGTCTTTCGGTGCCTTCCCCAGCAGGAGGTCCCTCACTACGCCTCCGACAAGACGCAGGTTGTAACCGTTATCAGCAAAAAGCTTCTCAAGCTTCAGCAAAGAAGGAGTCAGTAACTTCTTGAAAGATTCAGACTCTAATCGACCGCTCGCCATAGTGGGAAGCACGCTCAATGAGTTATAGAAGCGCCTGACCCCACTCGTGTTCAGTACGGTTATCCTTTGCAATACTTTCAACATTGATTGGCAAACATTACAGCAGCCATTTTGCATGAACCCCGCCCCTGTACTAAATTTAGAACTCTCATCAATGACATAATAGTTTGCATCATATGCTATTTTGGTTCAATTGATACTAAAATTAAGTCACAGGGCGGTTACGTCATCGAATTGCACCACATTCCAGACAGACTATAAAAGTACGTACATTCCACTCATTAACTCCAGCCCAAAAGGACTATACTGTCAAGTGGAGGATTACCCATGCCAGTAGGTGACCTGGACTTCCCTCAAGAGTGTTCTAAGAAGAAGAAAGGGGAGAAGACATGCTATTCCTTCAAAGGAACATACAACATAACCGGGTCACTAGGAGCATTCTTCATCGAGGAGGAGGCTGTGTTCCTTGCAGACCCCATCAAGAAGTGTGTCCCGGAAGATGAGTATGACTTCCCAGACATCAGCGACGACGTGTATTTGGACTTTTATGTGCAAAAGTGCTTTCGGAAGAAATCGAAACCAAAAACACAACAGGGAGGGGCCAAGAAGGTGTGGCCAGAGGTGGAGATTGCTAACAAAAAAGAAAGAGTGGAAAAGCGCTTGGCATCAAAACAGTTGAAAAGAAGAGGTCTTCCAGAATTCGAGAAGAAAGCACAATCTGAAACAACTTACGCACAATTGCAAGGTTTGAAAACCGGGGCAAAGGAAAGGAAGAAAAGCAGGTGGAACAAACAGCTCCGTCATGACAAACTCAACCAACCAGTGGAGGCAACTGAACAGGTTGATTGTAAAGCGGTTACACAAAATGCTCTTACCAACGAATCAGACATGCTCGAGTCCACTCCATTCCTACAAGCCTTCCTTCAACTACAGAACAGGGAGCTGACTCCAGAGGATTATGACCTGCTGCTGCAACTGGATGAACTAGTAGCAAAGAAAACAGTCGATGAAGACAAACTGAAGAGCTTTAGAGAGTTCCTGGCAGACAAGAACGTAAGTACAGAGCAATGCACGGTCTGCATGGAGACCTATCAAGTGGGAGAGAAGATCACAGAGCTGCCTTGTAGGCACTACTTCCATGCACACTGCATTGAACAGTGGTTGAAAACTGTTTCACTCAACTGTCCCTTAGATGGGCTACCTGTCTGACCTGTGTGTTGTGATATTTATATTTTTATGTAACACCCTGGTGCCATTGTGTCTGTGTGGTATGATGTACGTACTGTGACTATAATTATTATGTATATATTTAATTAGTTTATATGACGTCATTATTATAATAATTATATAGAGTACATACACAAAATACAATTACAGTAATTTGATAATTCTGGCTGTAGCTGATAACTCTCACATGTGCGTATGTACATACACAATTTAGTGGGAATTCTATAGATTTAAAGTGATACACAAGAGGGAAGTTAAGAAAGAGCTTAGACCACAAGGGATCATAGCCTCTTCCAGGACTTTGATTCGGCATCCTCATCGTCGTCGTCGTCAAGGAGACTGTCGTCTAGGTGACTGTCGTCAAGTACCTTGTCGTCTGTGGGCGTTTGAAGCTGAGAAGGAAGAAAATGAATTTTCCAACAAACTGTAGTGGACCGATCGCAACACATTGCAGTGGCAGAAAAGAGCTGAAATATGTACATGGGTTGAAGGTATGAAACATTTTATAGTTGACTGTAAAAAGGGTAAGGAGGTTAGTGTGTCCCTTATTACGATCAAATGTGACATCACATGTGAGTAGGCAGATCAAAGGACAGAATGTGTTCGTTAAACACCTACAGCACACTTGCAGTTACTAATACAGCATGCTTGCAATCAAGTCGCTGCCTATGCAGTACCATTTCCATTAGCAAATCAGACCAATTTCCTGTCACCAAGAATATCAGCAACATCGAATAATGGAGCAATAACAAAATTACCATGACACAAGGTAGTTATGTCCCCTCCAAGCGTGATGTGCAGCTATGCAGTCACACTTTCAATTAATTGCCTCGGGTTGCCTACCATGACACAATGCAGCAATTCAAATGAAAAGAGCCATCCCATGACACAAGCCAGTTATGTACCTTCCACAGGGGATGTGCAGGTATGCAGTCACACTTTATGTTTGGGAGGGCATAACTAATATCAGCATGCACAAATGCATAAGTATGCATGTAAGTACAAGTGAAATTAATGTTTACACACAAAGGTAGACACACACACACACACACACACACACACACACACACACACACATACACACACACACACACACACACACACACACACGCACACACACCAGTGCCTGGCTGTCACTTCCAGGGCTCAGCAGGAAGAGATCGTCCATTTCTGATTTTCTTCTCTCCAGGTTTAGAGTTTCAGGAGTGGATTTAGGTGACTTCTCGACTATTTCACTGACTTGTTTAGAAGGAGCAGGTGTGGGTTCCATTTCCATTTTGTTTTCCGTAGACGAGACTGGGACTGTGTGTGTATACCACTTCATGATGACAGGCTTTGAGTTGAAAGATGTGATGGATCTGACAGCCTAGAAACAAGCATAGGGTACAAGAAGTGGTCTTACAGTCAGCGATACAGAGAAAACACGACATACACACACACACACACACACACACACACACACACACACACACACACACACACGCACACACACACATACGCATGCACACACACACGCACACACACACACACACACACACACACACACACACACACACACACACACACACACTATAAGAATTGCATAGGTGATGTTGGATGTGGCTGTTTTTCAGTATACTGAATACATGTATTGTGTGAGTACAAACCTTCTCAGCATCGGCTCGCTTGCTGAAGGTGAAGATCAAATTCCTGCTGTTGTCTGGATCCACAGACACCTCCAACAAGTTACCCACTGACTACAGGGTGAAGCACAATCATCAGGCACAGTCATTCTACACACACACACACACACACACACACACACACACACACACAGAGAGAGAGAGAGAGACAAACACACACACACACACACACACACACACACACACACACACACACACACACACACACACACAGACACACACACACACACACACACACACAGACACACACACACACACACACACACACACACAGACACACACATACACAGACACACACACACACACACACACACACACACACACACACACACACACACACACACACACACAGAAGAGGATAACTTTCAACCCTCAATCGTTTATCCTAACTGAAATCCACCCTCACCTCAAACAGACTGGCCAATTTCAGGTGGTCTTCCGTGTCCACATCCATCACCAACAGCTTCTTTTTGCTGATCTTGTTCCTGAGGTCATTCTTGGCCACTGGT